>CM060085.1:24233501-24703501 GCA_030533445.1 Cyprinodon diabolis
TCACTAAGGCTAACTCACTCAGGCTACCTCACTGAGGCTACCTCACTAAGGCTAACTCACTGAGGCTACCTCACTGAGGCTACCTCACTAAGGCTAACTCACTGAGGCTACCTCACTGAGACTACCTCACTGAGGCTACCTCACTGAGGCTTCCTCACTAAGGATAACTCACTGAGGCTACCTCACTGAGGCTACCCCACTGAGGCTACCTCACTAAGGCTAACTCACTCAGGCTATCTCACTGAGGCTACCTCACTAAGGCTAACTCACTGAGGCTACCTCACTGAGGCTACCTCACTAAGGCTAACTCAATGAGGCTACCCCACTGAGGCTACCCCACTGAGGCTACCTCACTGAGGCTACCTCACTGGAGCTTGCACACTGAGACTACCCCACTGAGGCTACCTCACTAACGCTAACTCACTGAGGCTATCCCACGAGTACCTCACTGAGGCTACCCCACTGAGACTACCCCACTGAGGCTATGTCACTAAGGCTAACTCACTGAGGCTACCCCACTGAAGCTACCTCACTGAGGCTACCTCACTGAGACTACCGCACTGAGGCTACCTCACTGAGGCTACCTCAGGGAGGCTACATAACTGAGGCTACCTCACTGAGACTACCTCACTAACGCTAACTCACTGAGGCTACCTCACTCAGGCTACCTCAATGGAGCTTGCACACTGAGGCTACCTCACTGAGACTACCCCACTGAGACTACCCCACTGAGGCTACCTCACTGAGGCTACCTTACTAACGCTAACTCACTAAGGCTACCTCACTGAGGCTACCTCACGAAGGCTAACTCACTGAGGCTACCTCACTGAGGCTACCTCACTAAGGCTACCTCACTGAGACCACCCCACTGAGGCTACCTCATTGAGGCTACCTCACTAAGGCTAACTCACTGAGGCTACCTCACTGAGGCTAACTCACTGAGACTACCCCACTGAGGCTACCTCACTGAGGCTACCTCACTGAGACTACCGCACTGAGGCTACCTCACTGAGGCTACCTCAGGGAGGCTACATAACTGAGGCTACCTCACTGAGACTACCTCACTAACGCTAACTCACTGAGGCTACCTCACTCAGGCTACCTCACTGGAGCTTGCACACTGAGGCTACCTCACTGGGACTACCCCACTGAGACTACCCCACTGAGGCTACCTCACTGAGGCTACCTTACTAACGCTAACTCATTGAGGCTACCTCACTGAGGCTACCTCACTAAGGCTAACTCAGTCAGGCTACCTCACTGAGGCTACCTCACTGAGACCACCCCACTGAGGCTACCTCATTGAGGCTACCTCACTAAGGCTAACTCACTGAGGCTACCTCACTAAGGCTACCTCACTCAGACCACCCCACTGAGGCTACCTCATTGAGGCTACCTCACTAAGGATAACTCACTGAGGCTACCTCACTGAGACTACCTCACTGAGGCTACCTCACCGAGGCTACCCCACTGAGGCTACCTCACTAAGGCTAACTCACTCAGGCTACCTCACTGAGGCTACCTCACTAAGGCTAACTCACTCAGGCTATCTCACTGAGGCTACCTCACTAAGGCTAACTCACTGAGGCTACCTCACTCAGGCTACCCCACTGAGGCTACCCCACTGAGGCTACCTCACTAAGGCTAACTCAGTCATGCTAACTTACTGAGGCTACCTCACTGAGGCTACCTCACTGGAGCTTGCACACTGAGACTACCCCACTGAGGCTACCTCACTAACGCTAAGTCACTGAGGCTACCCCACGAGTACCTCACTGAGGCTACCCCACTGAGACTACCCCACTGAGGCTACGTCACTAAAGCTAACTCACTGAGGCTACCTCACTGAGACTACCTCACTGAGGCTACCTCACTGAGGCTTCCTCACTAAGGATAACTCACTGAGGCTACCTCACTGAGGCTACCCCACTGAGGCTACCTCACTAAGGCTAACTCACTCAGGCTACCTCACTGAGGCTACCTCACTAAGGCTAACTCACTGAGGCTACCTCACTGAGGCTACCTCACTAAGGCTAACTCACTGAGGCTACCTCACTCAGGCTACCCCACTGAGGCTACCTCACTGAGGCTACCTCACTGGAGCTTGCACACTGAGACTACCCCACTGAGGCTACCTCACTAACGCTAACTCACTGAGGCTATCCCACGAGTACCTCACTGAGGCTACCCCACTGAGACTACCCCACTGAGGCTACGTCACTAAGGCTAACTCACTGAGGCTACCCCACTGAGGCTACCTCACTGAGGCTACCTCACTGAGACTACCGCACTGAGGCTACCTCACTGAGGCTACCTCAGGGAGGCTACATAACTGAGGCTACCTCACTGAGACTACCTCACTAACGCTAACTCACTGAGGCTACCTCACTCAGGCTACCTCAATGGAGCTTACACACTGAGGCTACCTCACTGAGACTACCCCACTGAGACTACCCCACTGAGGCTACCTCACTGAGGCTACCTTACTAACGCTAACTCACTAAGGCTACCTCACTGAGGCTACCTCACGAAGGCTAACTCACTGAGGCTACCTCACTGAGGCTACCTCACTAAGGCTACCTCACTGAGACCACCGCACTGAGGCTACCTCATTGAGGCTACCTCACTAAGGCTAACTCACTGAGGCTACCTCACTGAGGCTAACTCACTGAGGCTACCCCACTGAGGCTACCTCACTGAGGCTACCTCACTGAGACTACCGCACTGAGGCTACCTCACTGAGGCTACCTCAGGGAGGCTACATAACTGAGGCTACCTCACTGAGACTACCTCACTAACGCTAACTCACTGAGGCTACCTCACTGGAGCTTGCACACTGAGGCTACCTCACTGGGACTACCCCACTGAGACTACCCCACTGAGGCTACCTCACTGAGGCTACCTTACTAACGCTAACTCACTGAGGCTACCTCACTGAGGCTACCTCACTAAGGCTAACTCACTCAGGCTACCTCACTGAGGCTACCTCACTGAGACCACCCCACTGAGGCTACCTCATTGAGGCTACCTCACTAAGGCTAACTCACTGAGGCTACCTCACTAAGGTTACCTCACTGAGACCACCCCACTGAGGCTACCTCATTGAGGCTACCTCACTAAGGATAACTCACTGAGGCTACCTCACTGAGACTACCTCACTGAGGCTACCTCACTGAGGCTACCCCACTGAGGCTACCTCACTAAGGCTAACTCACTCAGGCTACCTCACTGAGGCTACCTCACTAAGGCTAACTCACTCAGGCTATCTCACTGAGGCTACCTCACTAAGGCTAACTCACTGAGGCTACCTCACTCAGGCTACCCCACTGAGGCTACCCCACTGAGGCTACCTCACTAAGACTAACTCAGTCATGCTAACTTACTGAGGCTACCTCACTGAGGCTACCTCACTGGAGCTTGCACACTGAGACTACCCCACTGAGGCTACCTCACTAACGCTAACTCACTGAGGCTACCCCACGAGTACCTCACTGAGGCTACCCCACTGAGACTACCCCACTGAGGCTACGTCACTGAGGCTAACTCACTGAGGCTACCCCACTGAGGCTACCTCACTGAGGCTACCTCAGGGAGGCTACCTCACTGAGGCTACCTCACTGAGGCTACCTCACTGGAGCTTGCACACTGAGACTACCCCACTGAGGCTACCTCACTAACGCTAACTCACTGAGGCTATCCCACGAGTACCTCACTGAGGCTACCCCACTGAGACTACCCCACTGAGGCTACGTCACTAAGGCTAACTCACTGAGGCTACCCCACTGAGGCTACCTCACTGAGGCTACCTCACTGAGACTACCCCACTGAGGCTACCTCACTGAGGCTACCTCAGGGAGGCTACATAACTGAGGCTACCTCACTGAGACTACCTCACTAACGCTAACTCACTGAGGCTACCTCACTCAGGCTACCTCAATGGAGCTTGCACACTGAGGCTACCTCACTGAGACTACCCCACTGAGACTACCCAACTGAGGCTACCTCACTGAGGCTACCTTACTAACGCTAACTCACTAAGGCTACCTCACTGAGGCTACCTCACGAAGGCTAACTCACTGAGGCTACCTCACTGAGGCTACCTCACTAAGGCTACCTCACTGAGACCACCCCACTGAGGCTACCTCATTGAGGCTACCTCACTAAGGCTAACTCACTGAGGCTACCTCACTGAGGCTAACTCACTGAGGCTACCCCACTGAGGCTACCTCACTGAGGCTACCTCACTGAGACTACCGCACTGAGGCTACCTCACTGAGGCTACCTCAGGGAGGCTACATAACTGAGGCTACCTCACTGAGACTACCTCACTAACGCTAACTCACTGAGGCTACCTCACTCAGGCTACCTCACTGGAGCTTGCACACTGAGGCTACCTCACTGGGACTACCCCACTGAAACTACCCCACTGAGGCTACCTCACTGAGGCTACCTTACTAACGCTAACTCACTGAGGCTACCTCACTGAGGCTACCTCACTAAGGCTAACTCACTCAGGCTACCTCATTGAGGCTACCACACTGAGACCACCCCACTGAGGCTACCTCATTGAGGCTACCTCACTAAGGCTAACTCACTGAGGCTACCTCACTAAGGCTACCTCACTGAGACCACCCCACTGAGGCTACCTCATTGAGGCTACCTCACTAAGGATAACTCACTGAGGCTACCTCACTGAGACTACCTCACTGAGGCTACCTCACTGAGGCTACCCCACTGAGGCTACCTCACTAAGGCTAACTCACTCAGGCTACCTCACTGAGGCTACCTCACTAAGGCTAACTCACTCAGGCTATCTCACTGAGGCTACCTCACTAAGGCTAACTCACTGAGGCTACCTCACTCAGGCTACCCCACTGAGGCTACCCCACTGAGGCTACCTCACTAAGACTAACTCAGTCATGCTAACTTACTGAGGCTACCTCACTGAGGCTACCTCACTGGAGCTTGCACACTGAGACTACCCCACTGAGGCTACCTCACTAACGCTAACTCACTGAGGCTACCCCACGAGTACCTCACTGAGGCTACCCCACTGAGACTACCCCACTGAGGCTACGTCACTAAGGCTAACTCACTGAGGCTACCCCACTGAGGCTACCTCACTGAGGCTACCTCAGGGAGGCTACATAACTGAGGCTACCTCACTGAGACTACCTCACTAACGCTAACTCACTGAGGCTACCTCACTGAGGTTACCCCATTGAGGCTACCTCACTGAGGTTACCCCACCGAGGCTTCTCACTGAGGCTACCTCACTGAGGCTAACTCACTGGGCCTACCTCACTGAGACTACCTCACTGAGGCTACCCTACTGACGCTAGCTCACTAAGGCTAACTCACTCAGGCTGCCCCAATGAGGCTACCCCACTGAGGCTAACTCACTGAGGCTACCTCACTGAGGCTAACCCACTGTGGCTACCCCACTCAGGCTACCTCACTGAGGCTAACTCACTGAGGGTACCCCACTGAGGCTACCTCACTGAGACTACCTCACTGAGGCTACCTCACTGGGCCTACCTCATTGAGGTTACTTCACTGAGGCTAGCTCACTGAGGGTTCCTCACAGAGGCTACCGCACTAGGACTAGCTCACTGAGGCTACCTCACTGAGGCCAACTCACTGGGCCTACCTCACTGAGGCTACCTCACTGGAGCTTGCACTCTGAGGCTACCTCACTGAGACTACCCCACTGAGGCTACCTCACTGAGGCTACCTTACTAATGCTAACTCACTGAGGCTACCTCACTGAGGCTACCTCACTGAGGCTACCTTACTAATGCTAACTCACTGAGGCTACCTCACTGAGGCTACCTCACTGAGACTCATAATGTTACGACTTTATTCTCTTAATGTTACAACTTTATTCTCGTAGGAGAACGACTTTATTACGGTAAAAATAATAATTTTATTCTCGTAATCTTACGACTTTATTCTCAAAATAAAACAAATTTAAAAGTCCATAGCCTGGCCTGAATACTACATCATAGTGCTTCATTTGATTGGTTGTGTGTTTTTTAAACAGCAGGGGTAAACATGAGGCATAGCTCTGTGACGGATGATTCTTACCGCTGGAAACCTTGGTCCAGGACAGGAAAGGCATCGGCTGGCCTTCGGTATCACATGGAAGCTGAGCATCTGCTCCTGTTCGCACGGCGATCGTCTGGGAACGATACGTTGTTATCCTCGGCTTTCCCCTCTGATTGGATGTGTGGCCAAGTGTCTGCTCATCCTGTGTGGACATCTGCGGACGAACAAGTGTCCCCTCCTCCTGTGTTGACACCTGCGGATGAGCAGGTGTCCGCTCCTTCTGTGAGGTCACCAGCGGATGAACAGGTGTCCCCTTCCCCTGTGTGGACACAAGTGTCCTATCCTCATGTGTGGTGACCTGCGGACGAACAGGTGCCTGCTCCTCCTGTGTGGACACCTGCAGACGAACAGGTGTCCCCTCCTCCTGTGTCGTCATCTGTGGACGAACAGGGGTCCGCTCCTCCTTTATGGAGACCTCCGGACGAACAGGTGTCCCCTCCTCCTGTGTGGACCCCTGGGGACGAACAGGTGTCCCCTCCTCATGGGTGGACACAGGTGTCCCCTCCTCATGGGTGGACACAAGTGTCCTCTCCTCCTGTGTGGTCGCCTGCGGATGAACAGGTGTCCGCTCCTCCTGTGTGGACACCTGCGGATGAACAGGTGTCCCCTCTTCCTGTGTGGACACCTGCGGATGAACAGGTTTCCGCTCCTCCTGTGAGGTCACCTGTGGACGAACAGGTGTCCCCTTCTTCTGTGTGGACACAAGTGTCCCCTCCTCCTGTGTGGACCCCTGTGGAAGAACAGGTGTCCCCTCCTCCTGTGAGGTCGCCTGCGGATGAACAGGTGTCCCCTCCTCCTGTGAGGTCGCCTGCGGACGAACAGGTGTCCCCTCCTCCTGTGTGGACACCTGCGGACGAACAGGTGACCCCTCCTCCTGTGAGGTCACCTGCGGACGAACAGGTGTCCCCTCCTCCTGTGTGGACACCTGCGGACGAACAGGTGTCCCCTCCTCCTGTGAGGTCGCCTGCGGACGAACAGGTGTCCCCTCCTCCTGTGTGGACACCTGCGGACGAACAGGTGTCCCCTCCTCCTGTGAGGTCACCTGCGGACGAACAGTTGTCGCCTCCTCCTGTGTGGACCCCTGCGGACGAACAGTTGTCCCCTCCTCCTGTGTGGACCCCTGCGGACGAACAGTTGTCCCCTCCTCCTGTGAGGACACCTGCGGACGAACAGGTGTCCCCTCCTCCTGTGAGGTCGCCTGCGGACGAACAGGTGTCCCCTCCTCCTGTGAGGTCGCCTGCGGACGAACAGGTGTCCCCTCCTCCTGTGTGGACACCTGCGGACGAACAGGTGTCCCCTCCTCCTGTGAGGTCACCTGCGGATGAACAGGTGTCCCCTCCTCCTGTGTGGTCGCCTGCGGACGAACAGTTGTCCCCTCCTCCTGTGTGGTCGCCTGCGGACGAACAGGTGTCCCCTCCTCCTGTGAGGTCGCCTGCGGACGAACAGGTGTCCCCTCCTCCTGTGAGGTCACCTGCGGACGAACAGGTGTCCCCTCCTCCTGTGTGGACCCCTGCGGACGAACAGTTGTCCCCTCCTCCTGTGTGGTCGCCTGCGGACGAACAGTTGTCCCCTCCTCCTGTGTGGACCCCTGCGGACGAACAGGTGTCCGCTCCTCCTGTGTGGACCCCTGCGGACGAACAGTTGTCCCCTCCTCCTGTGTGGACCCCTGCGGATGAACAGTTGTCCCCTCCTCCTGTGTGGACCCCTGCGGACGAACAGGTGTCCGCTCCTCCTGTGTGGACCCCTGCGGACGAACAGGTGTCCCCTCCTCCTGTGAGGTCGCCTGCGGATGAACAGGTGTCCCCTCCTCCTGTGTGGACCCCTGCGGACGAACAGGTGTCCGCTCCTCCTGTGTGGACCCCTGCGGACGAACAGTTGTCCCCTCCTCCTGTGTGGACCCCTGCGGATGAACAGTTGTCCCCTCCTCCTGTGTGGACCCCTGCGGACGAACAGGTGTCCCCTCCTCCTGTGTGGACCCCTGCGGACGAACAGGTGTCCGCTCCTCCTGTGTGGACCCCTGCGGACGAACAGGTGTCCCCTCCTCCTGTGTGGACCCCTGCGGACGAACAGGTGTCCGCTCCTCCTGTGTGGACCCCTGCGGACGAACAGGTGTCCCCTCCTCCTGTGTGGACCCCTGCGGACGAACAGGTGTCCCCTCCTCCTGTGTGGACCCCTGCGGACGAACAGGTGTCCCCTCCTCCTGTGTGGACCCCTGCGGACGAACAGGTGTCCCCTCCTCCTGTGTGGACCCCTGCGGACGAACAGGTGTCCTCTGAAATGGCGTAGGTGAGACCACGGTGGGTGGAGGGATCGATGTAAACACTTGGAAGGCTGGACTGGTGTTAGACGGCTTGTGATTCGTTGGGAAGGTTGTAGGATGGAAGTTGGAGGTGATGACGTCTCTTCCTGCGATTGTTGTGTCTTGGGAGGTAGATTGACGATGTGAGTGAGGAAGTAAAACACGCGGAGGCAGTGTTGAGGTAATGGAAGCCACAGCTGTTTCCAATCTTCTCATAACGTCTGTCCAAGCATTCAGAGACGTCTGCTGGTTTTCTCTGGGCTTTAAATCCGTCTTGGTTACCTCCTTCTGATCAGAGCTGTGGTTCCGATGCTTGGGAAGCCTCCTGGAAGTTGACAGTATTCCTCTGGAGGTTTCCCTGGAAGCTGCCTTCTGACCGCCCGCCGTGGATGATGCAGTTGAGGTAAACTGGGAAGGCTGCGGTGAGGTTTCCATCCCAGTTGCCTGATGGACCCTTTGCGATTCTGTCAAAGAGTCGTAACGGCCAGTGAGACGGCCGTAGTGCAGCAGAGGTGCTGGTTCTGTTGTAAAGCTGGTTTCATAGCTGTCCTCTAAAGTGTCTGCAGACCTCAGCAGAGCTGATGTGAAGACCTCTGCAGTCCCCAGCATGCTGTTTCCATGAGTCAATGCTGGAAGTGACGGTGCGGCTGTAGAGCTCTGCCATGACGCTCTTGGCAGGAGTAGACGGCCGTCCTTTGTCTCTGGGAGTGGGAAAGGCTCTGTGAGCGCCTTGTGGTTCTGCCTGAGGACTGAGCTTTCTTTATGACTCAGTCTGCTTGATGACGCAGCTTGGCTCCCTGTGGATGGAACGGCGCGGATTGAACCGACTGTAACTCGGGGCTGTTCTGTGTTTCGCTCAGAAATGGAGGCCTTGGCTGCAGGTTTGATGGTATTAGATGCGTCCAGCTTTTCTTTCTTCCTGTTTGGCCTTTTTCTCCGGCCGCCGTTTCGTCTTTTGGAGCCGACTAGCCGCCTGTTAGACTCCGGCTTTCTTCTACCGGGAGGCTTAGGAGCCGTTGAAGGTGGCTTCGAGGGTTCGACTGCAGAACGTGACTCTGTGGCGTCTTTGGGTTCAAACTGTGACAGAGTCCATGTCTCCCCCAGATAGTTTCCACTTCCCTCTCTCTTTACAGAATTTGTCTTACTTTCCGATGAGAATCTGTGATTTATGGAGCTGATGACATCATCTGGCTCGGCCTCGCTCTGCCTTCCCTCAGCTGTTTGGACCATGCTGCTGCTGGCTGTGCGCGCGCTGGGCTGGCTGATTGTGATGCCGTGCGGGGGAACAGATGTGGTCTGGGGGAGTGAAAACCCGCTATCTGAACTGGTGACTAGGTTCGGCTCTGTGTGTTGGGTCGTGCACTGTGCAGTGTAAGCACTCTCTGTGGGATGGGGTGCTGTAGTGAGGTGTCTGCTGTTGTTAGCGGCGCCACGCTCACTGTAAGGTTCAGTTGTCACATGATCATCCTCCCCATGAGGGGGGAATTCCTTGATTTGTGTTTCTGTGGACTGTTCAGGGAGGTATTGCTGATCCTCGTTACCATGTACAGTCACGCCATCTGATGACTTGTCAGGAGTTTTCAATGACTCAGTCGTCAGGGCTTTTTCAATCTTTGTTGGATAGGAAGCAGGAAGTGGGCTCACAGCATCCCGCTCCCTGGCCTTAGCCAGGATGTGCGCCCATTTCTTTGGGTCGATTTTGCTTTTGGACAGATGAATCCTCCTCCTGTTCTCAGCTGAACCATTCTGGTTTTCAGTGTGCGACCCCCGTAGCATTGTCCGCCTTTGCCAGGTGCTTCTGGAAGGATGAATCCCCCTTCTTCCTGGGGCTAGATTCCCTGGGATTCTCCTCCTGACTCCACTGATGGGGTGGCGTATCGTAGACGCATCGACGTCGCCCGATGCTTCCTCTGCGTTCTCCGTGGGGATTTTGACCTGCGTGCTAACTCCTGAGGCCGACTGTGGTCTCACTGGAAACCTGCGTAAAGGTCTGATCAGGCCGTTGCGTCTGACAATACTGACCTTTTTCACCATAGTGTCTGCGCCATGCTGATTTATAGCTACACATTTGTAGTACCCGCTGTCTGATACCTGAGTCTTGGAGATATAAAGAGAACCATTAAAATGCACCAAGGCTTTGGAGGAATTGTCTTGGGAGTGAACTATTTGGCTGCTTGGAAGAATCCAGTTTATCTCAGCATCTGGGGAGCTGGATGCGGGGCAGTCCATAGAAATGGGGTTTCCCGCAAACTCCTCCATTGAAACGGCGGAAGTGTCATCTCCTGGTGGAGGACTGGAGGACTCCTGGACGGACAGGTAGAAGGAAAGCACAGCGACATCTCCAGGAACCTTGGCCATGCAGTAGAAAGCTCCGGTGTCAATGTGGGTAACAGCTTTGATTCGCAGCCGTCCATCTCTGGAGACAGAGACTCTGTTTCCAGGACCGCTGTAGGGGCTGGCCAGTTCTGAGCCATCTGGCAGCGTCCACCGGATTTCCGCCGGGTCGGAGCTCCGAACATTACAGAGCATTTCACTGGGACTTCCCAGGATTGCACTCATAACTTTACGTGTCCTGTTTGTGGAAGCGATCATAACCCAGGTCCTGCCCAGTCTCTGCTGCTGCTCCGTTTCCACCAATTCTGAGAGGGTGGTCCTGAGAGCGAGGATCACCATTCTGATTGATGACTCAGCACGGTTCAGCTGTAGCTCCACAGACGGCTGCATCAGCCACACGGGCCGTGCCCACATTTGGACTTTTAGCCCTGTGTAGTACCCGGCATCCAGCGCAGAATCCTGCTCGTACGCATAGGCCAGCTCAGGGTCTTTGGTCAGGGCGGGGCCCCGTTTCAGGTGGGCGGGGACGTTGCTGTAGTAAGCGATTGCTTTCCACAGCTGCTCGTATTTCTTCCTGTCCACGGCGCACTGCAGCTCCACTGAGAGGCTGACGTTGGCCAGTAGCTGGAGCTTGCTGACCTGCTCCCAGCTGACCTTGGATGGTTCTTGCAGCTCATCTATACTGCACTCCAGATCTAACTTGTTCCCATGTTCATCTGAGAGGCCCATAGATATGTTACCTATTGGGTCCTTAAAGTCCTTGGAGGTCGGCATCTGACGCTCTGACTCCGGTGGAGTTGACGTTCCATGACGGAGGCTGATGACAGGGCTGCTGCATACCAGGGGAGCAGCAGCATGGAGGTCAGTGTCCTTTAGAGGTCTGGGAGAGAAGCATGAAGGACACAGCTGGCCACCTGGGAGGTCTCGGTCCTTTTTACATTTCAGAACCCCTGGAGAAGCACAGAGAAGAACGGTTAGAGTGAGAGAACTGTACTTCCCGCAAAGGGAACTGGAAGTCCCCCAAAAGGGAAGCCCAGTTCAGTGCATACAGGGGACACAGAAATCTCACCTGGTGAATCTTTTTCCCAGTTGTGGAACCAGCTCATGCCACAGTCGCAGGTCCATGGGTTACCATGGAGGTACAGGCTCTCGAGGTGGGGCATGGTCCCCAGCAGCTGGGAGGAGAGCGACGTGAGTCCGTTGTCAGACAGGTGGAGGTGTCGCAGCGTGGAGATGTAGAACTGGTCCCTGAGCGTGAAGGTGCTGAAGGTGCTGGCGTGCAGCTGTTGAAGGCGGTTTCCCTCCAGCTGCAGGAAGCGTAAGGAGGTGAGTCCCTGGAAGGCGTCCGGATGGATGAGTTCTAGCTGGTTGTGATCCAGATGCAACCTGGACAAGGACCACAGGCCGTGGAGCGTGCGCCGGTTAATCTCCTTTAACTTGTTGTAGCTCATCTTCAGCATCTGAATAACAGAGAGGTTTCAAAATGATCCACAACATCATCAAGATGGGAGTCAGAACAGAGAAGGTAGATGTGTAACTACTGGAGCCATTACAGGAACCTTTACAGCAGATGGTCCCGTCATTAAAAGTAATCAAACAGACCATGGAAACATGACTTGAATGAAAAAGAAAATAATTAAATGGGCTAACGACATAGTGAGAAATCAGCTGCAATCTGTCAGTATCAATAAAACAGCCCAGCTAATAAAGACCTGCCGGGAAGGAGCACAGAGACCTTCACCAGACGGTCTACCTGATACTAGGAGTGGTCGCAGCAGCCTGTCTAGGTTTAGATCTATACTGAACCATGAAGTAGAGCTGCTGAGCCACAGCAAAACAAGAAATGACCAAAAAACAACAACACATCAACCCCCCAGAAAGCAGGTAGATGTGGATCTCATCCATTTAAGGGTCACCGTGTTCACAGTCAGAGGTTATCTCCGGATCAGATCCAGAACCTTGTTGGGCTGAGATCAGGAGCCCTACTTAACACATCAAAAAGGGGTGACTCTGATCCATTCAGAGACCGAAAGCACCGGTCCATTAGTCGGGTCTGAGCAGCAGCGGTCCATTGATCCGGTTTTGGGCCCTGGTGTTAATTCCTGGTGTCGGTTCTTGGGGTTGGTCCGTGGTGTTGGTTCCTGGTGTTGGTTCTGAGGTCCCTGTGTAGGTCCTTGGCTCCTGGTGTTTCTACTTGTTGTTGATTTCTGCTGTTGGTCCTTGGTGTTGGTCATTGGTTACCACTGTTGGTCCTTGGTGTTGGTCTTTGGTATTGGTTCTTGTTGTTGGTTCCAGGTGTTCAACCCTGGTATTGGTTCCTGGTGTTTGTTCTTGGTTCCCTGTGTTAGTTCTTGGTGTTGGTTCCTGGTGTTGGTCCTTCATTCTTGGTGTCTGTCTTTCGCATTGGTTCTTATTGTTGCTTCCAGGTGTTCGACCTTGGTAATGGTTCCTGGTGTTGGTCTCTGGTGTTAGTCCAGGGGATTGGTTCCCTGTGTTGTTCCTTGGTTCCTGGTGTTGGTCCTTCGTGTTGGTTCCAGGTGTTGGTCCTTCATTCCTGGTTTTGGTCTTTGGTATTGGTTCTTGTTGTTAGTTCCAGGTGTTCAATTCTGGTATTGGTTCCTGATGTTGGTTCTTGGTTCCCTGTGTTTGTCCTTGGTTTCTGGTGTCGGCCCCTGGTTCCAGGTGTTGCTCCTTGGTTTCTGGTGTCGGACCTTGGTTCCGGGTGTTGGTTCTTGGTTCCTGGTGTTGGTTCTTGGTGTTGGTCCTTGGTGTTGGTTCCTGGTGTTGGTCCTTGGTGTATGTCCTTCGTTCCTGGTTTTGGTCTTTGGTATTGGTTCTTGTTGTTGGTTCCAGGTGTTCAACCCTGGTATTGGTTCCTGGTGTAGGTTGTTGGTTCCCTGTGTTGTTCCTTGGTTCCTGGTGCCGGTCCTTGGTGTTGGTTACTGGTGTTGGTTCTTGGTTTCCTGTGTTGATCCTTGGTTTCTGGTGTCGGACACTGGTTCCAGGTGTTGGTCCTTGGTTTATGGTGTCGGTCCTTGGTTCCGGGTGTTGGTTCTAGGTTCCTGGTGTTGGTTCTTGATGTAGGTCTCTGGTGATAGTCGTTGGTATTTGTTCCTGGTGTTGGTCATTGTTTCCTGGTTTTGTTTCCTGCTGTTGGTTCTTGGTTGCCTGTGTTGGTCATTGGTTCCTGGTGTTGGTTCTTGGTTCCCTGTGTAGGTCTTTGGTTCCTGTGTTGGTTCTTGGTTCCCTGTGTTGGTCCTTGGTGTTGGTTCCCTGTGTTGGTCCTTGGTGTTCATTGCTCGTGTTGTTACTTTTTTTTACCTGGTTTTGGTTCCTGGTTTTGGTTCTTGGTTTCCTGTGTTGGTCCTTGGTTTCTGGTGTTGGTCCTTGGTGTTGGTTCTTGGTGTTGGTCCTCGCTGTTGGTCATTGGTTACCAGTGTTGGTCCTTGGTGTTGGTTCCTGGTGTTGGTCCTTGGTGTTGGTTCCTGGTGTTGGTTCTTGGTGTTGGTTCCCGGTGTTTGCCCCTTGTGTTGGCTCCTGGTCTTAGTTCTTGGTTAATGGTGTTGGCTCTTGGTTTTAATTCCTGTTTGGGTCCCTGGTGTTTGTTCCTGGTTTTCGACTCTGGTGTCGGTTCTTTGTTCCTGGTGTAGGTCCTTCTTGTTGTTTCCTCATATTGGTCCTTGGTTCCAGGTGTTGGTCCTTGGTGCTGGTTCTTGGTGTTGAACCCTGGTGTTGTTCCCCGTTGTCAGTCCTTGCTTTCAGTCCTTGCTTTTGGTTCCTGGTGGTGGACCTTGGTGTTGGTCCTTCGTGTTGGTTTCTGGTTTTCGACCCTGGTGTTGGTCCTTTATTCCTGGTGTTGGTCCTTCTTGTTGTTTCCTCGTATTGGTCCTTGGTTCCAGGTGTTGGTCCTTGGTGCTGGTTCTTGATGTTGAACCCTGGTGTTGGTCCCAGTTGTTGGTCCTTGCTTTCAGTCCTTGCTTTTGGTTCCTGGTGGTGGACCCTAGTGTTGGTTCATGGTGTTGGTCCTTTGTGCTGGTTCCTGGTGTTGGTTCTTGGTGTTGGTTCCCGGTGTTTGCCCCTTGTGTTGGCTCCTGGTCTTAGTTCTTGGTTAATGGTGTTGGCTCTTGGTTTTAATTCCTGTTTGGGTCCCTGGTGTTTGTTCCTGGTTTTCGACTCTGGTGTCGGTTCTTTGTTCCTGGTGTAGGTCCTTCTTGTTGTTTCCTCATATTGGTCCTTGGTTCCAGGTGTTGGTCCTTGGTGCTGGTTCTTGGTGTTGAACCCTGGTGTTGTTCCCCGTTGTCAGTCCTTGCTTTCAGTCCTTGCTTTTGGTTCCTGGTGGTGGACCTTGGTGTTGGTCCTTCGTGTTGGTTTCTGGTTTTCGACCCTGGTGTTGGTCCTTTATTCCTGGTGTTGGTCCTTCTTGTTGTTTCCTCGTATTGGTCCTTGGTTCCAGGTGTTGGTCCTTGGTGCTGGTTCTTGATGTTGAACCCTGGTGTTGGTCCCAGTTGTTGGTCCTTGCTTTCAGTCCTTGCTTTTGGTTCCTGGTGGTGGACCCTAGTGTTGGTTCATGGTGTTGGTCCTTTGTGCTGGTTCCTGGTGTTTTTCCTTGGTTTCTGGTGTCGGTCCCTGGTATTTTTTCCTGCTGTTAGTTGTTTGATCCTGGTTTTGGTTCTTAGTGTATATTCATGGTTTTTCCTTGTGTCAGTTCTTGGTTCTGGTATCTGAACCTAGTGTTGGTTCCTGGTTCCTTGTGCAGTTCCTTTCTTTCTGTTGTTGGTCCTTTGTTCCGGGTATTAGTTCTTGGTTCCTTTTGTTGATCCCTGGTGTTGTTCCTTGGTTCCTGGTGTTGGTTAATGGTTCCTGGTGTCGGTTCTTGGTTCCTGGTGTTGGTTCCTGGCCCCAGTCCCTGGTGTTGGTTCCTGGTGTTTTTCCTTGGTTCCTTGGTTTATGGTGTCAGTGCTTCATTCCGGATATTGGTTCTTGGTTCCTTTTGTTGATCCCTGGTGTTGTTCCTTGGTTCCTGGTTTTGGTTCATGGTTCCTGGTGTTGGTTCTTGGTTCCTGGTGTTGGTTCCTGGCCCCAGTCCCTGACGTTGGTTCCTGGTGTTTTTCCTTGGTTTTATGGTGTCAGTGGTTCATTCTGGGTGTTGGTTCTTGGTTCCAGTTGATGGTTTCTGGTGTTAGTACCTGGTGTTGCTTCTAGGTGTTGGTTCTTTGTTCTTTTTGGGGATCCCTGGTGTTGGTTCCTGGTGTTGTTCCTTGGTTCCGGGTGTTGGTCCCTGGTTCCAGGTGTTATTCCTTGGTTCCAAGTGTTTGTTACTGGTGTTGGTTGTTAGTTCCTGGTTTTCCTTCCTGCTTTTGGTTCCTGGGGTTGGTTTTTTGTTCCTGGTGTTCCTTCCTGCTGTTTGTTCCTTGGTTCCTGGTGTTGGTTTCTGTTGTAGGTCCCTGGTGTGAGTTCCTAGTGTTGGTTCCTGGTGCTGTTTTTTGGTTTGTGGTGTTGGTCCATGGTTCCAAGTGTTGCTGATGAAGATTCTCAATCATCCAGGTCATAGTCATTACGTAAAAGTTCCAAAAAATATCCACTGGACTTGGTTTCCAAGATTTGAAGATGTTTCGCCACCTCTCCAGGAAGCTTTCTCAATTCAAATGCACATTTAAACATTTGAATTGAGAAAGCTTCGTGGAGAGGTGGTGAAACATCTTCAAATCTTGGAAACCAAGCCCAGAGGATATTTTTGGGAAATTTTACGGAATTCCAGGTGTTGGTTCTTGGTTCCTGGCATCAGTCCCTGGTGTTGGTTCCTTCATCCGTTCCTGGTGTCGGTCCCTGGTATTGGTCCCTGGTGTTGGTCCCTGGTGTTGGTCCCTGGTGTTGGTCCCTGGTGTTTTACCTTGGTTTCTTGTGCTGTTCCTTCGTTTATGGTGTCAGTGCTTAGTTCATGGTGTTGGTTCTTGGTTCCAGGTGTTGGTTTCTTGTTCAGTCCCTGGTGTTGGTTCTAGGTGTTGATCCTTGGTTCTTTCTGGGGATCCCTGGTGTTGGTTCCCGGTGTTGTTCCTTGGTTCCGGGTGTTGGTCCTTGGTTCCAGGTGTTGTACCTTGGTTCCAGGTGTTTGATCTAGGTGTTGGTTTCTGGTGTTGGTTCTGAGTTCCTGGTGTTCCTTCCTGCTGTTGGTTCCTGGGATTGTTTTTTTTTGTTCTTTGTGTTCCTTCCTACTGTTTGTTCCTTGGTGTTGTTCCTTGGTTCCTGGTGTTGGTTTCTGTTGTAGGTTCCTGGTGTTGGTTTCTGTTGTAGGTTCCTGGTGTTTGTTCCTGGTGTTGGTTTCTGTTGTAGGTTCCTGGTGTTGGTTCCTGGTGTTGGTTTCTGTTGTAGGTTCCTGGTGTTGGTTTCTGTTGTAGGTTCCTGGTGTTTGTTCCTGGTGTTGGTTTCTGTTGTAGGTTCCTGGTGTTGGTTCCTGGTGTTGGTTTCTGTTGTAGGTTCCTGGTGTTGGTTCCTGGTGTTGGTTTCTGTTGTAGGTTCCTGGTGTTTGTTCCTGGTGTTGGTTTCTGTTGTAGGTTCCTGGTGTTTGTTCCTGGTGTTGGTTTCTGTTGTAGGTTCCTGGTGTTGGTTCCTGGTGTTGGTTTCTGTTGTAGGTTCCTGGTGTTGGTTTTGTTGTAGGTTCCTGGTGTTTGTTCCTGGTGTTGGTTTCGGTTGTAGGTTCCTGGAGTTGGTTCCTGGTGTTGGTTTCTGTTGTAGGTTCCTGGTGTGGGTTCTAGTGTTGTTTCCTGGTTTCGGTTCCTGGTTTCTGTTCCTGGTGGTGGTCCGGGATGTTTGCCTTTCATTCCTCTGTAGACCTGTTTGCCTGCTGAGAGAAAAGCATGGGTCCCTCCTCCAAGTGCCTCCTGTTGTTTGAAGACCACAGACATAAGAGCAGCAGGTCTGACCTTTGACCCCTGATGGACCTGGGTGAGTGTTGGAGCTCTGCAATGGCTCCCACTCTTCAGGAGTCACACAGCTAATGATAGATGGATGCGTTAGTTAAGCTTTTTTGTCGAGCTATCATTGAATCTATTGTGTAAAATAATCCAACACACTATAAAGTTGGTGTTGAACGTGTTTGTGAATAAAAGTGTTTGAATGTGGAGCATCTCTGACCCGACCCTGACAGTGGAAAAACAGAAGACACTAATGGAGGTTCACTAAAGGTCTGGTTCCTCCAGTAAAGCTTTAAAGGGAGGATTACTGGATCAGAACCAGTTCTCCAGCCGGTACCTGAAGTGATGCCAGGTCCCTGAAGGCTCCATCAGGCAGAGAGTGGATGTTGTTCCCGTGGACCATGAGCAGCTCCAGCCTCTTCAGCCCAGACAGGGAGCCGACCCCTATGTGACCGATGCTGTTAAACCTGAAAACATCCAGAGTGGAGAGCTGGATCACCAGAACAAACACGCTCTGCTGCACCCTGCATCCCTTCCTCACCCCAAGTTAATGCGCTTCACATGCCGGGACACGGCGCCTGGGACGGAGAGGAGGGAGCGGAACGTGCAGTGCAGCTCAGCCGGATGAGGGCAGGAGCAGGGTCGGGGGCAGGGAGCAGGAAGCCCAGGGGGCAGGAGCACCAGGAGAATCTGGAGGAGCCACAGCGGGGAGTGCTCCCTCTTCATCCTCACAGACGGTAGGGTGTGGGGGGGGGGGGGCTGCTTGGATTGCCTGGAAAGTCTGAGTCCGTCTGCCTGGAATCACATTTTATGCACCATTTAACCGGAGAGAGGAGACAGAAACCAGAGCCTGGAGAGACAGGAGAAGATGAGGAAGCACTCACCTCAAAGTACTGGGAACCTCCCTGCAGGCAGCTCCTCTTGACCCATCCTGTCGCTATGACCACAAACAAGCCTGGAGAACCGGACAGAGGAGAGCCGGAGACGTCCGGGAGGAAAACTGGGGGAGAAAACTGGAGACGTCTGGGAGGAAAACGGGAGGAGAGGTCAGATCCAGAGTGCTTCCTCAGCCCCAGTCTGAAGGGAGTGGAGCAGCAGCTGCTAGTGCGAAGGCAGGAGACGCAGCGGGAGGAGTCTGACGGAGGGCAGGGCAGATCCTCCTCCTGCTCCTCCATCCAGACACACCGATCCTGAGTGCAGGACGCGGCTGAAGGCTGTTTGCTCAGAACGTGTCGGTGCAGACCGGCTGACCCGGACGGTTTCTCTGTGAGGAACCAGACCCGGTCCTGGACCACCTCCAGAACCCTTCATGGTGAGATCGTGGGTCAGAGCAGAACCTGGTTCTTTAAAAACCTGCTGGGTTCCAGGCTTTCTGGTGTAAGGTTCTGAGTCACGTACAGCTGTTGGACCTGAAAGGTTTCCTATGGAGACTCAGTCATGGAGCATGATGCTTAACCTGGAACCTAAAGCTAAAAGTCAAAGGGAAGCGCTTTAGCCAAAGATGGCTACCAAACATTAAGCTAGCAGGAAAACTGCTGATAAAAATAGTCTGTCGTCCATGATCAGTCCTGCTCGTCTCCAACAAACTCCCCCCAAAAAAAGTTTTTTTAATGAAAAACCTGAACCCTTTATTATCTCAGCGTCTTTAAATTAGCCACTCCTCATTAAAAACGTTAGCTTTATAATCTAACGGCTAAAGGTGCCTAAATACAAACCATTCAGGAAGGAAATTTTGTTTTCATTTTCACTCATGGTTTCAAGCTTTGAGGTAATGTCTTCATGCGACCGCTAGCTCATGCTAGCTCTGGATACTGGAAGGTCATGCATCCAAAATGGCCGATATTAGAAGAAAGGGTAGCACTTTGCTGACATGGTGGATGTTAGCATCGCGTTAAACCAGTGGAACATGCGGTTCTATGTGTTAAAAAAGTATCTTTTTCTTTCTGAATGTTTGAAGTCGTTAGCTTGTCAAGCTAATAAGATTAAGAGCCCACAGGGTTCTCAGGATCGTCAGGTCCCTCAGGTTCATGGTTATATGTAATAATTAGACGAGCGTTTAGCATGCAGAGGTGGGAGGAAGCTACCTCAGAACAGGAAGGATATTGAACCTGAAGAACGTTACTAGTTCTATAGTTCTAGAGAGAGAATGAAAGGTAGCGTTTACGTTGCCGTTAGCTCCCTCTGGATTCCAGAACCTTCTGCAGCTGCAGTCTCTCTGTCCAAAAGTGCCAAAACCAAAAATCAGAGCTGCAGAGGTTCCCTTTCTTCAGGCGAAACGTGTCATTTCCTGTCCACCATCTCCGTGGTGGCAGTCAGGGATTCAGGTCTCAGAACTGCCTGCAGGCCTGCACCTGGGTGCCAGCTGCTGGGAAACTCTCATTACAGAAGGACTCCATAACGATTAAACACATAGAGCTATGTAGCATCAGCAGGTTAGGTCGCAGTGAGGATGGGGTAGATTCCGCCGCCGTGTCTTGGACTCAGAGTCTGGTTCCAAACGTTCCAGAGGAGGTCAGGTCAGGTTAGGATGATGGATCCGGACACAAAACAAGGCAGCGAGGGAGGGAGTTTATCCCAAAATGTAGCATTGCTGATGAGGGGAGGGTTCCTGACATGCTGGCCTGTCATTGAACTAAAGCCTCCTCTGACTGACGGAGAACATCTGTTGGATGTGGGATTGCTGCCGTCTTTCTGCTGAATATTAAAGCAGAAACCACTGTTTGATGTTCACATTGGGAGCTAAGCTAGCCTGTCCACACCACCCGCTGTTTTGTCCATTCTGATGATCAGCACATGTTCTGCATATTCTTAAAGGAACCTGGAACTTTCCTGCTTTGCGGCAAAAAATTTAAAAGTAGGATTCAAGCCTAAACTGGAGGGAGACGGAGAGGAGAGCTCCGCGTTGGGAGGTTCGTCCATGTTTACAGTAACCGCGCGTTACAGCTGCGGGAAAGACGAGACGGACATCATCACTCAGTTATGCCGGTGAGTAATGAGCAAGCTTCATGGGAAAACAGCTGTTCCTGGATATTCTGTTTAACAGGATGTCTCCATGGACGTATCCGTTTCTCTGACAGTAACTCCTGTCTCAGAGATCTCTGATCCACAGCGACTCGTTTCCTCGCTGGGATGGCCAGCATCAGCCAATCAGATCAGAGAAGAGTTATAGGCGCTTCCTGAAGCCTGAGCAGCATTAGGTTAAGAGGTCACTCCCAAACAGGAACAGACCAGATGAAGCTACTATGAGAAAAAGCAGAGAGAGCAGAACGTTAGAGATTGAACTAACAGATTCTGCAGAGTGGGAGAATAGAGATAGAATGAAGCAGAATGATGAAAAAGGGGTCCCTATGTCCTCCAGCAGTCTAAGCCTATAGCAGCAGAACTATAGAGATAGATCAGGATAACCTGAGCCACTCTAACTATAAGCTTTATCAAAAAGGAAAGTTTTAAGCCTAGTCTTAAAAGTAGACAGGGTGTCTGCCTCACGGACTAAAACTGGTAGTTGGTTCCACAGGAGAGGAGCCTGAGAACTAAAAGATCTGCCTCACATTCTACCTTTAGAAGTTCTAGGAACCACTAGTAAACCTGCAGATTGAGAGCGAAGTGCTCTGTTAGGAACATAAGGAACAATGATATTTGATTTTCTAACCTCATTGCTGACCGGATGTGGACAGATTTTCAGCAGTACTTCCTGTTCTCTAGACGGCCGAACTCTTCTACGTAGAATCAGGGCGAGTCCCTCTAGCAGAAAACTGACCTGGAGTGTTCTGAGAATTCTGAGATTAATACTAACTTTTCCCCCTAATTAAACTGAAATAAAATGTAAAAACAGTTGACTTTTTTTTTTTTTTTCAGTGGCCCTAATCCTCCTCTGTAGTTTGGAGACTCCAAATGGTCACAAAAATATATTTTATAGGAAAAAGTCCACAGTTTTTGAACATAGAAACATCAATGAGACCTCTTTGGAAAGATAACACTTAGATGTAGATTGTCTTCACAGCTTGGCGGCCTGAAGCAGATGGAAGCAGGCTGAGGTCATCCTTGGAACAAATCGTTCTGAGTTAGCTGGGAGTATGAAGGACACTGGTAGCAGCTAGCAGAGCCAGGTTGTTAATCACTGTGAACGGGGGCTCCTTCAGAGCAAACGTTCCGGGGTTCTGGGTTTCAGCCACCGGATGGATCCACGCCACCACAGCAGATAACATGGAGGCTCCCACAGAGAAGGTCGCCTGGTCTGAATCGTTTTCTGTTACGTTCCGCCTTCTTTAGGTGAACTGCTGATGATGTGAAAAAGGACAGACCTGGAGAGGGAAAGACAGCACCTACTAATGACATCATCCTGTGGAAACCACTATATAGGGCCCTATATAGTTGTTAGGCCACTATATAAGGCCCTATATAGTGGCGTAACCACTATATAGAGCCCTATATAGTGGTTAGGCCACTATATAAGGCCCTATATAGTGGCGTAACCACTATAGCGGCATAACCACTATAGTGGCGTAACAACTATATAGGGCCCTATATAGTGGTTAGGCCACTATATAAGGCCCTATATAGTGGCGTAACCACTATAGCGGCATAACCACTATAGTGGCGTAACAACTATATAGGGCCCTATATAGTGGTTACGCCGCTATAGTGGTTACACCATTATATATAGCTCTCCATAGTTTGCAACTTAAACAGAGGGGGTAACTCAGATTCCAGCTTTCAAAAACCTCCAATGCAGCGATAGAGTTGATTCCTTCCCGCTATCATCGCAGCTCCAACCCCTTTACAGGAGAACAGAAGACCTCTCCTATTCAGCCAGGCCAACTATTCCCTCTAACGACCCCCCTTTCAGAGACATAGACAGGTATGGGGCATTGCAGGCTAACAAAGAAGCCAAACGACCCCCATTCCAAAGGGGGGGGGGGTTAGCTGGGGTTCATCCGTTTCTATTTGCATGTTTTCTAAACTAAAACCAGGCTTTGTTGGGCTGCTGGATAAAACCTGGAACTAAACGCTATTTCTGACATTTTGAATTGAAAAAGCTTCCTGGATGGAAGAGAAACGTCTTTAAACTTGGAAACAAAGTCCAGAGGATTGATTTTAACTTTTTTTTTTATATTGTTAAAGTGACATAATAATGATAATATTTCCAGATGTTTCTCCCTTAAGTAGACACCTGGGCTTTGCTCTCAGTCTGGGTGGAACCGTCTAGACTCGGAGCCTCTAGTGTTGCTCTGGTCTGTGTTGTGGCCATGATGGACAGTCCTGATTCATGCTGGCATGCGGTCGTTAGAGCGAGCAGGAGTTTCCTAACCCTCAGAGCAAAACCTTTAAAGAGAAACCAGAGATGAAGGATCTCCTCTCTGGGATTCTCAGGAAAGCACAAATATATCAGGCAGGTGCTGATTGGACAGAGGACAGGTCCGTCCTTCTTCTTCAAGTTTAGCGAGTTTAGCTGGGAGTTCCTTCATAGTGACGCCTCAGAGGAGAAGAGCCGAGCCCTGTCACCTCCCTGCTGATGTGCAGGTCCTCACCAAGCCTGGCACAGCATTAGAAGCCTTCTTTGTCAGGAAGCTGATAGTTTTCACATGTACGTCCGTCACCTCATGAGACTCTAGCAACATCTGCAGAGAAGACAGGGCGTCCATTTAGCTTCTGTAGCATCATCAGAGACGTGCTGAATGTAGAAGCTGATCCCGTATGGAAGAAAATGAGCTGCATTGGAATCTGCCTTTTTTGTTCCCCTAAAGTTTAAACAAACTTTTTTTTAACAGCGTATTTTAACCACTGTATTTTTATCCAGTGAGAATTCACCTGCTAATGTTGACCTTTTGGTGAACTCAAGCCAGAGCAATCTACACTGGATGCAGTCGAGCAGCTTCTAGCCAATGAAATCAGCTCATTTGGTCACGTGACACAACCATTGGCTGAATGAGGCTGACTGAGTTTTTCTTCTTAAATAGATCTGATTACAAAAATGTCAGGTAGCTGCTAACAAACAGCTATTAGAGTTTCTAATGGGACTGGGTGAACTAACTGATCCGATCACAGATACTGCAGCACCCCCGTCTGCCAAGACTCTTGGTTTGATCCGGAAGAAGCGTTCGGTGGCAAACTTTTTTTTTCTGACCAAATGAGGTAATTTCATTAGCTAGAAGCAGCTCGACTGCATCGAGTGCAGATTGCTTTGGCTTGAGTTTGCTTAAACGTCAACGCAGCCACATTTCTTGCAGATTTTTTTTGAAGCTGCATTATTTTGCAGCGGAATTTTTTGCAACCAAATTCTATGAAGACTATTTTGAAGCTGAGTCTTTTTTTTTGCAGCTGAATTTTTTTTGTAGCTGAATTTCTTGCAGGCAATTTTTTTGCAGCTGAATTTTTTGCTGGTATATTTTTTTGCAGCTGAATTTTTTGTTGGTATATTTTTTGCACCTGAATTTCTTGCAGGCAATTTTTTTGTAGTTGAATTTTTTGCACATGCATTTTTTTTGCAGCTGAATTTTTTGCAGGCAATTTTTTTGCAGCTGAATTTCTTAGAGGCAATTTTTTTGTAGTTGAATATTTTGCAGGCAATTTTTTTTGCAGCTGAATTTTTTGCAGGTATATTTTTTGCAGGGGAATTTTTTGCAGGCAATTTTTTTGCAGCTGAATTTTTTGCAGGTATATTTTTTGCAGGGGAATTTTTTGCAGGCAATTTTTTAGCAGCTGAATTTTTTGCAGGTATATTTTTTGCAGCTGAATTTTTTGCAGGCAATTTTTTTGCAGCTGAATTTTTTGCAGGTATATTTTTTGCAGCTGAATTTTTTGCAGGCAATTTTTTTGCAGCTGAATTTTAAACAGATAAAAATAAAGTTTAAGGACTTCTATGTGTAGAAAAATTCAGTGTTTAAAATTCGGTTTACAAAAAATAAGCCAGATTCCAGTGAGACTGTTTTTCCCCCATTATCCCAGCTGCTGATCGCCCACAGCCCCGTCTGTTAGCAGGATGCTCAGGAACTCAGTAGCAACTTTATGCTTTTACTGAGATGGTTCTGGGAATCTGTTTTTATTATCTGTCTAATCAAACTTATTATTCACTTCATCCATTAAAACACAATATTTGTTGGAAGAATTGCAGCTTAATTAAAAATGAAACCAAGTTGGAACAGAGGCTGAACTGGATGCTTTCTGAGGGGAACCCAGATCTGTAATCTTTTAAACACTCCTCCTAAGGTTTCAGATGCATAGAGCTAGGCTCGGTAGAAGGAGTCTCTCCTTCTCTTCACAATGGTCCAGCGTCTTTCCAACCTGATTCATAGGCTGGAGATGCAGGAGGTGCTGGTGGACAGACTGCAGTCAGGTGAAGGTTCCAGGTGGGCCTGAAATGGGACGGTCATGATGAAGATGGCCTCAGTCTACCTGCCTGACATCTGTTTCCGCCGCACTGCTTTCCTCCAGTGGGGTCTGAGGTAGAGCAGCTCCCAGGTTCTTCAGGGTGAAGCTGGAGGAAAACTTCATAGATCAGAACCACAGGCCTGCAGCTGCTGGGATCATCTGCCAACAGCCAGCAGCAGTGAAGTCATCCCCCCCCCCCTCACTGGAGGATCATCCTGGTAGAAGGAAACATTAAACACAGACTCATGGCTGTTAGACATCCATCATGGAGCTGCTTGCCAGCAGCTACGACTCGCTTCATGCCGCCAGCTGTGAACACATGAATCATCAGTATTCCTCACACTTAATGAGTCTTCCTCAGTCGCCTCCAAATCTGAGTTGGTGTTTAACTGCAAGCAGATGGGCTCACACTCAGACTCCCACCCAGAAGCAGCTGACATGACAGCGGGGGTGTTTGCAGACGAGGCTCCTGTGCTGCCAGCTCTGCTCGTCTCTGCATGAACCAGGAATTAGTCACTGACGCCTCATCCTGAAAATCAGCAGTCTGTCATCGTCTACCTATTAGCTTGGAGTCTGTGTCAGTGGCAACATTCATGTGTCTCCATGGTGAAATACAACCATGTCCAACCATTTCCCACTGGAGACCTGTGGGAGACCACTGGGAGACCTGTGGGAGACCACTGGGAGACCTGTGGGAGACCACTGGGAGACCTGTAGGAGACCACTGGGAGACCTGTAGGAGACCACTGGGAGACCTGTAGGAGACCTGTGAGAGACCAGTGGGAGACCAGTTAGATACCAGTGGGAGACCTGTAGGAGACCACTGGGAGACCTGTAGGAGACCTGTGAGAGACCAGTGGGAGACCAGTTAGATACCAGTGGGAGACCTGTAGGAGACCTGTGAGAGACCAGTGGGAGACCAGTTAGATACCAGTGGGAGACCTGTAGGAGACCTGTGAGAGACCAGTGGGAGACCAGTTAGATACCAGTGGGAGACCTGTAGGAGACCTGTGAGAGACCAGTGGGAGACCAGTTAGATACCAGTGGGAGACCAGTAGGAGACCAGTGGGAGACTAGCGGGAGACCAGTTAGATACCAGTGGGAGACCAGTAGGAGACCAGTGGGAGACTAGCGGGAGACCAGTTAGATACCAATGGGACACTAGTAGGACACCAGTGGGAGACTGGTTAGATACCAGTGGGAGAGCAGTTAGATACCAGTGGGAGACTAGTGGAGGTTGTTTGTCTTTTCAAAAGGTGTTTCCTGTCCACTGTCGCTGCATGCTTGGTTTGAGGGATTGCTGAAGAACCACTGTCTAATGTCTCCAGCTGCTCAACTGGGAGGAGAGAATCCAGTTACTGGATGCAATCAACTGTTATTTTTCCTTAGATAGAAAACTTTGAAACCGTAATCTGACTGGATATTCTGATTGCTCTGGATCTATAGAATGTTTTGGAGCTATAGAAATTAACTGAATTGTATTATCAGTCTGGAATCCTATGTTGAAAATGACTGAAAATGTGAGTCTGTGGCAAAACCATCTTAAAAAAGCATACTAAGCTTTTTATTTATGTCAAACTGGTGCAAATAGAAAAGCATTGAAAAAGGAAATCGTTCAGTTATCCCTTTTTATTTCATGTAAGCGGTTTCCTCGCTTCGTTAAAATCTTCTGTTTAGCCCCGCCTACGTTTCTGAGCAGCGTTAGGGAGCGCTTTAGTTCTGGGTCAGACTGGCTCTATCACCTCCTCAGCAGGAGCAATGCTCCTCTTTCTCTCGTCTGCTGACATTCCAGAGGCAGAGGGCTCCTCCATTATCCGTCTGATGGAGATCCAGTGAGGGGTGGGGTCCTCAGCCTGGACCCTCCCTGTCAAACCAAGGCTTCTGTCTAACAGACCGACCCCACTAATTAAAGCACTTTAAGCAGGACCATCAAAGAGTCTCTCGTGGACCTCTGCCTTCCCCTCAGGCCTGTTTGGAGCTGAAGCAAGTCGCTCACAGGTCACAGGTCATTAAAATGTTCATCCGCCTCAGGCAGGCGGGTCCAGAAAGTGACTGAGCCCCATTATGGGGTCCGGTTCCAGTAAGACTTGATGTCCGATAGATTAACTAGAATGCTGACCTGAATGTTCTCCATAGACCCCAGTCTGCCAGCTTAAGATATAAAACCCGCCTTCTTGAACTGTCTAACTATAAGAATAACCAAAACCGCTAACACGTATACCCCTTTAACGATGGCTAAAAAAAAACTCTGGAACACCGGAGGCGGGACGACACTATAAATGACGTGATACCATTGAACACAACATCCAGCCGTAAACATGAGGCGCTAGTCGCTTCCGATCTTACAAACAGAAATTACTGTTTCCATTCGATAAACAAGGAGCAGCTCTGGTGAGAAGGATTCGACAGATAATAGAGAGAAACACCCGGGCTTCCTTCCATGCTGCTCTCCATTGTTTACATCCCTGATTTCTGTTGCACTTAGCTTTGCTGTTAATCTAGCTGTAAGCCTTGCTGTTAGATAACTGTTAGCCTGACTGTTAGCTTGGCTGTTAACCTGACTGCTAGCCATGCTGCTATCCATACTGTTAGCCTGGCTGTTAGACTGGCTGGTACATGACTTTTAACATTGCTGTTAGCTTGGCTTTTAGCCTGGCTATTAGATTACTGTTTGTATGGCTATCAGCCTGGCTGTTGGCACGACTGTTAAATTGACTGTTAGCCCTACTGTTGCCTGGCCATTAGCTCAGTGGTTAGCCTGGCTGTTAGCCCAGCTGTTAGATGACTCTTAGTCTGGCTATTACCTTCGCTGTTAGCCTGCCTGTTAGTCTAGCTTTTAGCCTGAATGATAGCCTGACTGTTAGCTTGGCTGTTAGCCTGGCTGGTGGATGAATGTCAGCCTGGCTGTTAGATAACTGTTAAGCGTTGCTGTTAGTCTGGCGGTCAGCGTTGCTGTTAGATGATTGTTAGGCTGGCCATTAACTTGTCTGTTAGCCTTTCTGTTAGTCTGGCATTTAGCCTGACAGATAGCCTGACTGTTAGCTTGGCTGTTAGCCTCGTTGTTAGTCTAGCTTTTAGCCTGACTGGTAGCCTCACTGTTAGCTTGGCTGTTAGCCTGGCTGTTAGTCTAGCTTTTCGCCAGACTGCTAGCCTGACAGTTAGCTTGGCTGTTAGCTGGCTGTTGGTCTAGCTTTTAAACTGACTCATAACCTTAATGTTAGCTTGGCTGTTTGCCTGGCTGGTAGATGAATGTTAGCCTGGTCGTTAGATAACTGTTAGCATTGCTCTTAGCTTTGCTGTTAGTCTAGCTGTAAGGCTTGCTGTTAGGTAACTGTTAGCCTGGCTATTAGCTTGGCTGTTAGCCTGCCTGTTAGTCTAGCTTTTAGCCTGACTGCTAGCCTGACTAGTAGCCTCACCTTTAGCTTGGCTGTTAGCCTGGCTGGTAGACGAATGTTAGCCTGGTCGTTAGATTACTATTAGCGTTTCTGTTAGCTTTGCTGTTAGTCTAGCTGTAAGCCTTGCTGTTAGGTAACTGTTAGCCTGGCTATTAGCTTGGCTGTTAGATAACTGTTAGCTTTGCTGTTAGGTCACCTGTTAGCCTAGCTCTTAGCTCGGTCTGGAGCAGGATAGCTGCGCAGAATAAATCACCATGGTAACTGATGTATTGCTCCTTCTGAAGCCTCTATAATTCAGGATATCTTAAACCAGTAAATGCTTTGTTGTTGTTGTAAAATAATCATACGGCTAAATAACGTTTCTGAGTAGAAATAAAAACCAGCCACATGTGTCTTTAATTATAAACATTTTTTATCTTGTCCCCAAACTTTTCAGCTTAAACTCAAGGAAGCGTGGTTTGAAGAGCAGAATTAATTCTGGAGCTGTATTTATTTTCATGGAAGCATGACTGCGTGTGAATCAATACTGCATTATGTCATCAGGGGGTCATAAATCCTGTAAATGAGCTGCAGCAGCCTGGATCCTGCTTCTACTCCCTCATTAGCGAGAGGCAGCCCGCCCGCTGGCCGCCACAGGCGCTGCTACCACAGGACTGAGTGGAAACCTTTCCAGTCTGCCCAGTAAAGCCATTATGCTTTCTGGGTCAGCTCTGCCTCTGCACTGGTGATCAGTCACAGCGGTCCATGCAGATAAAGATGGCTCAGCAGTAATAATCTGCAGCACTGATGGCCTCTCATCACTGGACTGCATGGAGAGCCGCAGTGCCCCCTGCTGGTGAAACTACTGATGTGGCAGAATAAGAAAGATTATGAGATCTCTGATTGGAAATAATCCATCATGAGACACCAGTGAAATCATTTCAATCCAAACAGCTGGGATGAGATGAAAGAGACGGAGTATTAGGGCCATGGTAGAGATCGGTTTTAAGTTTTTACTTTGAGAATAAAGGTGCAATATTACGAGAATGAAGTCATCAAACCACAACCCGTTTCAGAAAGAAAGCTGGAGCTCCGCCCAGCAGATGATGGTCAACCAGCTCCACCAATCAGCAACCAGAGTCCACTTTGACCTCCTGCCCAGTTTGATGCCGCTTCTAAAAGATTTCCTGATTCGTCAAACTGATGCTAAAGTAGAACTTCACATGATGCTCCAAATTCCTCATCTAATAGTTCTCATAAAATACTTTATTCTCGCAATATAACGACTTTATTCTCATACTTTTAGGACTTTATTTTCCTAATTTTACGACTTTATTCTCATAAATTCTGACTATTGTCTTTGCGACTTTATTCTCGTAATCTTACAACTTTATTCTCATAATTTTATGACTATTCTCATTGCGACTTTATTCCAATGAGCGGACGTTGGAGAGCAGGATTGATGGCAGCGGTGGTCTGTGGGGATCTCTCTTTAGCTTCGCAGTTAGCCCCCCACTGCAGCCTTGCTTTACCCATCACACACATCTCTTCCTCCGTCCGTTATTTTCCGCTGTGTCTTGTTGACATCCGTTCTTAGCACTTCGCAGCTTTTTGAACGGTCAAAAATGTCCATCCATCCATCCATCCATCCACCCATCAGTGGCTCTACTCTACGGTGGAGTCTCCACCGAATGACTGAGCTCCTCACCCTATGTCTCAGGGAGAGCCCAGACACACTACAGAGAAAACTCATTTCAGCCGCTTGTATCCAGGATCTCGTTCTTTCAGTCATGACCCAAAGTTCATGACCATAGATGAGGGTAGGAACGTAGATCGACCGGTAAATCGAGAGCTTTGCTTTTTGGCTCAGCTCTCTCTTCACCACCACAGACCGGTACAGCGCACACAGCAGACACCGCACCAATCCGCCCATCGATCTCACGCTCCATCTTCCCCTCATTAGTGAACAAGACCCCAAGATACTTAAACTCCTCCACTAGGGGCAGTACATCCTCCCCAACCCGGAGAAGGCACTCTCCATGGTCTCGGATTTGGAGGCACTGATTCTCATCCCGGCCGCTTCACACTCGACTGTGAACCGCTCCAGTGAGATCATCTGCTAAAACAGAGATGCAATCCTAAGGCCACCAAGACAGATCCCCTCAATACCTTGGCTGTGCCTGGAGATTCTGTCCATAAAAGTCATGAACAGGATCAGTGACAGAGGGCTACCTTGGCGGAGTCCAACCCTCACCGGAAACGAGTCCGACTTACTGCTGGCAATGCGGACCAGGGTCTGACACCGGTCATACAGAGACCTAACAACCCTTATTAAAGAGCCCGGTACTCCATACTCGTGGAGTACCCCACACAGGAGCCCCCCAGGGACACGGTCGAATGCCTTTTACAGATCCACAAAAAAGGGTTTCAGCCATGTGGCTGGCTGGCTTGTGGGCCCTGCTGCCGGTCCCTGGCCCCTGGGCTATGGGGGTGCTACTGGTGGGGCCCCCATCTCTGGTGGGGCTCTCAGGGAACAGGGGTGCCTATTGGAGTCACTGGGGGAGCTGGCTGCCTGGGAGTGCAGTAAGCTACCCAGTCCTTTGCTCCCCATTACCACGGTCGCCTCCCCCCATCCCCTCTCGCATTTAGACATTAAGAGTTCTGGGTTGTTGATTGGGGGGTGCGCTGGCACCGCCTGTCTCCCGGAGGGGGGGTGGACTATGCTGGACACCCCCTTTTGGTACTCCCAGTTTTACACCTGAGAGCAACATGCAACAACACCACATTCAAGCAGGTGCAGGGAAGATCGGGGTATTTCTCACTCCCCTGTTCCTCGGCTGCCACCCGGAGTCTGGGGTCTGGAGGAAGAGCGAGCCGCCTGGTCTGTGGTCTTGGCGGGAGGCTCTTCCTCAAAGAAGATTGGAGGGAGGGCGTGTAGTGGCTAGGTGAATTAGTTAGGGGGGGTGGGGGGGCTCTGGGTGGGTGGCCTGCGAGGGCCAAGTGGGCCCCGATCCCAAGGGAGCTTTTGCTAGGGGTGGTCCGGTCCGTGTGCAGGGTGGGGGGCCGGGCTCGAAGCAGGAATGAGATGGGCTGGTGTGGCGCTCCCCTCCCCCCGATCCGGATTTTAGGTTCACTTATTGGGTCATCCGATAATCCCGGGACCAACCACCGGTGCTCCCGGGTCTTTGGTCCTGGGATTATTGGATGTGAGTGTTATGCGTGAATCTGCATCCACATTTTTTTTTTTTTTGTGGTGTGAGTGGGGGGACTAAGGTGGGAAGGCGTGATAGAGACAGTTTTTTTTTTCTCTCCTAGGTTGGGGTCTGAACTGCACCCTCTCCCAAGCACATCTCAAGTCTCCGCCAAGTGCGGAGCCCATTCCCCCGTCCTGCTCTCCCTCCGCTGGCTGGTGTCGGGGCTCGCCAGTGCACTGGTGGAGCTCGGACGGCTTGGCTGGGGCTCCTGTCGGGGGGTGGGGCGCCCCAGGGGCCTTGGCTCCCTGCAGCCCAGGGCCGGATTTACTTCGGGGTGGCTGGCTGCCTGCGGTGTCGTCCCTGCGGCTCCCAGGGCTCCACTATTGCAGTGGCTGGGGGGCTTCCTCTGGGCTGTCTCTCCTCCTCCCTTGGTGGGGGTCTGATTTCTGGGGCTGGCCCCTCCTTGGTGCCTTCGCTCTTGGGGTCCCTTTAGGTGCCTGGGGCTTTGGGTCTCCCAGCGCTGGACTCAGTGCTGTGGGGGGGGGGCGCCTCTCCAGCTCTCCACAACCACTACTGAGCATTTTCTCTATGGATAAACTTTACATGCACAAGTTCACCCTCACAAACAACTACAGGTGCTAGGCTTCAGGTACTTAGAGATTCACTTCCATACAGAAACCCCACATTCTGATCTTTAGGTCTGCGATGGACTGGTGACCTGTCCAGGGTGTACCCCGCCTTTCGCCCATTGACAGCTGGAGATAGGCACCAGCACCCCTCGCGACCCCAATTAGGATAAGCGTGTTTAAAAATGGATGGATGATCTTCAGGTAACACGGAGTACATGTCAGATTAAATACACTACTTAATAATAATAATAATAATCAATCCAATTTGTACCGCACTTTTCATTAACAAAAATCTCAAAGTGTTACACAGTGCAAATAAAATCAAAGATAAAAATCAACATCATAAAAATCATGTGGAGGCAGAATAGGCTTGCTTAAATAAAAAAGTCTTCAAGCCTCTTTTTAACTTCAGCCGTAGTATCTAGTTGTTACTTTATCGTATATCTCGTACCATGTCTGCTGGTTCTTCTGTTCTTTTTCCATCTCTTTGCAGGCGATGAAGCAGACTTAAAATGTTTTATCCTTATCTCCATTTTATCTCCTCTTTCTTTCATCTTTTTCCTGTTTTTCCTTCCTGTTCTACTTCAATTGCAGTGTCCATAGAATCTGTAAAACTCCCTGCATGATTTTAATAAAGCTATTTATATGCATGAAACAAGCGGAACGCTATGGCGATAGCCGTACTGCTCCACTGGTGAAAGTAAAATCTGTTGGGCTCTTTCTGGCATCAAGACTATTATTCTAATTGCAACATCGCCAGACAGGACAGACAGACCTGTGGGCCTCCAAACACCTGCAGGTGGGACCTGAAGCCTCGTGTTAGAGTGTGGAGCTGATATACGGCCATCAATCCACGATGAGCGGATGAAATGAAAACCCAGATTAGCCAGAGAGCTTTTATTTCCATCAGAATAAAACAGTAAAACCACAAGTTAAAACATGAGTCACAGCGTTCAGGTGTATAAAGGTCAGTGTTTGAACCAGGAAGTAATAAAACCAACAATCTCAGCATCTCTATGCAATCACAATCTATTAGAGATTAATATTCTACCACTATAAATGAATAATCCATTACTAACAGAGATTAATATTCTACCACTATAAATGAATAATCCATTACTAACAGAGATTAATAATCAATCACTATAAATCAATAATTTATCACTAACAGAGATTAATAATCTATCACTTTCAATCAATAATCCATTACTAACAGAGATTAATAATCTATCACTTTCAATCAATAATCCATTACTAACAGAGATTAATAATCTATCACTATAAATCAATAATTCACTACTAACAGATATTAATCATCTATCACTTTCAATCAATAATCCATCACTAACAGAGATTAATAATCTATCACTATAAATCAATCATCCATTACTAACAGAGATTAATAATCTATCACTATCAATCAATAATCCATTACTAACAGAGATTAATAATCTATCACTATAAATCAATCATCCATTACTAACAGAGATTAATAATCTATCACTATCAATCAATCATCCATTACTAACAGAGATTAATAATCTATCACTAACAGAGATTAATAATCTATCACTATAAATGAATAATCCATTACTAACAGAGATTAATAATCTATCACTATCAATCAATAATCCATTACTAACAGAGATTAATAATCTATCACTTTCAATCAATAATTCATTACTAACAGAGATTAATAATCTATCACTATAAATGAATAATCCATTACTAACAGAGATTAATAATCTATCACTATAAATGAATAATTCATTACTAACAGAGATTAATAATCTATCACTATAAATGAATAATCCATTACAGAGATTAAAAATCTATCACTTTCAATCAATAATCCATTACTAACAGAGATTAATAATAAATCACTATAAATCAATAATTCATTACTAACAGAGATTCATAATCTATCACTATAAATGAATAATCCATTACTAACAGATATTAATAATCTACCACTATAAATCAATAATCCATTACTAACAGAGATTAATAATCTATCACTTTCAATCAATAATCCATTACTAACAGAGATTAATATTCTATCAATTTTAATCAATAATCCATTACTAACAGAGATTAATAATCTATCACTTTCAATCAATAATCCATTACTAACAGAGATTAATAATCTATCACTATAAATGAATAATTCATTACTAACAGAGATTAATAATCTATCACTATAAATGAATAATCCATTACTAACAGAGATTAATAATCTATCACTATAAATTAATAATCCATTACTAACAGAGATTAATAATCTATCACTATCAATCAATAATCCATTACTAACAGAGATTAATAATCTACCACTATAAATCAATAATCCATTACTAACAGAGATTAATAATCTATCACTTTCAATCAATAATCCATTACTAACAGAGATTAATAATCTATCACTTTCAATCAATAATCCATTACTAACAGAGATTAATAATCTATCACTATAAATGAATAATCCATTACTAACAGAGATTAATAATCTATCACTATAAATGAATAATCCATTACTAACAGAGATTAATAATCTATCACTATAAATGAATAATCCATTACTAACAGAGATTAATAATCTATCACTATCAATCAATAATCCATTACTAACAGAGATTAATAATCTATCACTATAAATGAATAATCCATTACTAACAGAGATTAATAATCTATCACTATCAATCAATAATCCATTACTAACAGAGATTAATAATCTATCACTATCAATCAATCATCCATTACTAACAGAGATTAATAATCTATCACTATAAATGAATAATCCATTACTAACAGAGATTAATAATCTATCACTTTAAATCAATCATCCATTACTAACAGAGATTAATAATCTATCACTATAAATGAATAATCCATTACTAACAGAGATTAATAATCTATCACTATAAATCAATCATCCATTACTAACAGAGATTAATAATCTATCACTATCAATCAATCATCCATTACTAACAGAGATTAATAATCTATCACTGTAAATGAATAATAATTTACTAACAGAGATTAATAATCTATCACTATCAATCAATAATCCATTACTAACAGAGATTAATAATCTATCACTTTCAATCAATAATTCATTACTAACAGAGATTAATAATCTATCACTATAAATGAATAATCCATTACTAACAGAGATTAATAATCTATAACTATAAATGAATAATTCATTACTAACAGAGATTAATAATCTATCACTATAAATGAATAATCTATTACTAACAGAGATTAATAATCTATCACTATAAATGAATAATCCATTACTAACAGAGATTAATAATCTATCACAATCAATCAATAATCCATTACTAACAGAGATTAATAATCTATCACTTGCAATCAATAATTCATTACTAACAGAGATTAATAATCTATCACTATAAATCAATCATCCATTACTAACAGAGATTAATAATCTATCACTATCAATCAATCATCCATTACTAACAGAGATTAATAATCTATCACTATTAATCAATAATCCATTACTAACAGAGATTAATAATCTATCATTAAAAATCAATCATCCATTACTAACAGAGATTAATAATCTATCACTGTAAATGAATAATCCATTACTAACAGAGATTAATAATCTATCACTATCAATCAACAATCCATTACTAACAGAGATTAATAATCTATCACTATAAATGAATAATCCATTACAAACAGAGATTAATAATCTATCACTATAAATGAATAATCCATTACTAACAGAGATTAATAATCTATCACTTTCAATCAATAATTCATTACTAAAAGAGATTAATAATCTATCACTATAAATCAATAATCCATTACTAACAGAGATTAATAATCTATCACTATCAATCAATCATCCATTACTAACAGAGATTAATAATCTATCACTATTAATCAATAATCCATTACTAACAGAGATTAATAATCTATCACTATAAATCAATCATCCATTACTAACAGAGATTAATAATCTATCACTAAAAATCAATCATCCATTACTAACAGAGATTAATAATCTATCACTATAAATGAATAATCCATTACTAACAGAGATTAATAATCTATCACTATCAATCAATAATCCATTACTAACAGAGATTAATAATCTATCACTTTCAATCAATAATTCATTACTAACAGAGATTAATAATCTATCACTATAAATGAATAATCCATTACTAACAGAGATTAATAATCTATCACTATAAATGAATAATTCATTACTAACAGAGATTAATAATCTATCACTATAAATTAATTATCCATTACAGAGATTAATAATCTATCACTTTCAATCAATAATCCATTACTAACAGAGATTAATAATCTATCACTATAAATGAATAATCCATTACAGAGATTAATAATCTATCACTTTCAATCAATAATCCATTACTAACAGAGATTAATATTCTATCACTTTTAATCAATAATCCATTACTAACAGAGATTAATAATCTATCACTTTCAATCAATAATCCATTGCTAACAGAGATTAATAATCTATCACTTTCAATCAATAATCCATTACTAACAGAGATTAATAATCTATCACTATAAATGAATAATTCATTACTAACAGAGATTAATAATCTATCACTATAAATGAATAATCCATTACTAACAGAGATTAATAATCTATCACTATAAATGAATAATCCATTACTAACAGAGATTAATAATCTATCACTATAAATGAATAATCCATTACTAACAGAGATTAATAATCTATCACTATAAATGAATAATTCATTACTAACAGAGATTAATAATCTATCACTATAAATTAATAATCCATTACAGAGATTAATAATCTATCACTTTCAATCAATAATCCATTACTAACAGAGATTAATAATCTATCACTATAAATGAATAATCCATTACAGAGATTAATAATCTATCACTTTCAATCAATAATCCATTACTAACAGAGATTAATATTCTATCACTTTTAATCAATAATCCATTACTAACAGAGATTAATAATCTATCACTTTCAATCAATAATCCATTGCTAACAGAGATTAATAATCTATCACTTTCAATCAATAATCCATTACTAACAGAGATTAATAATCTATCACTATAAATGAATAATTCATTACTAACAGAGATTAATAATCTATCACTATAAATGAATAATCCATTACTAACAGAGATTAATAATCTATCACTATAAATGAATAATCCATTACTAACAGAGATTAATAATCTATCACTATAAATGAATAATCCATTACTAACAGAGATTAATAATCTACCACTATAAATCAATAATCCATTACTAACAGAGATTATTAATCTATCACTTTCAATCAATAATCCATTACTAACAGAGATTAATAATCTATCACTTTCAATCAATAATCCATTACTAACAGAGATTAATAATCTATCACTATAAATGAATAATCCATTACTAACAGAGATTAATTATCTATCACTATAAATCAATCATCCATTAGTAACAGAGATTAATAATCTATCACTATAAATGAATAATCCATTACTAACAGAGATTAATAATCTATCAGTATCAATCAATAATCCATTACTAACAAAGATTAATAATCTATCACTATAAATGAATAATCCATTACTAACAGAGATTAATAATCTATCACTATCAATCAATAATCCATTACTAACAGAGATTAATAATCTATCACTATCAATCAATCATCCATTACTAACAGAGATTAATAATCTATCATTATAAATGAATAATCCATTACTAACAGAGATTAATAATCTATCACTATAAATCAATCATCCATTACTAACAGAGATTAATAATCTATCACTATAAATGAATAATCCATTACTAACAGAGATTAATAATCTATCACTATAAATCAATCATCCATTACTAACAGAGATTAATAATCTATCACTATCAATCAATCATCCATTACTAACAGAGATTAATAATCTATCACTATAAATGAATAATCCATTACTAACAGAGATTAATAATCTATCACTATCAATCAATAATACATTACTAACAGAGATTAATAATATATCACTTTCAATCAATAATTCATTACTAACAGAGATTAATAATCTATCACTATAAATGAATAATCCATTACTAACAGAGATTAATAATCTATAACTATAAATGAATAATTCATTACTAACAGAGATTAATAATCTATCACTATAAATGAATAATCCATTACTAACAGAGATTAATAATCTATCACTATAAATGAATAATCTATTACTAACAGAGATTAATAATCTATCACTATAAATGAATAATCCATTACTAACAGAGATTAATAATCTATCACTATAAATGAATAATCCATTACTAACAGAGATTAATAATCTATCACTATCAATCAATAATCCATTACTAACAGAGATTAATAATCTATCACTTTCAATCAATAATTCATTACTAACAGAGATTAATAATCTATCACTATAAATGAATAATCCATTACTAACAGAGATTAATAATCTATCACTGTCAATCAATAATCCATTACTAACAGAGATTAATAATCTATCACTTTCAATCAATAATTCATTACTAACAGAGCATAATAATCTATCACTATAAATGAATAATCCATTACTAACAGAGATTAATAATCTATCACTATAAATCAATCATCCATTACTAACAGAGATTAATAATCTATCACTATAAATCAATCATCCATTACTAACAGAGATTAATAATCTATCACTATAAATCAATCATCCATTACTAACAGAGATTAATAATCTATCACTATCAATCAATCATCCATTACTAACAGAGATTAATAATCTATCACTATAAATGAATAATCCATTACTAACAGAGATTAATAATCTATCACTATCAATCAATAATACATTACTAACAGAGATTAATAATATATCACTTTCAATCAATAATTCATTACTAACAGAGATTAATAATCTATCACTATAAATGAATAATCCATTACTAACAGAGATTAATAATCTATAACTATAAATGAATAATTCATTACTAACAGAGATTAATAATCTATCACTATAAATGAATAATCCATTACTAACAGAGATTAATAATCTATCACTATAAATGAATAATCTATTACTAACAGAGATTAATAATCTATCACTATAAATGAATAATCCATTACTAACAGAGATTAATAATCTATCACTATAAATGAATAATCCATTACTAACAGAGATTAATAATCTATCACTATCAATCAATAATCCATTACTAACAGAGATTAATAATCTATCACTTTCAATCAATAATTCATTACTAACAGAGATTAATAATCTATCACTATAAATGAATAATCCATTACTAACAGAGATTAATAATCTATCACTATCAATCAATAATCCATTACTAACAGAGATTAATAATCTATCACTTTCAATCAATAATTCATTACTAACAGAGCATAATAATCTATCACTATAAATGAATAATCCATTACTAACAGAGAATAATAATCTATCACTATAAATCAATCATCCATTACTAACAGAGATTAATAATCTATCACTATCAATCAATCATCCATTACTAACAGAGATTAATAATCTATCACTATAAATGAATAATCCATTACTAACAGAGATTAATAATCTATCACTATCAATCAATAATCCATTACTAACAGAGATTAATAATCTATCACTTTCAATCAATAATTCATTACTAACAGAGCATAATAATCTATCACTATAAATGAATAATCCATTACTAACAGAGAATAATAATCTATCACTATAAATGAATAATCCATTACTAACAGAGATTAATAATCTATCACTATAAATGAATAATCCATTACTAACAGAGATTAATAATCTATCACTATCAATCAATAATCCATTACTAACAGAGATTAATAATCTATCACTTTCAATCAATAATCCATTACTAACAGAGATTAATAATCTATCACCATAAATGAATAATCCATTACTAACAGAGATTAATAATCTATCACTATAAATGAATAATCCATTACTAACAGAGATTAATAATCTATCACTATCAATCAATAATCCATTACTAACAGAGATTAATAATCTATCACTTTCAATCAATAATCCATTACTAACAGAGATTAATAATCTATCACTATCAATCAATAATCCATTACTAACAGAGATTAATATTCTATCACTTTCAATCAATAATCCATTACTAACAGAGATTAATAATCTATCACTTTCAATCAATAATCCATTACTAACAGAGATTAATATTCTATCACTTTCAATCAATAATCCATTACTAACAGAGATTAATAATCTATCACTATCAATCAATAATCCATTACTAACAGAGATTAATAATCTGTCACTTTCAATCAATAATTCATTACTAACAGAGATTAATAATCTATCACTTTAAATGAATAATCCATTACTAACAGAGATTAATAATCCATCACTATAAATGAATAATCCATTACTAACAGAGATTAATAATCTATCACTATAAATGAATAATCCATTACTAACAGAGATTAATAATCTATCACTATCAATCAATAATCCATTACTAACAGAGATTAATAATCTATCACTTTCAATCAATAATCCATTACTAACAGAGATTAATCTATCACTATCAATCAATAATCCATTACTAACAGAGATTAAAAGCCTACTACTAAAAGATATTGATACATTATTTGAAATGTTGAACTATTAGTGGAGAGCATGGAGAGGAAGTCCATCCATTAAACCTGCTCTATCAACGGTTCCATGACAACTTCCTGGTTTCAGCCGTAACATCCCAGGTAAACCCGTGCAGTGCAGGGTAGAGTGTTCAGGGTGTGAATACTTTGACCTCTGGGTTGGGTTTAAGGCAGAGAGCTCTTATTCTGGGGAAGCAGGAAGCGGTCCAACATCTTCTGGATGTTCTGGAAAGCATCTCTGCCCAGGTAGTCAGCCTGTCCAGCCTCCCACATCCTGCGATGCTCCGCCGGTCGGACTTCCCTCTGGTCCAATAGAAAGCCATAGAAAGGACAATGTCATCACCACAGAAGAAGAAAAAGGAAGTCCTGCTTGCTGACCCTAACATGGAACTGTCCTGTTCTGATCCTTAGATCTAAAAGCTGAAGAGACTACGTCCATTGTTTCTGCAGATGATGATGATGTCATATAGTAACAGAGATTTTCTCCATAAAAGCCTGATGCGGATCCAAACCACCTGCAGCTGTGTCCCTCTGGTTCTGGTTCTGTCCCTCTGGTCTGACCTGCACCTTTGGTTCTGGTTCTGTCCCTCTGGTTCTGTCCCTCTGGTTCTGATTCTGTCCCTCTGGTCTGACCTGCACCTTTGGTTCTGGTTCTGTCCCTCTGGTTCTGGTTCTGTCCCTCTGGTTCTGATTCTGTCCCTCTGGTTCTGGTTCTGTCCCCTCCGGTTCTGGGTTTGTCCCTCTGGTTAAGGTTGTGTCCCTCTGGTTCTGGTTCTGTCCCTCTGGTTCTGATTCTGTCCCTATGGTCTGACCTGTCCCTCTGGTCTGACCTGTCCCCCTGGTTCTGATTCTGTCCCGCTGGTGTGACCTGCTCCTCTGGTTCTGTCCCTCTGGTTCTGATAATGTCCCTCTGGTTCTGGTTCTGTCCCGCCAGTCTGACCTGTCCCTCCTTCTGAATTGTCTTCCTGGTTCTGATTCTGTCCCTCTGGTCGGATTCTGTCCCTCTGGTCTGACCTGTCCCCAAGGTTTTGATTCTGTCATTCAGGTCTGACCTGTCCCTCTTGTTTGTGTTCTGTCCCTCTGGTCTGACCTGTCCCTCTGGGTTTGTCCCTCTGGTTCTGATTCTGTCCCTTTGATTCTGACCTGTCCCTCTGATCTGACCTGTCCCCTGGTTCTGATTCTGTCCGTCTTGTCTGACCTGTCCCTCTGGTTCTGATTCTGTCCCTCTTGTCTGACCTGTCCCTCTGGTTCTGATTCTGTGTCTCTGGTCTGACTTGTCCCTCTGGTTCAGATTCTTTCCCTCTGGTCGTAACTGTCCCTCATCTGACCTGTCCCTATGGTTTTGTCCCTCTGGTCTGACCTGTCCGTCTGGTTCTGATTCTGTCCCCCTGGTTCTGATTCTGTCCCCCTGGTTCTGATTCTTTCCCTATGACCTGGCCTGTGCGTCTGGTTCTTATTCTGTCCCTCTGGTCTGACCTGTCCCTCTGGTTCTGATTCTGTCCCCCTGGTTCTGATTCTGTCCCTCTGGTCTGACCTGTCCCCCTGGTTCTGATTCTGTCCCTCTGGTCTGACCTGTCCCTCTGGTTCTGATTCTGTACCCCTGTTTCTGATTCTGTCCCTCTGGTCTGACCTGTCCCTCTGGTTCTGATTCTGTACCCCTGGTTCTGATTCTGTCCCTCTGGTCTGACCTGTCCCTCTGGTTCTGATTCTGTCCCCCTGGTTCTGATTCTGTCCCTCTGGTCTGACCTGTCCGTCTCCAGGTGAGTTCAATAGAGAAAGAAGATGGAAAGGAAACAAGTTTTCCTACCGGCTCATGATCACGGTACGCGGCGCCGCCGCTGTCCTTCACCCCAACAGCTCCTGATGGCGAATCAGAGCTTGCTGCTGGCTCTGGTTTTCGGGACTCCTTCTCCAGGACCACTGACTCCTTTTCCAGGACTGGGGACTCCTTTTCCAGGACTGGGGACTTCTGTTCCGGGACTGGGGACTTCTCTTCCTGAAGTGTCGTGTTTTCTTCCGGGAATGTCATCTTCTCTTCCGGGAATGGCGTCTTCTCTTCCCGGAATGTGGTCTTCTCTTCCCGGAATGTCGTCTTCTCTTCTGGGAATGCTGTCTTCTCGTTTGGGACTGCTGATTCCTTCTCCAGGTGGGGGGACTTCTCCTTCCGGACACTGGACTCCTTCTGTGGGGGGCAGCTGTCTCTGTGGGGAGACTTTAGACATGGCAGTCATGTTACAGTCATGTTACTGTGGGTCAGCAGTCAAAAGACACATCGGTTTGTCCACAGACTGGTTCCACTCTTCTAAACCAGACTGTTGAGTGGAAATGTGAGAGAAGTTTTGTATTTTTGCCTACAGGAGGTGCAGCTGAGCAGAGTCTGATTTACTGGAACTAGTAGCAGCCATTGGGTCTCTCTAATAAGCAACCATCATAATTACCATGATGTATTCCAATATGAACTGCTCTGCTAATAAGGTCCAGTCCAGGAGGACTGGATCGAGTACCGTCCTAAAAAACTCAAACATATTGGCTGATCTAGACAGATAAGTGGTGCAGACTTTCCTAATCAGAGAAGTGTTTAGCGTAATACCGCCTGTCTCATGGAGCTGGAGGGAAATAACACCAATAAGCATATCTTGTTTCCACCCCTTCCGTTCATAACTCCCATGGACTGGACTTCTAGGTGCAGGCAGAGGGTCTCTGGTTCTAGGCCTGGAAGATTCTGACCGTAACGGTTCTATGATCTCTGTCTGCCCACCACCTACAGCAGAAGTTGCGCTTCTTTCGAGCATGTTGGGTTAATTTTCATTGAGCAAAAAGGTTGAATAAGACAGAGTGCTAAGTGATCATTCAAAATGTCAGAAATAGTGTTGAGTTCCAGGTTTTATCCAGCAGCCCATCAAAGCCTTGTTTTGGTTTAGAAAACAAGCAAATAGAAACGGATGAACGGGTCCCCCCCTTTGGAATGGGGGTCATTTGGCTTCTTTGTTAGCCCGCAATGCCCCATACCTGTCCATGTCTCTTAAGGGGGGTCGATAAAGGGGATTATTGGCCTGGCTGAATAGGCAAGGTCTTCTGTTCCCCCTTAAAGAGGTTGGGGCTGCGATGATAGCGGAAAGGAATCAACTCTATCTCTGCATTGTAAGTTTTTGAAAACTGAAACCTGAGTCCACCCCCTCTGCTTAAGATTGTTTTTTCTTTCTTAACAAAGATTTCTTCCTTCACGCCCCTCTCAAACCACCTGTTTTGTCTTTGTCCAAAATGTAAACATTTCAGTCATTGTCCAGTGGATTGTTTTTTTTTTACTTTTTTGGATTGACTATGACCTGGATGATTGAGAATTTTCACCAGCTCTGCTTATACGGTATAAGCTAAGTTATACATAGTTATGTATAAGTTATACTCCATTTCCACTTCCCTTTTGAAACCGTGCAGAGAATGGTCTGAGCACGGTAACCAAGGTAACTGTTAAGTGTAAAAGGAGCGCAACTGAACTGGACAGAGCTAGACACAACCGGACCGCACTACATCTAGTAGTAGTTTAACAGTAGGACTTGCCACGGTTCAGTTCTGGCTGGGTTCTCTGATAACAAAGAGCGCATGACATCTCCTGACCGTCAGCTGACTCATTTTACGGGTTTTCAGACGTGTCTGGCTTTGTAACACCAATTTCTTCTCAGCCTATTAACAGTAAATGGCATTAAAAAAGCATGGTGCGACCTGGGATGATGCCAAGACAAAGAGGAATGCCTTCTTCACTTGGCATTCCGCAAAGGACGAAATATCAGCAATATAAACAAACATAAGTTCCTGAGTGTTTTGATCACGTCCATTTTTGTTTGCATAATTCCTGCCTTGAGAGCTGCAGTATCGTGAACCGCCGATAGGAGGCGAGGAATCGTGCTAGTGTGATGTGTAAAATGGCCGCAAGAATCAGGTCAGTATATTGGTGTATCTCTGACACTTCAGAAGGCTGAGCTTCCACTGCTCTGATTGGGTTTTTCTCTGTCAGCTGATATGGAACCAGAGCGTTTCATCTGCTCTGTTAGGAAAGGTTGGCTGAATGTGCTGGAGCTCTGACGGCTAATGCGATTTTTGAATGACTGCTCAATGATAAACCACGATCTAATCTGGATGCACCCCTCCCCTTGGTTAATCTATCTCACATAGGGACTTGGGAGGTCTTCAGATTAAGTCAGGGGTCAGAGCTCTGTCTTACCGTCAGTTCTTCAGGCTGCGAGTGCAAACTGTCGTCAGATGTAGAAAAATGTGCGAGCAGGGAACTGGAGGTGTCCAGGTTGACTGTGAACGGCATCTGGACCCCTTGTTCTTGGACCTGCTTGAAGAGAAAGTGAAAAATACTGTGAGAGTTTCTGAGTAGTCCTCGGTGTGCAGGCCTGCTTTCACCCCGCCGTACCTTTGGTCTGTGCCTGCTTGGAGTGGGTGAAGGTGTCACTGGTGGGGCAGAGTGATGGTGGTGCTCCTTCCACCACAAAGACTCAAACTGCTCCAGAACACGGGAGTGACCATCCTCCCTCTGGGAGCTCCAGGGCTTCACGGCTCCTGCAAAGTGGACGATCTTGACCTGGTGTCCGAACCTGCAGCCGGTATTTAAGAGCGAACATTTTCAGATGACGTACATGCGGCCGCGCAGAAGTGGGTCAGAGACGGACTCACTGCCTGAAGGCGGGGAGGTAGCTGTACAAGGAGCTAGCACACAGGTTGTAGAGGAACGGCAGGTGTTTGCTGATGTCTTCGGAGCTCCAGCTGCTGAAGAATGAGTTTAAGAGACCTTGATCTCCTCCTGACAACACAGGAGAAGAAAGGAAACAATAAAATCCTGTGTTTTTTCTCTAACAACGCAGTTTTAATCAATGCTATTGAAGCCAAAGAGCTTCACCTTTTAGAACCGACATGCTACGAGTTAGAGGAAACATCCTGGACTGGTCTGAGCTATCTACTACCTTCAGCCTTAAAGTGGTTTGTCATTCGATCTCTTCTGAAGGACCAGAAGCACGAGTGGCTAGAGCACTCGGACTTACCGTCAAAGCTTCCATGGTGCAGGGCATGATCCAGGAGGCTTTCGTAGGTCTTCCTGGACGGCCTGAAGACAAACACGCCCGAGTTGAAGCAGTCGGGCCATCCAGGGTCAGGAGCAGCGGACAGCTCGTCCCTCTGGAACAACTCGTCTACGTTAGACAGGACCTGAGAAGAACGGGGACGCTGTTAGCATCAGAGTCTGCTTCGACGCGCAGAGTCAAGTATGGATCAGGAACTGGCATTGGTTCCACTTGGTTCTCATAGAAGACATGTTCAGAAAAATCCATAAAGCTTTTTTATGTGACTTTTAATACGGATGGTTGAGGAGGACCTCAACTCTGATGGGTCTACTGTCACATCCCGACAACTATACGTAATTTATAAATATATCTAAATATTATAAAGTGGTGGTTTTCCTTTGTAAACTTGAACATTAACTTTACCTGAGTTTTGAAAAACTGTCTGATAGATTTAGAAAATGTCTCTTAGGACCCCTGCTCTGTTCTCCATAGCAAACTGAATGCAATGAGTCATTTAGTAACCAAGTCAAACCAAAAAGAAGATTTTGATTATTTATGAGGAATTTAATCAGTTTGTTACTGAAAATGTTGACTCCAGCTATTGATGAAAGGAATGAAAATAAAATGAAAATTGGTCGACCCCCTAACGATTAGCATTTGAATAATAAAGCTGGTCTAGCCCCTCCTTGGCAGTGTCTACATGTCTTGTGAGATCATCACGCTGGGTTAGTGTTGATGATGTCACATGAGTGACAGAACTCAGGGATGTAAACAATGGAGAGAAACATGGAAGGAAGCCAGGGCTTGGTCCAGGTTTATCAAATGTAAACAGAGTTGTTTCTGCTTGTTAGGAGCGACTGGCGCGGTGTGTTGATGTCCGTATGTTGCGTTCAGTGTTGTTCCCACAGCATGCCGATCAGAGCCGAGGCAATTTTCGAGTCGTTTGACCCGGGTCGACAAGTGTCAGTTAACCGTTCCCACCATCACTAAAATCCCATTGTTCTGGTTTAAACTGGTTTTTCCCCCACTGGGAAAGGGGTATATGTTAGATCCTGTCTGGAGCATTGACAGCAGCAAAAGAGAAAGACGGTAGCGTGTTGTCATCATTTTATCGCCTTTGGTGTGACCTTGGGGTTGGAAGGCATGCTGGGACCTAGAGTGATAGGTCCCTACCAGGGGGGATTGGGTGGCAAGAGAATAAACCGCTGGAGTTTAACCTGCAGAAAGACTTTATGATGATGAACTTGTTTAAGGTATAAAGGGACGTGATGGTCCTAAAGATCATCAGGTACCCCATCGTCCGATGGCCTCCCACACCAAACAGTCATAAGTCTTTTCTAGATCCACAAAGCACACATGGATCCGAGAACCAGACTTTTCTTGGTGCGCCTCCTCAATCTAAGGGGCTGTCTGAGGCTCATGGGGTCTTCACCACTACGCCTGGTTCTCCTGCAGACATGGGACAAAAACCACTTCCATTTAACCAACACTTACACTCTGTGTCTGATCTGTGGTCCGTTTCTAGAAGTAGGTTTAACAAACTCAGACTCTAATCCTCAACTCTAAATTGATCTAGCCTAAAGCCGGGAACTCCGGTTTAACTTCGGCTGCTATCAATTAGTTCAATCCATTTAACTAGGTCCCCTCAGAGTTAAGAACGTGCGTAACAAGTATGAAAAGCCATTATCAGTGGAGCTCTGAATGGATGAGTCACCATGACAACAGGCAACAGGGAGTGGCTATTTCACCCCACTGGAACTGGAGATTTTAATGAAGAAATAAAAAAATAAAATGGAGAATGTGTTTAAAAAGCAGAGAAACAGAAACAGCTGCAAAGGAGAGGAAGAAGGAGAAGATTGCTGCTCGAGTTAACGCGTAAGTCGTCTATGGCAGGCTGTTTCTACATTTATTTAAGGCACTCTCCTCTTTATTGTTCTATATGTAGATCACTAAAATAAGATTCTTCCTCATCAAAATCACACTGCTAGACTGGACTGTAATAATAGATTTCCTAAATTACATTTTGCAGGAGAAACTGAATTTCAAAAAATAAAAAACTAAATTATGCTAGTAAGAATTAAGTTTTATAAATCTAGAAATGTTTACACATTTTAACGGCCATTCTGACATTATCAGCTTGACTGGAAATGTATTCATGATCCTTCAGTGTCAAAATACAAATGCTGACCAGTGATATTATGAATATGGAGATCTGAAATAAATTTCTAGACATCCAGAATGTTTATTCTAGATGTGGAGTGACATTTTGTTTTAATGGTCATTTAGGCAAAGAAAATCTTTTTTCAGGAATACATATTCAGTCAAACTAATAGACATTAACACATATTAAAGCGGCTTGCCATATCCTGTAGTGATCACAATAACATTACGGGTTTATTTCTTGAAATGTAGTAGAAAAATGGATCTATTTAGGAGAAATCTTCTGGCAGACGGTTTAAGATGAAGAATAAAAGCGTAGTTCTAATAATTGGAATCTGTTCATCATCTCATGGGTTCCTCCTCATATTGATTCAGTCTCTTTTGCACAGTAAATACTGTCTGCTTGCAGCCGCACTTCGGCTGGTATCATCTCAATAAATGGTCGTTATTAGCGGCGGAGGATGTTACCATGGCAACAGATACAGGTTGATGAAACTCGCTCTGTGAAACAGATCCCTGGTTGTCTAAAAACCAGTTTCCCACCAGTGGGACTGAGTTGGTAGTGAACTAACCAGCGTATCGGCATCCAGGAAGACACATTTGCTGAACTGAGTCAGATTCCAGCAGTGGATCTTGGTGAAGGTGACGCCGAGCTCAGGACGTCCCAGCATGGCCAGATGGAGCGGGTCCTCGCTGTTCATCGCCTCCACCGTGATGACCTCATCAAAGACGTCCTCCAGGCCTTTCCTGGTCAGAAGGAGGTCACCGAGTCGGTTAGACGACTTTCTAAGACTGCAGCAATTATCACATCTGTTTAAGATGAAGGGAAGCTCGTAATTAAACCTAAGACTGGAGAATCGACCAATCGGAGCCAAGGACCAAATCAACAAAAAGCTGCATTAAATCTTTTTGTTTTCTCCGGTTAAAGTCAGGCTATTTTTTTATGGGTCAAAAATTAGGAGCAATATTTATGATTATTTAGCGCGTTTTTTTTAGAATTTTTTCCACTGTCATTTGTTCATTTATAAAAATCTTACTTCTAATAAATTACATCAATAAATATTTAGTTTGTTGAATAAATATTTAGCTCCAAATTGAATATTTATTTAACAAACTAAATATTCAGCTAGCACCAAGCTAGCTAAATATTTAGCGAATATGGAAATTAACTTGAATATAGAAATTCCCAGGCTTTTACTTTGATAGGTCACTTCTGCTGTCGGCAAGGGAATTTGCAGATTCGCTAAATATTAAGCTAGCGCCAAGCTAGCTTAATATTTAATTGGTTAAATGAATATTTAGTTTGGAGCTAAATATTTATTTAACCAATTAAATATTTCATTTAATTTGAAACTAAATATTTAGTTTGGAGCTAAATATTTATTTAACCAAGTAAGATTTTTTATAAATGAATGAAAGACATAGTTAACAAATGACTTGGAATAAAATAACTCCTTTTATTTTCTCTTAAAACGCGCTAAATAACCATAAATATTGCTCCTTATTTTTGACAAACCGTAGTTTTTTCTTCGTATTCTTCTCATTCACCAGGAAGCCAGTAAAACTGGAGCTGAATGTTGATCGCAGCTCCACGTGACGCAGAAACGGGTCTCACCTGGACTGCTCAGAGATGTTTGGCGTGACCATGGCGACGATGCGGCGAGTGGTAGCGTGCCGCCGCAGGCTGGTGGCCACCACCGTGGCTCCCTGGCAGTAGGAGTCTGAGGCGGCCAGCGTGACGAAGGCCTCGCCAGCTGCAGGCAGAAAGGACAGACCAGGCCTTAAAGCTCCCATCGGGTTCACCTACGGAACGCTTCTTATCATCAAATCCTAACAGCTGGCTCCATAATCCCGGCCCGCAGCATGACAGCGAGGCACGTAACCTCCGTGTGAGGACAGTGTTATATTTCACTGGCTCCCCTTTTCTGAATAGAAGCTGAAATAGCTCAGTCTGCTCTCATTTCAAAGCACTTCTACGGCATGCTGTTACTCATTTTATCTGTAGTCTGTTCTTCTCAAACACGTTGAATCAAAAAAGGTGTGAAACTTTTAAAGAAACTGAGGATCCTACCTGACATTTTTTCTCTTTAGGCAGCACCAAGTCCTACAGGTTTACTAGTCCAGAGCGGAGGCGGGGGGCATAGTACTCGGGAGCGGCAGACTCGGACTCGTGCAGCAGAAAGGAGCACCAGCGTAGATGTGGAAGCCTTGAGTAGAGTGGCAGCTCGGCGCGCGTGGAGGCGTGGAGTAAAGCATGAGGCTGGGGGCCTGCAGCTTCTACCCTCTGATGTTTTTGTCCAACTGGTCATTCAACCAGCAGGAAAGGGGCTAAGCAACGAAGGGTTGTGCAACAGAGCAATCTTCTGCTCGGCTGATAACCCCACAGGAGTGTTGATTTTCACTTTCCACATCAGTCAGCAGCAAATAACCTGTAGCCATGGCCAGGCTCCAGCCTCAGTCTAAAGCTGCTTCGCCAAAAAAGTAGTTGCACCTCTGTAAGCTTTCCATTCCCTGTTGCCATACTCCGCTGAAACCTTTTGATTTGTGACACAGAGCAAAATGTTCTGCTGATTATTCTTTTAAAGCAACCAGGGCTCAGTCAGACTGACAGCATCGGTCAGTAAAGACCTGATTTAGCCAAACCTGAAGACCATCAGTGGTCTCCATGGACAGAGCTGTCTGAATAGGGCTGCAGTGAGGAAGGAAGCAGGACGCTCCTTTAGCATAAGAGCCCACCTGGCTTATAGGAGCTGTTCAGTTTATTTCTATACCTCCAATTCACATCATGTCAGGTGACCTTATAGAGACAATTCAACTAGATCATCCAATCAGATTGATTCAAAGTTTTCTATCTAAGGAAAACCAGCTGATTGCATCGACTCATTGACTCTTCAGCAATCCCTCACACTAAGCATGCTTGTAGCGACAGTGGAAAGGAAAAACTCAAGAGATCTAAGCCTATAGCAGCAAAACTATAGAGATTGAATTAAGTAGAATGAGGAAAAGGGGTCCCTATGTCCTCCAGCATTTTAAGCCTAAAGCAGCATAACTATAGAGATAGAATGAAGCAGTCAGGATGCTCAGAACATGCTCTGTTAGGAACATAAGGAACAATCAGATCTCTGATATCAGATGGAGCTTGGCCATTTAAGGCTTTATATGTGAGAAGGAGGATTTTAAATTCTATTCTGGATTTAACAGGAATGAATGTCCCAACAGGACGTATCGGCCCACCTCCCTCACTGAGTTAAACAACAATCCATGTTTCTTCGCTGTTCTGTTTGTGAGTCATGCGAATCTCCACACCTATGTGTTTGGGTTTAATTACTGAGAGCTTCAGAAGCTAACTTGTGTAACTCTTGATTCTTGATTGTAACTCTTGATGCTTTCCAGTGATTTTGATGAAGTTTAAGATCATGTTGAGCTTCCTGTAGAGTTTGAATAGGGAAGTAGAGGATCCATCCATGTCTGCTGGGGAAGCTTTGCTAGCTGTAAGGTGTTAGCATCCCTCTGATCTGAAAGCTAGTTTTGTTGCTCTGACCTTTCTCTGAAGATCAGTCTTTGACTGAATGGCACGATTATAAATAGAGCTTACTCTACAGACCTTCAACAAACTGGGCCACATGTTTTCTGCATGATGACAGCTGTTGGTGTGAAGCCAGAGAAATTAAATTTAGCTTTCCATTATTTTGAAGGATAAATGTCCCGAAGAGCTGCGGAGATGGACTTTTACATTTCAATTATCGTATAAATCTGTTGAATTTAGGTCTATAGTTTGACCCAGCTGACCAAGAGTGGCTGAAATTCACACCTTCCTGGCAGGTCGTCTGATTTAGAGCCGATCCAGCAGAGCTGGGGTTTGTTTTTTTATAGAGACAGAGTTACACAACAGCCACGAGGTGTACAACGACACTTTACTAAAAACACGTAAACACCAGAAATCAACTGACAGACAAAACTCATGTAATACACAATAACTTCAAAACATACACTTCGAAATAGGATCAGTGGAGCTGGAAAAGAAACAAGGCGTAGACATAGATCTAACAGAGTGGATTATTTACAGCAGAGACGACCGAGTGAAACAGGAAACATTCATCCGAGGAGCAGAACCTCAGAGGGTTCCACTGTAAACCAACCGGCTGAAGCACTTATATTGAAGGCACTGACGGCGCCATACGAACAGAAATGTAGCCGTGAAAAAACAAAACAAAGGTATGCTTTTAAAGAACAATCTGCTTGTTTTATGTCGTTAGATGTGATTCAAATATTTAGCTAAAAAAGCAAAAAAATCAATGATTTTAGCCTTATCTGTTTGTTACAGATAAGGTGTTAGATAGCTGCGAGCTAACATGTTAGCAGCTAAAATGTTTTTAGCTATATCAAATAGGCAGCTAGAATGTTAGCACCTAGCTAGGTGGGAACTATTATTTTAGCAACTTAATCAAAAAGGAGCTAACGCCTTAGCCCCTAGATAACTGGGAGCTATCATGTTACCACCTACTTGGGAGCTAACATGTTAGCAGCTAGCTAAGTGGGAGCTAACATGGCAGCTACAATGTTTTTAGCTATCTAATAGGCAGCTAGAATGTTGGCACCTAGTTAGCTGGGAACTACCATGTTAGCAGCTAGCTCAAAAAAGGAGCTAACATGTTAGCCCCTAGATAACTGGGAGCTAGCATATTAGTGCCTATGTGGGAGCTGACATGTTAGCAGTTAGGTAGCTGGGAGCTAACATTGCAGCTACAATGTTTTGAGCTATCTAATAGGTAGCAACAATGTAAGCACCTTGCTAGCTTAGAACTAACATGTTAGCAGCTAGCTTATAAAGGGGCTAACATGTTAGCAGCTACAACATTTTAGCTAGTTAACAGGCAACTAGAATGTTTGCACCTAGCTAGCTGGGAACTAACATCTTAGCAGCTAGCTTTAAAAGGAGCTAACATGTTAGCACACACTAGCCAGTGAAACAAGGCAGCCTCTAGGTGTTCTCTTTGCAGGTATAGAACATCTTAAACTCTCTCATAGATACAAAATCTGTACATAGATTGTGCACATTTTCATTTAGCCCTTGTTTCCATGGCAATCAGCAGTTTACACAAAATCTCCTTGGGCTGGATCCTCACCCAGCGAATTACATCTGCCTTATAAAACCCCCATCATTTAATAGTGCTTCGAGCTTTTAACGACAACAAAAGAATATTTTTTACAAACGTCTCCTTTAGTTCACATGCTGCTCTGTCAGAGAAGCTCCTTTCCTCTGAAAGGCCCCCGAGGGTAACGGGCAGGAGGGCCCCTCTGCTGCCCTCGTCTTTGGATTATTTAGGAACAGGAAAGCAACATCTTAAGAGGCATGGAAAGGATAAAACAGAGTAACAGAAACTGGAAGAGATCAAAAAAAACCCTGAAATCATTGCAGACAGTTCAGTTGGGATCTTGAAGCTGAGAGAAAGATTAGCAGGCAGACGGTCAGGTCTGCAGGCGGTCCACGACCTGGTGGTCCTTTTCCGTAGGAAAGACGTCTTCAGGCTTTTGGCTGAGAAGTCCAATCAGGTTCTGCTAGTTGTTCTGGAGCAGGTTGCTGAAAACTGGAAAAAGAAGAAAACAAACAAATAAAAACTCTTGATGTGAAGATCCATGGCAGTACCATTGCTTCACCAGCAGGTGTCAGGCTTTCACAGCATTTGGTTTGGACAGGTTTCTGTTTCCCTGGAACTATTAAGCGCTGTGACAGACATTCACCCAGAACCAGGAAGTCCAAAAACTGCCCGTCATACAGTACCGACCCGTCTGCAGCAGGACTTTGGTCCAACAAAGGTCAGGATTGGACCTTTATGACTATTTAATGTCTTCCATCAGGACGTCCCGCTCAGAGGGACCTTTGAAACAATCTCTGACTGGCTCGATTCGGATTGGATGGAGGCGAAACTCGTTAAAAATCTGGTTAACGAGCTCTGGACCACAACGGGGTCACATGTTTCCAAAGGTTTGCTCTGATTGGCTGAGCAGGTCGGATGATGCCTTCTTCCTTGGAAGTTTCAGGGCGGGACGAGGATAAAGGGAACGATGACTCAGACAGGCAGGAGAAGACATGAAAATAATCCATGGACTTGTTCTACCGGGCGTCACAATCCGACGCTCTGAGGATCTGGTTCTGATCCAGCATCCTGGGTCCGATTAGCCAGCTGCTGGCTCCCTTCACTGTAACCGACATCCGGACCGCCCCAATAGTCCAAACCAGAACCGTCAGTCTTCCTGGAGTAGATTTGTTTCCTTAAAACATCATCATCAACGTAGGTTTGGACTTAATCCTGGATTATCAGGAATAGAAATGTTTAATTTATCATCTAATGCCCATAGAATCAGAGGCTGATGCTGTAAATGAATCCAGTGGATTTAATCCAGCAAGCTTCAGCTTTAGACCAAATAAAGACTGAATGCGTCAGTCTAACGATGCATTCACAGCCTCCCAGGGTGTGGGAATTCAAGGCCACTCACCCTGGTTGTCGGAGCGGCCGCCCTGGGGACCCTTCCCGCTCTCCGGATCAGCGCCTCCCTGCAGCTTGAAGCACAGCTTCTTCTTCTGGTAGGCGAAGTAGCTGGACGCCGCTCCCACCAAAGCAACTCCTACGGCGCTGATGATTCCGGCTATTGGACCAGAACCTGCTGCAAAAAGGGACAAAAACAACACGGGCGTTCAGTTATGATCGCATGGAAATTAGATTTATGCATTTTGGATTAAAATGAAACCTTCTTTGTTCACCTGTTTCGGTTTCATCGAGGAACTGAATTGATAGAATAATGTTTGGTTTGAGAGCCGACCATCTGTGGACCGGTTTAATGGTGCAGGGACTGCTGTTATCCACCAGGGGGCCTTTCTAAAGGCATTGGATCTAAAAGCTGGCAGGGCGGGCTGCACAGACATTAAAGCTGGGCGAGGATGGGCCCTGGCTGGTGTGCCGACCCGCCCTGAGGCCCCGCGGGTCTTGTGACGGGGCTCTGCGCTAAAAAGGGAGTTGCCTCCACATGAGAGATGAGCTGGATGCCTGCCTGCAGCATGACTTACTGCCGAGGAACTCAAAGCATGTGCTCTAGATTTCCCACACACACACAGAAACCCGCTCAGGTTCTGATAGACATAGGTAACATAGAGTGCATGTCAGACTGGGTGGTACTACTTCGGCGATAGTTTCAGGGTGTTGCTTTATTGTATATCTCGTACCGTGTCTTTCGGTTTTGCTGTTCTTTTTACATCTCATTGCAGGTGATGAAGCAGCCCTAAAATGTTTTGTCATTGTCTCCTTTCTATCATCTCTTTCTTTCATCTTTTCTCTTTTTTTTCTTTTTCTTCTTCTGTTTTTCCTCTTCTGCTCTATTTACATTGCAGTGTCCATATAAACTGTAAAATTCCCTGCATAATAATAATAAAGCTATTTCTATGGATGAAACAAGTGGAGCAGTATGGCTATTGCCGTACTGCTACACTTGTGAAAGTAAAATCTGTTGGGCTCTTTTTGGCATCAAGACAATTATTCTTATTGCAATATCGCCAGACAGGACACTGTAAAAAAAAAAAAAAAAAAAAAACCCGCTCAGGTTCTGAATCCTGCAGAACCAGGTGAAAACCCTGGGCGTGCCTCCTCACAGCAAATAGGAAGTCCATCTCTGCTACCATGGCAACCTCGCCAGAACAGAAACTCCTCTCCTCTGCTCTGTCCAGAGATTTGCCGAAGGGTCTTTCCTGGCTCTACCCATTTCAGCCGCAGCAGTCGGCGGTGAGATCCTCCCCCGACAACCTGCTGTCCCCTGTTCAGTCACCAGAGTCCAGAACATCAAAGAAAACCCTCATCATGGAGACCGAGAATCCCTCAGATGGCTCAGGGAGGAGGCTCTGGTTCAGGTTAAGGGTTGAGCATGGTGGTGGCAGCAGCATGAGGAGGAATACAAAGCGGATCGGACAGGATTGAGCTGAAGGGGGGAATCCTGGAGGGAAACCTTTGGGGGAGGTCCACCTTCTAGCAGGAGAAGCGACGACAGAGGTCCCTCAGAATGTTTAGCTCGGAAGGCTAAAGGAAGACGTATCCGAACCTTCCTTCTGCTTCACCGTGTCGATCTGTCACTCTAAACCCTCAAGCGTTAGCCTTTGGAATGTGATCCAACCGGAATATGTGTGAAATCCAGGTGAGCGGAGGATCGCGGAGCAAAGAAACTCAGGAATTAAATATATAATCAGCAAACTATATCCATTAAATTACCCAGCATGGTTGGGTTACAGTCCCGGCGCAGGCAGAGGCGACGGCGTTAGCATCATCAGGTGCCTACGTTCGGATTGATCAGCAGTAGGACCACCTGGAACCAGCTGAAGGTTCCCGGTGCAGCTAGCTGCACAACACACCAACCCCGGGGAGGCCGGTGGAGCCCCCCCAGCCTATAACACCCTGTAACACATCGTCTGGTTCCTTAAAACATCTGGATTGGCTTAAATCAACTTATCAGGAAGTGGAGATTTAGAACTGGAACCTGATAGGTCCATAGCTACATATGACAAAAAAAGATTTTTATTTTATTTTTTATTTACAGGTTAAAACATGGCAACAATAAAACCATAAAAAAGTCTGGCTTCAAACAAGTTTATAAGATTTATATCCTGAAAGTAGAGATAGAAAAATGTGATGGAGTCAATAAAGCAGACCCGTCCCAGTAAGTCCCAGTATTGCTGCTTTTACAGCGACTAAAGTTGGTGTGACTCTAATCCACCCCTCCAAGCTTCATATGTTTACATTATTCCGCACCAGCAGCAAGTTTTCTCAGCCGTCCTCAGCAATAGGTAGGGTCAGGATTAGAGTAGGGCCAAAAATCCAACAGTGCATGCTAAAAAAAGAGAAAAAAATGGTATGGTGCTGTAGAGCCAGTGGAAAAGGACCATGAGTATCAGTAAGTCCTAATGAATCCCAATAAGTCCCAGAAAGTCCCAGTATATTTCAGCAAGTCCCAAAAAGACCAACTTAGTCCCACTAAGACCCCAAATGTTCCAGTAAGTCTAATCAAGTCCCAAAAAAACAAAAAAACATCTAAATTGTTCCCAGTAAGACCCAGAAAATCCCAGTAAGTCTGAGCAAGTCCCAACAAAGGTCTTAGTCCTAGTAACCCCCACAAAGTCTCAGTAAGTCCGATCAACAAAAAAAAAACATCTAAGTTAGTCCCAGTAAGACCCAGAAATTCTCAGTAAGGCTTAGCAAGTCCCAAAAAGACCAAGTTAGTCCCATTTAGACCCCAAAACTCCAGTAAGTCTGAGCAAGTCCCAAAAAACCATCTAAGATAGTCTTAATAACTCCCACTGAGTCTCAATAAGTCTTAGCAAGTCCCCAATACAACAGAGTTCCAACCAAAGGAAAATATTTTACACCAAACAGCCACCTCCTGGTTTCAGTAAAGCATTGCCCATTGGAGACAGGTCAGCACTTTTTAACCCTGCAGGGGCATCAAAAAGCCAAAGAGCAGGGATGGATCTGTTAGACTACAACACGGGTCCAACTAAGAGCTCATGGCAGAGCCTGCAACAGCTCCTTGGCCTTCTCTAGCAGAGGGCCTAGAACTTGCTTTAAGTTCGACATCCACATAAAGAACTCCTCTGGCATGTTAGAATTTAGCATCTTCAGGATTTGGCCCCACAGAAGGTCTGGATCTGCAACGACACACATCGAAGCAGGGTTTTAGCCAGAGAAACCAAACCAGAGCTGACAGCATGATCCACAGGACGGCTTGCATCAGAATGGCCCTCACGCAACGCCATCCCTGGGGAATGCTATGACTCAGCACAGCTCCCGCTCACAATCCCTGTGTTTTAGTCAGACAATGACCGACGGCAGTGCTTCGAGTGGAGGTATGATGAAGTTGGGCCAAGGAGGGAAACAGAAGCCTCCCCTGAACAGGAAACAGAAAATGGCTCTAGGTCCAGAGGGGACCCTTCACTGAGCCCACAGAGAACTCACACACACAAAGGCAGGAAGGAGGAGCACCCCCGCACGCTCTGATCACCATGACGACGCACGGATCGGACGCATCCCCAGAACCAGCTTCTACAGTGGGTACGTGGACAGGATCAAGATTTGGGACAGTCTGGGTTTCATTTGTTCAGTCCACATTCCTTAGGAAGTCTGAGGAAGGAACCCGTGACCACAACTGGATCTCAGCTCTGTAGTTAAAACCTCTTCCTTCTCCACCTGACTGTCTTTCTCAAGTCAAAGCTATTGAGGGAGGGGCACCAGAATTTTAGGAGGAACAGCTGGCTGATCTAGGCTCACATACAGACAGGACTCCCCTAGCAACAGCGGCCTGTCAGGTCCAGTAGCAGACTGACTCCCTGGGAGATGTTTGCTCACAAGCGGGAAGTATTCACACCCCTCCAAACAAACTGCAGCAACCTTTAGTGGCTTAAAGCTACAGTGTGTAACTTTTAGCGACATCTAGCGGTCAGACTGCAGACCGCAGCAACATGAACATCTCCCCCCCACTATGATGGGGGGGAGATGTTCATGTTGCAGGGAGAATGGTTGGGTGTTTAAGATCGAAGGGAAAGTATCTGTCAACCCCTGAATGATGCTGCCACCCCTGTGCTTCAGTGGGGGGGATGGAAGTCCAGTTTGGAACTACAAACAGGAGTTCTTGTCAGTCCTCCAACCATATGGAGTTCTCTATGAAGGGTGTCACTATGAGGGGGACTAATTACATCTTCATGACAGACATTTATATATTGAAACCATTCTGTCCCACTTCTGTTCGAGTTTGTGTTGGTCTCTAATAAAACAGAATAAAAGAGAATAAAAAAAAAATCTGTCACTGATTGTTTAGTAGCTGTGTCTCTACCACAGCAGCCAAAGGTTGGCAGCTATAAGGCCTTTTTCTAGCTGGTGTTCAGAAGGTGAATGACTGGACTGTTCTGTTTGCTAGCAGGCTGGAGTTGTTGTTTAATGTCTGGAAGCTTTTTTCTACCTAGAAGTGGAGGGAACAGAATGTGGAGTCTGTAGAAATGGTTCTGGCTTTCTGTTGGCGTCTGCAGGTATAAAGGCTGACAGAGTGGAGGGCTTGGATCAAGTAAAGGGTTCTGCTGCAGGTTCTTCCGGTTCTCCTGGTGTGAGAAGATGATGTGTTCCAGAGGAGGTCAGTCGACATGGAGACACCTAGGAACCCTCCGGTTCTGGACTCTCTAAACCTCTCTGGGTTTCTAGGGCTGGATGCACCTAGGTTTCCTGAAGTCCAGAATAAGCTCCTCTCTCACTGAGGTTTCTGGTTTCTGACTCCATAGTGTGAGGTACTGGATCTCCTGTCTGCAGGCCAACTGTTCACCACCAGAGATCAGAACACCCATAGAGTCATCAACGAACCTGACCATGGTGTTGGAGGTCTGAGAGGGGTATTAGCTCTGAGTAAGTATTCAAAAATGAAGGTACTGAGGACACATCCCTGAGGTGCACCTATGTCCAGGATGGGGGCTGATGTTAACTGGACCATCCAGGTGGTCTCTATTATAGGAGATAACAAGATAAAGGTAGAGCTGAAGTCCAGAGAAAGACTCTTGCTGTAGGTGTTGACCTTCTCCAGGTTGTCAGGGATGGAGGGAGAGCGGCTACGACTGCTTCCTCTACAGTTATTTAAGTTGTCTTTATGCATGGAGGAACAACGGCGAGGTTAAAAATTAAAGGAAAGATGGCTGTTGGCTGGAATGTCAGCTGAGTTTAGAGGTTACTGAGGATCCTTTCTCTTGGGCCATCCAGGACCAGCAGCCTTTCTGGTGTCTCTGTGCTGCAGGGTCGCTCCCACTAGGTAGTGGGTCAGCCATAATGGTCAAGTGGTTAAGGGACAGAGTGTCTGGGAGGGTCCCGCTTGTGTTGCTGGGGTCACTTGAACTAACTCTGTGTCGCCTGCTCCTGGTGTTTGTGCAGAAGGATGAGTCTTAGACTCCCAGATTCCCTCCCTCAGCTCCATGCAGACCTGCAGGTCCCCAGATTTTGATGCTCTCTGTCCTGTTCTAAGTCTGCTGGTCAAGCCAATCTTAGCTCCAGTTTAACTCACTGTCTCAGGATTAGACATCCTATATAAGAGGATCACCGTTGAACAAGGACTTTCTCTTTGCAGGTGCTGCTTCCTGCTCTAATGGGTAGTTTAAAGGAACATATCATAGAAGAGATGATTTACCTTGAGCTTGATCATTTCCACCTGTAAAAACAGCAGAAAAGAGGTCAGTCAGCTTCGCTTAACCCAGAAATTGCTTCAGTGATTCATGCTAGATGAGATTGGTTCAACATAAAAGCTAAGAAAGTGGCATTCCTGTCAGCCCAGACCTTTTGGGAAACAATGAGACCAGGCATTAGAATAAGATCATGCTTTTAAAGGCACTTCTGCACAACACGGTTCACTTCTAATGCCGAGCGTTTGAAGGGCATCAATTTACAAGCACTTTTGTATCCCTGTAGTTCTAGCTGAAAGCTAGGATGTGGTCCTAAAGCTAAAACTTGTATTAAACGCCTTTCTTTAGAGCAATTTGATATGTAGAAATGGAACTTCATGTAGACAGGGTCAAGGGTCAACTTATCAAAGGCACGGGAACTTACCTTGATTATCATAGCTGGTGTCCTTTGCACGGCCTGCATGCAGAAGAAGAAGAAGTCATGTTACAGAGTTTTTGGCTTCCAAATGATGCAGACTTGTAGGAGCAACAAAGAAACTGTGAGCAGAGCTGTTTCACATCTTCTTTTAGGAAATCTAAGTTTGCTGAGAAAGGAAAAAAGCCCCTCCCACTGCTTGTCTGCGACAGACGGAGCCCAGAGGCTGTGCTGCAGTCTGGGGGGCGGGGGGGACTCGAGAACTGGAATGTAGGGTGAAAACACTGAGCTCTGCTGCTGGAGTCTCAAATTACCAATCTGGGTTTTCCTCAGGGGGAATTCCTCCTGCTTCCGTCCGACCCAAACTTATTCCAATGAAGGAAGCTATGAAATCAAAAGGAAACCGTGGATCCTCCACTAACATGGACTCAGTGGGGTGTGGTAATACTTTACAGAACTCTCTCCTCCTGGGTGAGCAGGTAGAGAGAGTAGATATTTACTTTACGGCAAGCTCTGACCCCCAGCATGATTATTTGTGGCACAACAGTCTGATAAGCCAACCCAATGTTTATTTAGAGTCACTTGAGATTCTTATTTACCTCAGGGTTATGGCACCACCTCATGTTGGTCTGTTCAAGTAGGAATGGAACTACTTTAAAAATGTCCAACACAGGATAAAAAGCCAAACAGACATCTGGTTTTCATTTCCATAAAAGTTCTGTAGTCCCCCCCCCCCCCCCCCCCCCCCCCCCCCTCTCCGCTGTTTCCTTGGTGGAAAAACAACATATTCCTCCAAGTTGGGAAAACCAGAGGAGGGGAAGTTTAGTCCATGCTAACAACAAGCTACAGAAGGCAGAAGGCCAGAACTGGACCAGAACTGGACCAGGTGGTTCCCAGTAAAGCCTGGTTTATGTTCAGAAATGTGTGTCGCTGTTAACGCAGATATGCCCCCCCTTCAGCAGACACTGTTTCACCTCCCCAAAATTGTAGGTGAGCGCAGACATTGCTGCAGACAGGAGGCCTCTGATTGGTCAATACATCTGCTCTAACTATGCGTATTTCCTGTTTGGTACCTGGCAGAAACTCTGGCCGTAGAGTCATCCACAATGCCTGCCACACCTCGGACATTATCCCAGACATTGTGCAGGATGCTAGTTTTTAGTCTGTTGGTGTGCACCCGAAGCCAAAACATGCAGCACCACGCAGTCTTTGGGGAACACTCACGGGTGAACTGCGTGTCGTCCGGCGTTGGATGAGGGGTTGTAGATGGTGAACAAGCTCGTCAAACCAACACAACAGGGCACCTGGCTAGTTCCAGGATTGTGGGTGGGCTAGTCCCTCTTGTGTTGGGGCGTGGAATAACATAGCGCAGACCATGCTTCAATATTGGGCATAGATCAAACATATCTGCGTTATACCTACGACAAGCCACACACTGCTGCTAAAGGATAACCAGCCCTTAACAGGGAACCACCAGGAAGGCCACAGGACTAGCTATGATGACCAGAACCAGCAGCTACTGGTCCTTCGACTGGAGATATGCTCAAACCACTGTGCAGCATAACTCAGATCTGAGTCGGAAAGGGGTCTCACCTCCAGAGCGTCCTTCGTCGGGCTTGTAGTCTCCATTGCTGACGTCAAACAGGTCCTTGTCATCGAAGGTTCCTCCTCCTGGAAGACATCAGTGACACAGAGAACTTCAGTGTCCATCACAGCCTCTGGTTGGGCCTCCCACATCAGCATGCTTCTTCCTGAGTGGTGCTTTGGACTTTGTTGGATTTGAGCAAAAATGTCTGCTAGAAGGTCGACAGCCAGACCATCTGCTCACTCACCTCCGCTCCTAGGTTTATCTGCAGGTTTCTTCGGTTCTGGAGCAGGATCTGCAAACAGGACCAGACCCTTCATCAGTATCAGAGAAAACTTTTTATCCATTGATGAATCCCAGTGAGCCAGAATTGATTCAAGATGATTTACGTCCAAGCAACGATTACATTTGCTTGGAAAGTGAAAGGTGAAAAGCTGTAATTTTAAGGTTGTTGGAAAGACGTTGAAAACGTCTTTCAAACGTTTTTTATTGGACTACATTGGGACAACTATTGTCCGCAACTATTTCTGGACTACTCAAGACTCTGGCGAGCAGATATATGCCCTCCTACTGAATAAAAGCAAATTAAATCAGCCTAGACAGTTTTAAAACAGTTTGACCAACCTTAAAGGAATAGTACACCCAAAACATGATTAGCCTTCATTTTCTACTCACCCCCATGCTGAACAACACTCTGGAGTACTTTTTTGATATCTCAAATGCATCTGGAGATCTGGGAGGCTTCTTGCTGTCTGCTGACATTCAAATAATGGAGGTCTATGGCGCCCGAGGCAGAAAGGTCCATAAAAGTCCACAAAAAACGTGTCAATATTCCTCCATACTGCTCGTCCAATGTATGCCAAGTGTCCTGAGTGGGTAGCGTCCATAATTTACTCGAAACTAAGTCATTTAGAATGTTTTTAGAGCATAAACAGTAGTGTATAGGATTTCCTAAAAGCGCGATCCTGCGAGTTCACGAGCCTACGGAAACCGCAGCAGACCAAGCCAGATGAAAGTGCGCATTCAGCGTCTGCTCTTGATAATGCAATCGTAGAAGAAGAAATGTGCTGTTTACCTGTGCAAAGAAAGAGACAACGAAAGAAAAATGTCTGAGGACTTCAGTGTTGAGGAAGAGCATGAGTTCTTTGCCGAGCTGAATGCGCACTTTCATCTGGTTTGGTCTGCCGCGGTTTCCGTAGGCTCGTGAACTCGCAGGCGCGCGCTTTTAGGAAATCCTATACACTACTGTTTATGCTCTAAAAACATTCTAAATGACTTCGTTTCAAGTAAATTATGGACGCTACCCACTCAGGACACTTGGAATACATTGGACGAGCAGTATGGAGGAATATTGACACGTTTTTTGTGGACTTTTATGGACCTTTCTGCCTCGGGCGCCATAGACCTCCATTATTTGAATGTCAGCAGACAGCAACAAGCCTCCCAGATCTCCAGATGCATTTGAGATATCAAAAAAGTACTCCAGAGTGTTGTTCAGCATGGGGGTGAGTAGAAAATGAAGGCTAATCATGTTTTGGGTGTACTATTCCTTTAATAGAACTAGAATAGAAAAGACAGACCAACAGAACCAGTGAGACAGGGAGACAGGTTTAATGCAGTTTACAAACAGAGGAATCTTTAGATGTTTGGGATGTGGTAGAAAGTAGAGAAAGTGGAGGACCTGTTTCTATGTAGAGCTTTGTTTGGACCAGAACTTCTGCAAACCAAAACCAGGTCATCAAAAAGATGAGCCCATACCGGTTCTCTGCCATGGTCAGACATCTCCACAAGCACAAACATTAGACAGAACTGAGCCAGTTTCTAGATCGCTAACTCACTGGTGTCTCTGTGTACAGCCCAAGATGACTGACAGTAGCAATGTTTGTATAGGTGTGTGAAATTGTGACCGTAAGTTAATAAGTTATGTCATTAAAACACGTGACATCAGATGTTGAGTTTTGAAATTATAAACACGAGAGATGCAACTTTCCAGAAGTACAAATACAAATTAAGACCGTACACGACTGATAGAGTGCTAACATATCTTACCAGATAATGGCGGTAGCGCACCTGAACGCTGTTCGCCAACCGCCATTAAAGGGCAAGAAGAGGATGGAAAAGGTCCAAATGCCTCACATCAGCTAAGACACCTGAGTGACGGCGGTAGAGGCATCAACAGGTCAATGCTGTGATCAGTGCTGATAGGTAGTAAGCAGACCCCACTATGGTTAGGATAGGGACCACTCATGTCCAGAGCTACAGGGTCACCTGCAATGCTTTGCTTGACAGGAGGTCAACAACAATCCATCATTTGTTGCTCATAACTTCATATCTTTGGATTTTGCAACCAAGATCTTAGGATGTTCTCTATATTGGGGAATTTTTGTAGTTCTTTCTCAAAGGCTGTAGTCTCAATTTGACCAAGGGCTATTAACGCATGTGCCCGCCCTCTAATGAGAACTGTACGGTAAAGGGTCAGTGGACTTGGCCCTGCAGTTCGGACGTCCTTTCCTACCCTGAATAGAGTTCTCCAGTTCCCCTCGTTTCAATGGTAGTTGGTGAACAACATTCGGCTGCGTTACTGCCACCAACTGGTAAGGAGTGTAACAGCTTCATCAGAGGTGCTAGATTCATACTTGTCAGCTTAGCATTTTTAGCAAAAGTGCAACTTTTATTCAGACTTGTAATCTCCAAGAGAAACAATGATGTCTACTCCGCATCCAAAGGAGAACCTGAAGGGAACCAATCCTGGACCTAATCTGTTTGACAAAAATGGCTCTCCTTCAACCAAAGCTATGTTTCAAACAGAACCACCAACATGGTTACTCTCAACACCTTCAACCAGGATGACATGCAGGAATGAATACTTTTATCTTCTGGGTGGTTTCCGTCCTACCTGGTCCCAAAGCATCCTCCAAATTAAAGCCACCTGCAGTAGAAAGCACACATGGTCAGCTAGCTATCCACAGATCAAAATGTCTCCCAGTCTGGACCGGAGGAAAGGACTCCGACCTACCAGTGTCTCCAGAACTTGGCTTTTGGGGTTTTTTAGGTGCTGGATCTGCAGAAACAAAACAAATGTAATAATGGGAGTATGCAGTAAAGCTGAGGATGAAGTGAAGATGATGAACTGGTTGTGAGTTCCGTCCTACCTGGTCCCAAAGCGTCCTCCAAATCTAGTCCAAAGCCACCTGCAGCAGAAAACACCTGATCAGCTAGCTACCCACAGGTCAACTATAGCTCCCAGTTTGGAGCAGAGGAATATGACTCCATCCTACCAGTGTCGCCAGAACTTGTTGAAGATATATATCAACCGAACAGTGAACGGCCTTGATGAACTCAAGTTGTTTTTCCTACAAATGTTCAAGTGTGAGAAAGTTCTTTATGCAGGGGGGTGGGTTGCCTCAGTCAGAGCCCTATCTCTCCATCTGAGGACTTTAAATAAATTTGAAGCTTATTTCTCGCAAGAAATGCCTCTGTCTCGGCTTCCTAACTCCACACCATTCGACCAGGTCATTCAGATTGGTTCAAAGGTGATAATCAGCTGTAAGGATAAGGTACGAAACCAGAACAGCCCCTCAGTGGAGACATGGAGCCGCCAGGATTTTTAGAAATAAAAACTGCAGGACGGTGAGGGGGACCATGGACCTTAGCATAACCTGACTGCCTGTCCTGGAAACGGGACAGGCAGTGGCTAAGGGACCCCATGCTGCATAGATGTTCATCCTGATGGCAGCTGCTTGAGTTATTATAATGCTGGTTATTAAGTTTGAAGACGTTTTGCTTCCCATCCAGGATGCTTTTTCAAATCAAAATATTAGAAGTGGCGTTGAGTTTGGGGCTTTAAAGAGTGGACCAAACAAAGCCTTGTTTTGGTTTAGAAACAGGCAAATCAAATCTGACGAAAGGGTCCACCCCTTTGGAATATGGGTTGTTTGGTTTCTTTGTTAGCCTGTAATATCAGAAACCTGAAGTCTGAGTCCACCCCCTCTGTTTAATGTTGTTTTTTCTTTCTTAACAAAAATGGCTTCCTTCATACCCCTCTCAAACCACCGGTCTTCTTTTTCCAAAAACGTTTTTAAGCTTGGAAACAAAGTCCAGTTGCTTTTTGTTTTTTTACTTTTTTGGAATGACCTTGACCTGGATGACTGAGAATCTTCACCAGTGCTTGTTATTAAGAGGCTTAAATAGGGATAAAGTTGGAGAACCAAGCTCTAGTGGTGGACGTTTGTTTTGTAGATAGGGGCATAGTTGATTATTTGATACCTGCCAACATAACTGTTTGTGTCTCTGCTCTGCCTGTCATGATCTTCCCTGATAGCTCACCTTAATTATTCATACCTTTCACCTGCTTAACTCTGTCCACCTCCTAATTGTCACTCATCTCATCCACCTGCTGGTTCTCCTTTATATTGGGCTCAGTTCCAGCTATCTGGGCCAGATCATTGATTGCTTGCCTTCTGTTAGAGTCCTGTCTGTCGGGTTTGTTAGTTATTTCCAAGGTCCCCATTTCCTGTGAGGAGATTATTCTTGATTCTTGATATTCATGTCTTAAGGGAGAATATTCACTAACCAGTGGTGAGAGCATTTCAGTGTTTCCCCAGTGGTTTTGCTCTCTACCAGAGATCATCAGACAGCGAGCTCTCCACACTCTGCAGCTACAGGAAACTGTTTTATTTATGAAAAGGGAGGCATGGAAACCATTGCGTGACAACATCTGTGCCACGCTGTGCAGAGGAGTGAGGCTGGTTTGTTTTGTGGTTTCACTTCCCCCCAGTGCTTCTCAGTTTTTTCTACTCTGTAGCTCCTGCAGCCTGAGGAGATCTACCCTCAGAAGACTTAAGGTTCATCCATACCAGCGGCTGACACCATCAAGGAGGGCTTAAACCTCTCTCATTTGGACTCTAAAGGAAAGCCTCTAAGCAAACCCCGTCCTCCCAGTGCAGATCCCAGGCAGAACTGCTGAGTTACTGGTTCCTGTGACCAAGCTCCATCATTGGCAGCACCTCATAGTTCCTCCAGGAAAAAAGGAACCTTCCCAAAATGGGCCATGATCAGGAAAACCAGATGAAGGTGTGTGTTTTGATACAAACCATCACTTCCAGGCCTCTTCGGTGTTACCGGCTGCTTTTTGGGGGGTGCCGGGGTGGGATCTAAACCAAAGAGAAGGAGTGAGAGGACTCTGTGCTTGAGATTTAATTCAGACAAATGCTTTGATCAGCCGGAGTGAATCTCTCACCATCGCCCAGAGCATCTTCCAGGTTAAACCCTGCAGGAAAAAGATATAGTTAGAGTCCGGGCAGTTGAAGGAGCGGTTCTACCTACAGAACCAGTGACAGAAAACACATCTGCTGAACGTCACCATATTAATGCAGAGGTTTGTTATTGAGAATTCATCCATATTGTCTATTAGCTTCCTAATGGTTTGGTAGAAGTGCATCAAGAGTCTCGGACAATGGCATGACATCATAACAAAATGTTTAGAGAGTATGAAGACCTGTGGCGCCACCAGAGTGTGGCCACGGTCAACCTGTGCAATGCCCTAGCCACCTCACTGGCCACCTCACTGGCCACCTCACTGGTCACCCCAGTGGCCACCTCACTGGCCACCTCACTGGTCACCCCAGTGGCCACCTCACTGGCCACCTCACTGGTCACCCCACTGGCCACCCCACCGGCCACCTCACTGGCCACCTCACTGGCCACCCCACTGGCCACCCCACTGGCCACCCACTGGCCACCCCACCGGCCACCTCACTGGCCACCTCACTGGCCACCCCACTGGCCAGTGTAAATTATAGTAGCATCAGTTTAGCATTTCATCCCATTCTGCACAACAAGAAACATAACATTAAAAATCACATAATTAACAAAAAGTGAGTATGAGTATGAGTAGGTGTTTACTAAAGGCTGATGATTTGTACAGGCAGGTTTACAGCAATAGGAGATTCAAACCCTGGAATTCTGGCTTTTAGTTTCAGTGGCGGCCCCAATATTTTTAGTGACCCCATCCTCCCCCTCCTCAATGAAACATTTCTAAAGGCGCCACTGATGAAAGCTTTTGGTAGGTAGACTTTAGGAATGATAAAACCCGGTCCTGCTGACCCAGAGGGGGTAGACCTGAGTAGAGCTGTGCCTGGTTACAGTGCAGAAAGGAGCCCTACAGTGTTTGGCCCGGTTACCATGGCTGCAGTGAGCCACACACAGACACACTTAACATAGAATGAGTCACACTGAGAGGAAAGAGGCGTCTGCTAGGGTTTCTGGGCTCAGGCTATTTTCAGCTGGAAGCCTTGGCTTAACTGAGCCGGTTCTGCCCTTTCTGATAGAGTCCACTGGTGGAAAACCGGGGCTGCACTAGGAACCAGCCTCAGGTTACATCAAAAGAGGAAATCAGATTTTTTTTTATTTTTTATATATATACTCTAATAATCCCAGAGGGAAATTTCTTCTCTTTATTTAACCCATCCCCTTTGGGGAGTAGTGGGCTGCCATTGTGCAGCCCAAGGGTCCTGCTCAGGGACCCAGAGTGGCCGTAAAGGCCGCCACTCCCTTGTGACTGGCCCTTCCCAGTCAAACTTCCAGCCACTGGAGTGACCCTGCCTTGCATATTTTTTCCTCTGACTCCACCGTTTTACTAAATTACAGGGTCTGACCAGGAGATGGCGCTTCTCTTTAGGTCCTAATGTCCACAAATAATGACAGAAAGAATACTTTAGTGCAAAAGTTGATGTTTAAAAAGGAATTGTAGGGGACCAGCCAAGGACTATCCAAGGACCAGACAAGGACCAGACAAGTGCTACTGCTGTAGGTTTAAACGGGTTTTTCAGACAGTGGGGAAGGGGTATAAGAGAGACAAACCAATTTAGACCCTCTATTTAGCTGGAAGAGGGCATTTAGGGTATTTCTGTGATTATTAATCTGTTTTACATAGTTTAGTCACTAAAATTCAAACAATTTACTTCTTGTCAGAGTTTAAAGGATGTAAAAAGGGCCGCCTTTTACAGCTGCTTTTTGTGTCTCTGCTTCTGTCTCCTTGAACCCCAGTGGGCCTCAGCAGATGGCCGCTCACACTGAGCCTGGTTCTGCTGGAGGTTTCTTCCTGTTCAATGGGAGTTTTTCCTCTCCACTGTCGCTACAAGCATGCTTAGTGTGAGGGATTGCTGAAGAGTCAATGAGTCGATGCAATCAGCTGGTTTTCCTTAGATAGAAAACTTTGAATCAATCTGACTGGATGATCTGGATGATCTGGAAAGTGACCTGAGATGACATGATGTGAATTGGAGCTATAGAAATAAACTGCATAGAAATTAAAATCTCTAAAGAGGCTTTTTTATGGTAGACTCTCTGGCTTGGCTGGGGAAAAAAAACGTTGAACATTTCGAGCGTTGCTAGTTTCCTGAATGTGTTCAAACTTTATGCGTTCTAGCCTTTTTTTATCGTTACTTAGATGCCCTTCTATGAAAACGTTTTTATTAAATTAAAGAAAAACAGTGAACTGAAAGGGGAAAATCATTGTTTTGCAGATAACCAGACTGAAAGACTGATGTTATTTGAGACTGAGGAAATTTTTTTGAGAGAAAACATTTAGCCATAAAAGATGCATTGAGATTTGGAAAATGATTTCATATTTTTACTCTCAAATACAGTTTTTTGTCCAACCCCATAAAGTTACCACACCAAATAACGTTGTATTCTCATCTTTCCATAATACCTTCTAACTTTTCCAGCTTTATTAATGGAATATAAAAGCCTATGACCTCAGATCACCTCCTCTACCACTAATACCTCCAGCTCTTCCTTTCTATTTACCCTTCTGATACCGGAGGACCTGCCCCTCACCCGCTGCTCAGTTCCCTTCTCTCTAAGCTGACCTCTCATTGCTGAACATCTGCTCTCTGACCGGGCCTGGTCTAAGACTAGTCACCTCTTCCTCTCCGTGGTTGGACCAACCACCAACGGGTTCTAGTTCCTCTCTGACCATCTGAGCTGTTGGTGGTTCCTGGAACGCTCCTTTAGATCCCAGGCCCGACTACATGCTCCTCATCTTCTGCACAGGAACCTTTAGCCGGTGGGTCTCCTCACGTCCCAGAAGGAGCAGATTCCTGTCTGGGTTCTGCTACACGGATCCAAAGCGGAAACTGAGCGCTATACTTCTGTCTACGGAGCAAAGAGGATGAGTCATCATCTATCATGGGATCTCTCTGAGCCGAAGGTTCCTCAGGAGGCCTCCTCCATTTCAGCCGTCCGCCTGAAGGCATCAGCTCTGCTGGGAGGGAGGTTCTGTTTGGGGTCTATCCCAGCATGACTCTTTGTGGCCCTTCATCACCACTTTGGGTTCTCCTCTCTAACGCAGGTTTTCTAGATCCTCTGGGATGTTTTAAAAGCTAATGACAACCTTTTACATCCAGGGATGGTTCATCTGGTCCAGATTAGCTGGAACCACTCAGAGCCAGGCAGCTATTTCACCAAAAAACAAAAAAACTAAAGCCCATGGTTCCTCTCAGTAGGTCGCTGGTGCCCAGGAATAGCCCAGCCAAGCGCCTCCACAGACGTCCTCCAGTTGGAGGACATGGTCCAGTGAGGACTTCATGTCTGAGGAGAACAGAGACTAAGACCTGAGCTGAAGTAAAGACCTGTGGGTAACCAGGACCCTCTCCTGGGCCCCCTGGGGCCTGCTGAAGGTCTCCTGGATCTGCTCCATCTACAGCCAGTTAGAAGCACCTCTACCCTGACTCTTCTGCATGTTACCATGGTAACGCTGTGTCATTTTCATGGTCCGGCCCACTGTATGCCGAATGCGGCTGAAGGAACATCAGGGCTGCCTCCGCTGCCCCTACCTTCTTCTCCTGAACAGCCTTGCTGTGGAAACCAGCAACTCACCATCATCCTGCGTCAGCGCTGCAGCGAGGAGCAGAAGGAGGGAAAGGATCCTCAGAAAGAACTTCATCCTGAGAAAAGTCCGGAACTTTCTGCCGGGTGGAATGCAGCTGCTGTGAGCTCCGAGGCTTTGTGGCCAGCAGTTAGCCGGTGTAGGGTTGCAGACTGAGTCAGCGCTGGGTGTGTCAGTGGGAGAGGGGGTTGGTCTGGCTGTCGACGCCCTGACAGAGTCACTGCTGGGAGCTACACACAAACAGCCGGTCACGTGACGCATGTGTTTTATAACCTCAGAACTCAGAGAGCAGGCAGCAGATTCAGGGAACTAAAGTCTGGTTTTAATGTCGACGCTAAAGCTGGAGCAGAAACTGATGAATGGATCCAGATTCAAACGATTCGTCATCATTTAACCACAAACTTCTCACTTTGTTGGTGGTTTATGACAGAGAAGGAAGCTTAAGCCGCCTGCTTCCTGCAGCTTCTTTACAGAACAACAAAGAACAGAGGAGGTTCTGTCTGAAGCAGGTTCTAGAACCATTTCTGTTTTCTCTGTTTGGGTCCGCTCTGTCCAGGTTCTTCTCATCAATCACTTCTGGTCAATTAAGTTCTACCTGGTTCTGGTTGTCCTGTTGGGTCTCATCTGGAACTGCCAGTGTCTCTGGCAGGATCAAGAGGATCCCTGCTGGTTGTATTGACCAGCACCGCCCTCTCCTGGAGGCCCGGCAGAGCGGGGCTCTCCCTGCTGAGATATAAGAAGGAGGGGGAGGCTGAGCTGAGGAGTCATGATGGTGGAGAGCTGGATCAGATAAACCTGTCCCCCACTGGTGCTGGAGGTCAGTGGAAGCAGTCTCAAAGCTGCTCTGATTGACAGGTTGGGGAATGTCATGAAGCTCCGTCAACATGAAGCTCTGACCTGCAACGTTTTTTGAAATTTAAGCCTTTATTTTACTGAATAATTGCGCAAACTTTTCCATAAATAGATTTTGTCTCACAAAGTTTGTCGTTCTACAAATTTCTAAGGTGTCCTCCCCCATGGGGACTGTGCCCCGCACTGCAATAAGGACACCATCTATAATGTTTCATTGAATAGCTCCAGGGCTGCTCAGTGGCGCAGTGGGTAGCACTGCTTGATTCTTTCTGCATGGAGTCTGCATGTTCTCCCAGAGCATGCGTGGGTTCTCTCCGGGTACTCCGGCTTCCTCCCACAGTCCAAAAACATGACTGGAAGGTTAATTGACTTGGCTATATTCTCCTTAGGTGTCAGTGTGTGCGTGAATGGCTGTTTGTCCTGTTTGTCTCTGTCTTGCCCTGCGATGGACTGGCGACCTGTCCAGGGTGGACCCCTCCTCTCTGTCCTGGGTGGACCCCGCCTCTCCGTCCAGGGTCGACCCCTCCTCTCTGTCCAGGGTGGACCCCTCCTCTCTGTCTAGGGTGGACCCCTCCTCTCCGTCCACGGTGGACCCCTCCTCTCTGTCTAGGGTGGACCCATCCTCTCCGTCCACGGTGGACCCCTCCTCTCTGTCCTGGGTGGACCCCTCCTCTCCGTCCAGGGTGGACCCCTACTCTCTGTCCGGGGTGGACCCTCCCCTCTGTCCTGGGTGGACCCCTCCTCTCCGTCCAGGGTGGACCCCTCCTCTCCGTCCAGGGTGGACCCCTCCTCTCTGTCCGGGGTGGACCCTCCCCTCTGTCCTGGGTGGACCCCTCCTCTCTGTCCTGGGTGGACCCCTCCTCTCCGTCCAGGGTGGACCCCTCCTCTCTGTCCGGGGTGGACCCTCCCCTCTGTCCTGGGTGGACCCCTCCTCTCCGTCCAGGGTGGACCCCTCCTCTCCGTCCAGGGTGGACCCCTCCTCTCTGTCCGGGGTGGACCCTCCCCTCTGTCCTGGGTGGACCCCTCCTCTCCGTCCAGGGTGGACCCCTCCTCTCTGTCCAGGGTGGACCCCTCCTCTCTGTCTAGGGTGGACCCCTCCTCTCTGTCCAGGGTGGACCCCTCCTCTCTGTCCTGGGTGGACCCCGCCTCTCCGTCCAGGGTGGACCCCTCCCCTCTGTCCAGGGTGGACCCCTCCTCTCCGTCCAGGGTGGACCCCGCCTCTCCGTCCAGGGTGGACCCCTCCCCTCTGTCCAGGGTGGACCCCTCCCCTCTGTCCAGGGTGGACACCGCCTCTGTGTCCGGGGTGGACCCCTCCCCTCTGTCCAAGGTGGACCCCTTCCCTCTGTCCAGGGTGGACCCCTTCCCTCTGTCCAGGGTGGACCCCTCCCCTCTGTCCAGGGTGGACACCGCCTCTGTGTCCGGGGTGGACCCCTCCCCTCTGTCCAGGGTGGACCCCTCCCCTCTGTCCAGGGTGGACACCGCCTCTGTGTCCGGGGTGGACCCCTCCCCTCTGTCCAAGGTGGACCCCTTCCCTCTGTCCAGGGTGGACCCCTTCCCTCTGTCCAGGGTGGACCCCTCCCCTCTGTCCAGGGTGGACACCGCCTCTGGGTCCGGGGTGGACCCCTTCCCTCTGTCCAGGGTGGACCCCTCCCCTCTGTCCAGGGTGGACCCCGCCCCTCTGTCCGAGGTGGACCCCTCCCCTCTGTCCAGGGTGGACCCCTCCCCTCTGTCCAAGGTGGACCCCTCCCCTCTGTCCAGGGTGGACCCCTTCCCTCTGTCCAGGGTGGACCCCTTCCCTCTGTCCAGGGTGGACCCCTCCCCTCTGTCCAGGGTGGACCCCTTCCCTCTGTCCAGGGTGGACCCCTCCCCTCTGTCCAGGGTGGACCCCGCCTCTCTGTCCTGGGTGGCCCCCCCCTATCCGTCCAGGGTTGACCCCGCCTCTCTGTCCAGGGTGGAACCTTCCTCTCTGTCCAGGGTGGACCCCTCCTCTTTGTCCAGGGTGGACCCCTCCCCTCTGTCCAGGGTGGACCCCGCCTCTCTGTCCTGGGTGGCCCCCCCCTATCCGTCCAGGGTTGACCCCGCCTCTCTGTCCAGGGTGGAACCTTACTCTCTGTCCAGGGTGGACCCCTCCTCTCCGTCCAGGGTGGACCCCGCCCCTCTGTCCGAGGTGGACCCCTCCCCTCTGTCCAGGGTGGACCCCTTCCCTCTGTCCAGGGTGGACCCCTCCCCTCTGTCCAGGGTGGACCCTGCCTCTCGCCCATTGACTGCTGGAGATAGGCACCAGCACCCCTCGTTACCCCACTCAGGACAAGCATGTCAGATAATGGATGGATGGATGAATAGCTCCAACTCTGTGAAGGATGGCTACAGGGGTGGAGCCAGACAGTTTTCATAGAGAGGCCCAGTCAGGGACCCATGGGCTCTGAGGGGCCCATGGGTCCCTGACTGGGCCTGATATGGATGTTCTGAACCTTCCATGTTTACTAAACGTAAAGACAGATTAGATTTTCTTTAGGAGGCGATCAATCTTAATATAACCCTACACACTAATCCTCCGTTTGCATGTTCCTGCTGACGGACCGGCATATTTAAAAAAAATATATAAAAATCCCATCAAATGGATACCTCTTTGTAGAGGGGTGATATAATTTCTTTGTAGAAAATATGTTTTTGGGATTTAATTATTCAGGCTAACGTCCTCCCTTCAATTAAAGAAAACCTTTTCATTTTAAAAAGTGTTCAGATCTAATTCCTTTCATTTTATTCAAATTTTTTGTATGATGGAAAAAAAAACTGCTTTTATTGATTTAGCTGCTTTGAATGAAGCGTGCAGTGGGAAAAACGTATTTAACTATGTACTCGACGGATTTCACTCAGTCGATACTTTATTTCTATCTCTGCAATGAGAGAACAGTTCATCATAGTCATTGCATGGTAATCAGCCCTGTTCTGCTTTGGGCACAGTGTGTTCTCGTTACTATAATAATGGAAAGTAGTCAGAGTCAAAAGAAATTAGAGACACTTTCCATCCATTTTCAAACACGCTTGTCCCAAGTGGGGTCATGAGTGATGCTGGTGCATATCTCCGCTGCCAATGGGCGAGAGGCGGGATTACCCTGGACAGGGCAAGTCCATCGCACTACAGACACTTTGATCAAATAGTAACATGTGATGAATAAACCTTGAGAAGGAATCTGGTTTGTTTCCGGAATAAGCTATGTCTGCTCCACAAACAAATGATGCTAATGATGTCATGATCTTGGTGCTGATGTCTGCTCTGATTAGTTCCGCCCAGTTCTTGAGTTTTCTGCTTTTATTCATCCATCATCATATCTCACATTCACACTTCTGATGGAACGTTTCGAACTGAAGGGAAAAACAGACTTTAATGTTCCTGTTGACATGATTGTTGATGAAACAGGAAGAGGAACCAGTCTGGCTCCATGAGGACCACCATGACAGAAACATTTTTAATAGGGACGCTCGATATAATCGGCCCCCTATCGGTATCGGCCTTAAAACTGAATATCAGACATCGGCCACCCCACCGATATTTAACCCCATATTTGATCAGCTTCTGAGTTTCTAAGGTCTAAAAAAAAAATAAAAAAATACTACTTCTTCTTTTTCCTCAAAAACTTCTTTTTTACAGACTTAAAAACTTCTAAAGACGAGGGAAAAAATATTGATCCATTAAAATATCCCAATATCTTCATATGCTGATATATTGCCATTTAAAAACACCATATCAATCTCTTTTACTAATGAAATATTGCTGTATGTCATCGTTATGCTACGAAATCCCCCCAAAATTCACCAAATGTTGCCATATTTTTATATGTTGATATATTGACGCGGTATCGATCTATTTTACTAACAAAATCTCACAAGAATTTGCAAAATATCACGAGAGTTTGTAACAGAACGATGAAATTTCACGAGATTTTGTAAGTAAAATAGATCGATACCGCGTTTTTAGAAATCTATTTGATATCAGCGTATGAAAATATATTTGAGTTTATTATTTTTCAAAGTGTCAGAAATGGATAACAAAACTGCTATTTTCAATGACTACTTATTTTTGTCCAGCTTTAACATCGGTATCGATATCGGTTATCGGCTACATGAGTCTTAAAATATCGGCATATCGGATATCGGCCAAAATCCCAATATCGTGCATCCCTAATTTCTAACATTTGAAAAACAATAAAAAAAGAAAATCAATCCGCTGGACTTTGTTTCCAAGTTTGAAGACGTTTCTCTTCCATCCAGGAAGCTTTTTCCATTGAAATGTCAGAAATAACGTTGAGCTCCAGGCTTTATAGAGTGGACCAAAAAACAAAGCCTTGTTCTGGCTTAGAAGACGTTCAAATTGAACCTGTCTGTGTCTCTGAAAGGAAGGTCATTACAGCAGAAGCAGAAGCTGAAAATGAGCAGAAACAGAGAAGCAGGAGGAGCTGCAGGAAATAATCCAGCTGAGAACTGAACTGTTGACTTCCTGCTGAGGACGTTTCCAAGCTCACCTCTCCACCAGCAGGACTTCACTCTGGCTACTCCTAACATCCAGTCAGTCTTGTTATATTCTATTCCCAGCCCACTGCGAATTTATATTTCTGATACCTTAAGATGTTTATTGCCCTCCCCTGTAGGGGGGGTAAATATCTTATTTAATCAGATATTATTTCAGCTGTTATATACTGTTTATGACACACAGTCCTACTAACTGTGTGTTAGAACAATAAATGAAAGAGTGATTTGAGCTCTAATCATGGAATAAATTCATCACAACTTCTGTTCAAAATATAAGAGTTTATCAACAAAAAACATTCAGCTCCAAGTCAAACATATTTCAGTTTAACACTTACCTTCCTTGAAATAACTAGCAGCGAATAGACATCAGGATTCCACTAAATGACTCTTGGTCAGACTTGCTAATGGAAATGTAACGAGCATCTGAGGAACACATGAACACTGATGTTATATCAGGGTTTAACCCTTAGTGAATAAAGCTGGTCTAAGCTTTAGCAACAGCTCAACACATATTCCTGTAGCATTTATAGAGACATTTTAATAGAATAGAAAACATTTATACATTTTGACAGCCCTTAATAATATGTTTTCTATTTTTATATTATGTTTAGGGAATAAAACAATTCAACATATCTTTATTCACATTGTGAGATATCTGTAATGATGTCATCTGATTTCTCATTGAACTAGTCAAAACTATATTTTTTTAATATCCCGATTATGAAATATCCTCCCAGCGTGTCGCTGAGCTGTCCTAACAGCTGCCTGCAGAATTTTGCATGGCTGCAATGTCAGTGTCAAATTTATTTATATAGCACTTCAAAAACAGCATAAAACTGCACCAAAGTGCTTTACAGGGAAGACAACAACACCAATTAACAAAGCAGAATGTGAAACACTGCTTCAATTAAAAGCCGAAGAATAAAAAAATAAGTTTTAAGAAGCGATTTAAAATGATCCAGGCTGGTGGCGGATTTAATTTGAAGAGATAAAACAACAGAGAAGGCCCGATCTCCTCTCCTCTTAAGTCGAGTCTGAGGAATAGTTTATTATTAGAGCGAAGACTTCTCGACACAGACTGGAATTTTAAAATGTCTCTAAGATAAGGAGGAGCTAATCCATTTAAGACTTTATTAGTTAATAAAAGAATCATAAAATCTAATTGGTAAAAGACAGGCAGCCAATGTAAAGCGGCCAGTATTGGCCTTATATGGTCACGCTTCCTGGTTCCTGTAAGAAGCCGAGCCGCTGCCTTCTGGATCAGTTGAAGTCGCTGCATCTGTGGTTTATCCATGCCTCTATATAATGAATTGCAATAATCCAACCGGGATGTGATGAAAGCACAGATAAGTTATTCAAAGTCCTTAAAATAGAAATAGGATTTAAGTTTTGCTAAAATCCGCAGGTGATAAAAACTTGATCCAACAACAGATCTAACTTGTTTATCTAACTTGTTTATCTATCAGCTGTCGAAAGTAAAACCAAGTTTCCTAGCAGAGGTCTGACAAAACCGAGCTAAAGAACCAAGAATCAGATCTGGATTTGTAATATGAAGATTCTGACCAAATAATATAACTTGGGTTTTACTTTGATTAAGGTGAAGAAAGTTTTGTTCCATCCAAGATTTGACTTCAGCTAAACAATCCATCAATAGCTGAAGAGATTCATTTTTCCCATTTTGTAGTTTAAGGGGCAAATAAATCTGAAGATCATCTGCAAGAAATGAAAAGAAACACCAAGCTAATGGGAAATCTGAGCAAGAGGCAGTAAATACAAAATAAACAAAATAGGACCTAGAATTGAGCCTTGGGGGACGCCATACTTTAAAGGTTTGGCCTCAGAACAGCATCGGTCAAGATGAACTGAAAAAGTTCTTTTTTCTAAGAATGAAACCATTCAAACGCTCCACCATCATACTTTAATCTGTGTTAAAGAATCTGATGATCTACAGCATCAAATGCAGCACTCAGGCCTAACAGTAATAAAACTGCATCATTTCCTGAATCAACTGTTAAAAGAAGATCATTGTAGACTGAAGCAAAGCTGTTTCAGTGCTACGTGCAGCTTTAAACCCAGACTGAAACCTCTCAGTTAGATTATTGTCTTTGAAAAACATCTCAAACTGATTAAGAACTCTTTTTTCCAGAATCTTGGATAGAAAGGGAGTTTGGAAATTGGCCGAAAATTTGGTAGTATGCTTGAGTCTAGATTTGTGTTTTTTAGAAGGGGTTTAACTACAGCATGTTTAAGTATTGATGGGACTAAACCTGACTGAAATTAGGCATTTATCACCATTAGAATAAAATGGCTGGAAGTGAGAAAAAGGTCCTTTATCAGACGAGCAGGAAGACAATCCAAAGAATAATTTGATGGCCGCCGATGCTGAATAACTGAAGTCAATTCATCTAAAGAAACAGTCTGAAAATGATCCAGAACAGCTGTGCATTGTGGCATTTCCTCAGAGTCTAAATCTAACAGGGAGCCTCTAAGAGCTACAATCTGTTCTGTGAAAAACTCAGAGAAAGCCTCAAAGTTCAACAGAGGCCACTGGGCTAGATGTAACCAAGGGATTAGCAATCCTATCCAGGGCACTAGAAAGGACTATGCTTATTTGAAGCTCCAAGATTAATGAAATATTTAGATTTTTCTACTTTGACAGTATTCTGATAATTAAATAAACTGTCTTTAAAAATTTTAAACGAAATTGCAGTTTATCTTTTTTCCATCTCCTCTCAGCACGCCTACATTCCTGTCTGAGAGCACCAGTGGTTTCATTAAGCCACGCCTCTGAAAGTTTCTTTTTTTGTAGTTTTTATCATTTTCAAGGGAGCTGCTGTGTTTAGAGCATTTGAACAAACATTGATAAAATGTTGAATAAGAGTTCCAATATCAAGACTGCTATCAGTAGGGAATGTAGTATTAGCACGAACTGTATTTAGCTGAAGAGCAGTATCGGAGTTTATAATACGAGAAAGTAGGGGTTTGGAATTGTTGATATCCGCAGAAGATAAAATATTAATAGAAAATAAAACAGGCAAATGATCAGAAATACAAGTCGGAAGGATTTCAGTGATATCCAAGCGAAGTCCATGTGATGACGCCAAATGCAGAGTATGTCCCTTTAAGTATGTTGGCCCAGCCACATATTGTGTTAAATCGAATGAAACAATCAAGTCCAAGAAATCCTTCACCAGAGGTTTATCTGGACAATCTGGACAATCTGGACATACGTGGATATTAAAATCAGCTGCAATTAAAATATGATCATATTCCAAAGTAATCCATGCCATAAGCTCAGAGAATTCATGAATAAAATCCTTGTTGAACCGCAGCGGACGGTAGGCAAACACACACAGGATTGGTTCAGGTAATTTCACTTCAAACACTTGGAACTTAAAACTAGAAAATTAATTTCTAGATAATTCTTGGAAACTAGATTTAAGGATTGTAGACAGTCCACCACCTTTACCAGACAACTGTGATGAATCCAGATGCAGAGACATAAACAGGTGGTATAGGAGGAAGGTCTTATTAGCTACAGAGCTAGCATTAAGCAAAGCCAGGTAAACAGTCTATGATGCAGCAGCACAAGTTGAAGATGAAACGTAGTTCAATCGCTTGAGGTTTCCATAATCCACATTCCTCTTCAGATGCCGAAACCGTTGATGATAGTAAAACTCCACCGCGTCCTTCCGAGAGTGGAAATCAACCGGAACAACGGGGTGAATCCAACGGCATCCTACATTCAGAAGACGAGGACACCATCCACGTCATTAAGAGCCGCCTGCACGACGAAGAGATGCCAATAGGCTTTAATCCTCACCGCCAGTCCTCCACGTTTACCACGTCTTCAACGGAAACGCCTTTCCGGAATCAGATATGGAAAACTCAGCAGCTCATTTGGGATGTCAGTCGGGAACTGGAAGCCTCGGTCTCTCGGACCTGAACCGTATCGAAGTTGTAGATCTACCAAAGTTTTAATGTCCAGAAGTGTTTGATGGTCCTAAACAATCAAGGCACTCAAACCTAACAGCATAGATGTACAAATAGAACAGAAAGGATCAAAATAACAAAACAGAGAGAGCGAGTCGGACGGCCTGCCCAATAGCTTGGTGCCATCTTGAAAAAAACAACCAGATAGCAACTTGTTGCTGACTCTTCTTGACAAGGTTGTTTCAAAATGCCCCAGAAAGAACTCAGCAGTATGAGATGTGCAGAGAACAAAGACCATGTGAACTCTAAGACCCATTTCAATTTAATTATGTGTTTTTCATATATTTAAAGACTTTTTTGTCAAAATTTGGAATCTTCAATTGCTTCTCTTCTTTGCTCCTCTCATCCCTTCACCAGTGTTACCAACTCCCCAGCAAGAAAGGCCGCTATTGGCTGTCCTAAAAGGCGCTATAAGGCCTGTCGTCCAATCAATTGAGCTTTAGTTCCACTGACCTTAGAATAGTTTACCTCATTCATTGCAGGTAGCCTAGCTTACTTTAAGTTAGTCAATAGAAGCAATACTGATATTCTGATAAACAGTCTATTTTATTAAATAAATACTCTAAATGAATATTTGAAAGGTAAGTAAAATTATTAGTATTTATGCAGGCTTATTTCTTTTTTAGGCTATGTCTATGTATTTGAACATTTTGTAAGGTTTTGAAAATAATTTCATCTGTGTCAATTTGATTAATATAATTTGAATTAAAAAAAAATACTTGAGTTGAAAAGATTCAGATATTAAATTGCATCATTTCTTTAAGCTTTGTTCCAAATCTTAATATCTTAATTGCCAAAAGAATTTCCAAAGTAAAATCAAAGAAGTGTCCCTAACTATGTAGGGGCAGAGATAGCCATGCTAACTATGTAGGGGCAGTGATAGCCATGCTAACTATGTAGGGCAGTGATAGCCATGCTAACTATGTAGGGGCAGTGATAGCCATGCTAACTATGTAGGGGCAGTGATAGCCATTTTAACTATGTAGGGCAGTGATAGCCATGCTAACTATGTAGGGGCAGTGATAGCCATGCTAACTATGTAGGGGCAGTGATAGCCATGCTAACTATGTCGTGCCAGTGAGAGCCATGCTAACTATGTAGGAGCAGTGATAGCCATGCTAACTATGTCGGGCCAGTGATAGCCATGCTAACTATGTAGGGGCAGTGATAGCCATGCTAACTATGTCGTGCCAGTGATAGCCATGCTAACTATGTAGGGGCAGTGATAGCCATGCTAACTCTATAGGGGCAGTGATAGTCATGCTAACTATGTAGGGGCAGTGATGGCCATGCTAACTATGTAGGGGCAGTGATAGCCATGCTAACTATGTAGGGTCAGTGAGAGTCATGCTAACTCTGTAGGGGCAGTGATAGCCATGCTAACTATGTAGGGGCAGTTATAATCATGGTAACTATGTAGGGGCAGTGCTAACCATGCTAACTCTATGGGGCAGTGATAGTCATGCTAACTATGTAGGGGCAGTGATATTCATGCCAACTGTGTAGGGGCAGTGATAGTCATGCTAACTATGTAGGGGCAGTGATAGCCATGCTAACTATGTAGGGTCAGTGAGAGTCATGCTAACTCTGTAGGGGCAGTGATAGCCATGCTAACTATGTAGGGGCAGTTATAATCATGGTAACTATGTAGGGGCAGTGCTAACCATGCTAACTCTATGGGGCAGTGATAGTCATGCTAACTATGTGGGGGCAGTGATAGCCATGCTAACTATGTAGGGGCAGTAATAGCCATGCTAACTATGTAGGGGCAGTGATAGCCATGCTAACTATGTCGTGCCAGTGATAGCCATGCTAACTATGTAGGAGCAGTGATAGCCATGCTAACTATGTCGGGCCAGTGATAGCCATGCTAACTATGTAGGGGCAGTGATAGCCATGCTAACTATGTAGGGGCAGTGATAGCCATGCTAACTATGTCGTGCCAGTGATAGCCATGCTAACTATGTAGGGGCAGTGATAGCCATGCTAACTATATAGGGGCAGTGCTAACCATGCTAACTCTATAGGGGCAGTGATAGTCATGCTAACTATGTAGGGGCAGTGATGGCCATGCTAACTATGTAGGGGCAGTGATAGCCATGCTAACTATGTAGGGGCAGTGATAGTCATGCTAACTCTGTAGGGGCAGTGATAGCCATGCTAACTATGTAGGGGCAGTGATAATCATGGTAACTATGTAGGGGCAGTGCTAACCATGCTAACTCTATAGGGGCAGTGATAGTCATGCTAACTATGTAGGGGCAGTGATATTCATGCTAACTGTGTAGGGGCAGTGATAGCCATGCTAACTATGTAGGGGCAGTGATAGCCATGCTAACTATGTAGGGGCAGTGATAGTCATGCTAACTCTGTAGGGGCAGTGATATTCATGCCAACTGTGTAGGGGCAGTGATAGTCATGCTAACTATGTAGGGGCAGTGATAGCCATGCTAACTATGTAGGGGCAGTTATAATCATGGTAACTATGTAGGGGCAGTGCTAACCATGCTAACTCTATGGGGCAGTGATAGTCATGCTAACTCTGTAGGGGCAGTGATAGCCATGCTAACTATGTAGGGGCAGTTATAATCATGGTAACTATGTAGGGGCAGTGCTAACCATGCTAACTCTATGGGGCAGTGATAGTCATGCTAACTATGTAGGGGCAGTGATAGCCATGCTAACTATGTAGGGGCAGTGATAGCCATGCTAACTATGTAGGGCAGTGATAGCCATGCTAACTATGTAGGGGCAGTAATAGCCATGCTAACTATGTAGGGGCAGTGATAGCCATGCTAACTATGTCGTGCCAGTGATAGCCATGCTAACTATGTAGGAGCAGTGATAGCCATGCTAACTATGTCGGGCCAGTGATAGCCATGCTAACTATGTAGGGGCAGTGATAGCCATGCTAACTATGTAGGGGCAGTGATAGCCATGCTAACTATGTCGTGCCAGTGATAGCCATGCTAACTATGTAGGGGCAGTGATAGCCATGCTAACTATATAGGGGCAGTGCTAACCATGCTAACTCTATAGGGGCAGTGATAGTCATGCTAACTATGTAGGGGCAGTGATGGCCATGCTAACTATGTAGGGGCAGTGATAGCCATGCTAACTATGTAGGGGCAGTGATAGTCATGCTAACTCTGTAGGGGCAGTGATAGCCATGCTAACTATGTAGGGGCAGTGATAATCATGGTAACTATGTAGGGGCAGTGCTAACCATGCTAACTCTATAGGGGCAGTGATAGTCATGCTAACTATGTAGGGGCAGTGATATTCATGCTAACTGTGTAGGGGCAGTGATAGCCATGCTAACTATGTAGGGGCAGTGATAGCCATGCTAACTATGTAGGGGCAGTGATAGTCATGCTAACTCTGTAGGGGCAGTGATATTCATGCCAACTGTGTAGGGGCAGTGATAGTCATGCTAACTATGTAGGGGCAGTGATAGCCATGCTAACTATGTAGGGGCAGTGATAGCCATGCTAACTATGTAGGGCAGTGATAGCCATGCTAAGTATGTAGGGGCAGTGATAGCCATGCTAACTATGTCGTGCCAGTGATAGCCATGCTAACTATGTTGTGCCAGTGATAGCCATGCTAACTATGTAGGAGCAGTGATAGCCATGCTAACTATGTCGGGCCAGTGATAGCCATGCTAACTATGTAGGGGCAGTGATAGCCATGCTAACTATGTAGGGGCAGTGATAGCCATGCTAACTATATAGGGGCAGTGCTAACCATGCTAACTCTATGGGGCAGTGATAGTCATGCTAACTATGTAGGGGCAGTGATAGCCATGCTAACTATGTAGGGGCAGTGATAGCCATGCTAACTATGTAGGGCAGTGATAGCCATGCTAACTATGTAGGGGCAGTAATAGCCATGCTAACTATGTAGGGGCAGTGATAATCATGGTGGCTATTGTATCACTGCTCCTACATAGTTAGCATGGCTATCACTGGCACAACATAGTTAGCATGGCTATCACTGCCCCTACATAGTTAGCATGGCTATCACTGGCCCGACATAGTTAGCATGGCTATCACTGCTCCTACATAGTTAGCATGGCTATCACTGGCACAACATAGTTAGCATGGCTATCACTGCCCCTACATAGTTAGCATGGCTATTACTGCCCCTACATAGTTAGCATGGCTATCTCTGCCCCTACATAGTTAGGGACACTTCTTTGATTTTACTTTGGAAATTCTTTTGGCAATTAAGATATTAAGATTTGGAACAAAGCTTAAAGAAATGATGCAATTTAATATCTGAATCTTTTCAACTCAAGTATTTTTTTTTAATTCAAATTATATTAATCAAATCTGAAAGCCATCTGTAACTGGTAGCATCGAGCTTTGCTGAGGGCAACAGGTAAGTTAGTGGATTGCTGTCTGTGACAACTGTGAACTGAGCACCATAGAGATAATCATTAAATTTCTCAGTTACCGCCCATTTTAGAGCGAGAAACTCTAATTTATGAGCAGGGTATTTGGACTCACTTCGTGAAAGACCTCTGCTGGCATATGCCACAACTCTGTTCTTTCCATCCTGCTCCTGATACAACACAGCACCCAGACCGGTGGAACTGGCGTCGGTGTGGAGTGTGTAGGGCTTTGGTGGATCAGCAAATGCCAATACAGAAGCAGAAGTTAGATTCTCAATGATGGTTTTAAAGGCCTGCTGGCACACTGGTGTCCACCGTCCTCCAAATGGTGCTTTGAGGTTCAGGTAATTCTTTGGTTTTATTATTGATCTCAGTTTCTTCTGGGATGGCGGATAACCAGCATTCAGGTCATGCAGTGGCTTAACTATCGCTGAATATCCTTGGACAAAACGACGGTAATATCCAGAGAAACCAAGGAAAGATCTCAACTCTTTCAGGTTCTTGGGTACTGGCCAGGAGGTAAGTGTTTTGATCTTATCAGGATCTCTCTCAACACCATTCTGGGACACTAAATGCCCAAGATATTTCACAGATGTTTGGAAAAACACACATTTCTCAACTGACAGCTTTAACCCAAAGTCTTTAAGTTTGTTGAGAACTTTCATCAGTCTTCTTCATGTTCCTCCAAAGTAGGTGCAAAAATGATCAAGTCAATAATGAAAACCAAAATTTCTTTTAGATTTAATTCTCCATGCATCTTTCCAACAACCTTTGGAATGTGCTTGGGGCGTTAATGACCCCTTGTGGCATGCGGTTGAATTCCCAAAACCCCAATGGACAAACAAAGGCAGTTTTGGATTTATCCTTTCCCTCCATCTCAATCTGGTAATAACCAGACTTGAGGTCTAACACAGTGAACCACTTTGATCCAGAAAGGGGAGAAAATGTGTCTTCGAGCTTTGGTAGAGCATAGGCGTCCTTTATTGTTTGGAGATTTAATTTTCTGTAGTCAATACAGTGGCGTACACTGCCGTTCTTCTTGCGTACAACCACAGTTGGAGAGGCAAATGGCGAATCAGACTCCTGAATCAGAGAGTTCTTGCAAGTGCTTCCTTACAGCGTCAATATCTTGAGGGTGGATTGGTCTTGGCCTTTGTTTAAAGGGAGTAGAATAAGACAACTTGATTTGATGTTTAACTTTGTCTGTCCGGCCAAAGTCCAGGTCGTGCTTTGCAAACACCTCAGGAATACTGTTACGTTTTTGGATGATTCGCTGCTTCCATTCTGGAGATAAAGGTGAGTCTCCAAAGTTGTATTGTGGTTGAGATAGTTGTAGTGACTCTGTAGACTGGGCTGAATTCTGGACTTTTTGCTCTTGTGAAATCACACTCTGGAAGGTGCTGATTTCCACTATGACTGCTCGTGCTGGAATGTGAATCTCATTGTCAGACTCATTGCTTACAACAACTGGCAGATGACAGGGCCAATGTTGAGGCAAGTCAATGAGGCAGGTTTTTACTATGAGCCCTCCAGGGAGGGCATAGGAACTAGGATGTTCAAGGAGGACTTGTTTTTCATGTTGCCATAGTCTAGCAGATAAGCATCCTTCTACAACTGTGGTTTGACCTGCAGTGATGATTAGAGGCTGATTAGACTGCAGGGTGACAGTTGCAGTATAGACACTGAACATAAGCCACCACCCTATCGCCCTAGCGTAGCAGGCCAGTACCCAGTAGTAGTAGAATCAGGTAGCAAGGGAAGGATTACAGGACAACTCAAATTAGTATTAGAAGAAGAAGAGGAAGAAACAGAAGAAACAGAAAAAGAAATAAGTAACACGCCGCAGAAAGAGTGTAACTACAGCATTGAAGACAGCGATTGGGATAGAACCCCAGAAGTAAGGAGAAAATCTCCCCATAGCCGTTCCCTACCCCCAGTACGTCGCAGGCATTCACCATATCAAAGAGGCCCCACATGCCACTCAGAGCCCAGGACCAAGTTATTCTTGAATGAACCGGCAGAACTGACGAAACAAATAAACAAGGAGTTGGTGGAACTGACGGAAACATATGTACAACTCGTCGACAGGGAGAGAAAGTTGGAAGAAGAAGCACAAATGAGACAACTAAAGAATTTAAAAGAGACATTGAAAAAACAAAAGGAGGAAAAGAAAAGGCGAGACGAAAAATTAGAAAAACGGAAAAGAATGGAAACGGAGCAGCTTATATTAGAGGCTCAGGATGACTACCCAGACCGGGCAAGTCCACGGACTCGGACCCTGATTGAAGAAGCAAAAATAAAAGAGGGAGAAGAGAGGGGAAGTGAGGAGGAAGCCCTAATAGAGAGTGATGGGGCTGACTGGCCGCATGGCGAAATGGAGGATGAAGGCTTAGACGTGCTGCCGTCAAGAAACCCATTCCATAAGGGGTTTAAGGAGAAAAGCAGGCCAGCGACAAAAGGACGGAAGCCACTCACAGCTGAATGTGACGTGGACCTGCAAATAGCAAAAAGCGGCCCTCACCCAATGCTGACCAGGTACCAAGCACGACAGCAGAAGACAGAATCAGATCAAGAAGGGGCCTATATGGCTCCCCTGCTGTCTAAAGGACCTCAAGAAGACAGATATGTGCCATGGTCATTTATGGACATGATCACACTTGCTGGAAGGCTGACCCCGTTGGTAGATGGTGCTGACAGGTCGATAGAAAAGCTGGAAGAAATCACTGGAGGCATCAATCTGTTGGCTGGAGACATCAAGGCACTGCTAATAAAGACAGCAGGACACTCAGCAGCCAGAGAGGTGTTTGACGAAGCCAAGCTTCCAAGGGTCATGACCTCACACCAGTATTGTCATGATGGGTTAAGGATGACGCCCAAACTTCAGCAGGTACCCCCACGGGGTACCCTGTCCCCTCCTCGACAGCTCAGGAACAGGCTCAGAAGCGACCGCCGACTGCGGCTCTGGAGGAGGCTCTGAGGAGACCACTGACAGCAGCTCCGGGTCTGGAACAGGGGAGCCCGCCGATTGCGGCTCTGGGTCTGGAACTGGGGAGCCCGCCGATTGTGGCTCCGGGTCTGGAACTGGGGAGCCCGCCGATTGCGGCTCCGGGTCTGGAACTGGGGAGCCCGCCGATTGCGGCTCTGGAGCAGGGGAGCCCGCCGATCGCGGCTCTAAAGCAGGGGAGCCCGCCAATCGCGGCTCTGGAGCAGGGGAGCCCGCCGATTGCGGCTCTGGAACATGGGAGCCCGCCGATCGTGGCTCAGGAACAGGAGAGCCCGTCGATTGCGGCTCTGGGTCTGGAACAGGGGAGACCACCGACAGTGGCTCCACCTCAGGAACTGGGGAGGCCACCGACTGTGGTTACACCTCAGGGACAGGAGACACCACCGACTGTGGTTCCGTCTCAGGAGCAGGTGACACCACCGACTGTGGTTCAGCCTCAGGAGCAGGTGGGACCACCGACTGTGGTTCCACCTCTGGAACTGGAGGGGCCACCGACTGTGGTTCCACCTCTGGAACTGGAGGGACCACCGACTGTGGTTCCACCTCTGGAACTGGAGAAAACACCCATGGAGGCTCAAGTTCAGTCTCTGAGGTGGCTTGAGGCGTCTGTAGAGGGCTCTTGGCGATTAGTGGCCTCTGCTGAGGGACTCTTGGAGGCATGTCATCACCAACTCTAGCTTCTGAAGCCCTCTTAATTTTAAGCTCTGGGGTCTCTGGACGGCACAGGGCAGGCTCAGGGGTCTCTAGACGGCACAGAGCTGACTCAGGGGTCTCTAGACGGCACAGAGCTGACCCAGGGGTCTCTGGATGGCACAGAGCTGACTTAAGGCGACGCCTCTTTTTACGCCGAGAGGTCCTTGGAGCTAAGCTAACGGGTTCAGTGATTGAATCTGGGGACAAATTAACCGGTTGAAAAGTAAGAGTTCCAGAACGGATTACAAAATCAGTGGCTAGGGAATCGGTCATGGGAACGGGTTCAGGAATGAAAGTGGCTGGTTCAGGATCAGGCTGGCGTGGAGCTGAGGGTGGTGGCTCGAAAGGGAGGATGTCCTCTCTATCCCCATAAAAATAATGCCAAAGATCAGCCTCATGGATATAGGGAGCAAAATTATCTGGCGAGGAAACAGGTCTAGTATCAATGGTGACGGGTGCAGGTGTCCGATCAGGCTGGCGGGGAACTCTAACTGTTTAATGGGAAATTGGTGGGCCAATCTTGAGTCCTTTAACGGATGGAGCTAAGTGAAGGTCTAGAACATGAGAACTGAGGCTAACCTGGCGCGGAGATGAACTGGAACTGGTTTGTGATGCAGTGTCTAACCCAATGGCTAATTCAATGAGGTCATCAAGGTTAGCTGGCTCGACGTAAAAAGAAAGTTCGTTTCTGATAGATTCATTTACAGCTAAGAGATAAGCGGACTTGAGCGCAGACTCGTTCCACCCAGAAACGGCTGCTCTAACCTGGAACTCGGAGGAAAACTCGGCGACGGACCTATTACCCTGTTTCATATTCAGAAGTTTACCAGAAATTGAACACTTAGTGACCTGACTAAAGGTTTTTTCAAACTCCTGAATGAAATTCTCGAGTGTACAGTTTTCTCTAAGTTTAGGCGGAAATTTGGTCTCCGCCCATTCAAGAGCTTCACCAGACAGAAAAGAAATAACAAAAGCTATCCTATCCTTAGCATAAAGAAATTTTGAAGCATGGAAACTAAAAAATAATCGGCACTGAAAAAGAAATCCCTTGAGCTTACTTGGATTACCTGAAAATCTCTCAGGCAGAGAAGGACCGGGTGACGAAAACGACGGGTAGAGTTCAGACCAGAAAGGAGGATTATCATCTTGACTAGGAGATGACGTCACCGCCGGTGACCCAGGAAACAGAAGTGGATTCGGGACAGGACGAGCCGCTGACGTGGCGTTAGCATTGTAGAAGTGGCTAGCGAATGTTTGTTTTAACAGTAACTCATGGAGGATTTGTGTGTGATCAAGAGTCTGAGCGTCCTGTTTCTCAGTCCAACGACGGAGGTGATCTGCTGGGCTTTGTGTTTGGCCGCAGTGTTCTGTCATGATGGGTTAAGGAGGCAAGCCCAAGATGCAGAACACACACGGAGGAGGCAGGGAAAAAGTTCAAATGTTTATTAAAGGTTCTGAACACGAGAGAATAAACAGTTCTGAGAATGTTTCACTGAAGTCTTGACTGGGAATGGAAACTGTTGGTTAGCAGAGTTCATGAGAGGCTAAGCATCTAGCTTCAGGCTTAGCATGGCAGACCTAGATTTGAGCTTCCAGATCACTGCAGAGAACAACAGGAAATAACCACATAGGATTGCTCAGGCTGAGCTTCCAGCTCATTGCAGAGAACGACAGGGAATATCCACATAGGATTGCTCAGGCTGAGCTTCCAGCTCACTGCAGAGAACAACAGGAAATAACCACATAGGATTCTTCAGGCTGAGCTTCCAGCTCACTGCAGAGAACAACAGGGGAATTTCCACATAGGATTCTTCAGGCTGATTCCACATAGGAACCTTCAGGTAAACTCCACATAGAAGTCTTCGGGTTAAATTCACATAGGAATCTTCAGGTTGGCTCACCAGGGCAGATAGCAGGTTAAGCTCACCTAGAGCTTCAGGCCAGAGACAGGTTTCATGTGATGCAGCTCTCCCAGAGCTGCAGGCCAGAGACAGGTTTCCTGTGATGCAGCTCTCCCAGAGCTGCAGGCCAGAGACAGGTTTCCTGTGATGCAGCTCTCCCAGAGCTGCAGGCCAGAGACAGGTTACCAGTGAGGCAGCTCTTCCAGAGCTTCACGAGGAGACAGGAGGTTAAGCTCATCCAGAGCTTCACGAAGAGACACGATTCCTGTGAGGCAGAAACAAGGAAGAGTTAGAATCTGATCTCACACTAGAGATAACTAAGGTTCTTCCAGTAACAGAGGCTCAGGTTGCTAACCAACTAAGATCAACACTGCAGCGTTGAGGCAAGGTCTGAAGTCAGCTTATATAGGAGAGGTCTTCTGATGAGAGGATTAGCAACAGGTGTGCAGGAAGGTTCCAGCTCCAGAAGACCCACGGCGCACTCTGCTGGAGACAGAGGGTAGTCTCCAGATCCCCACAGTAACTCCAACCCTAAGGAAAAACACAGAGCAGAAGAGGATCCTCGGCGCCCTCTGGAGGGCAAGCCTGAGGATCCTAACAAGTATGACAAGATACCATTCAACAAAGTAAGACCTGAGGTGTGGGCAGCCTTGAGGAACAAATTCCCCACCTGCAGTGACCCAACTAAGCTGAGACAAGAATGCCTAAGGGATGATGAAAGCCCTGCCCAGTTTTTGCACAGGTTCCAACAGAAATGGAAAACAGAGACTGGAAGTGATGGGAATGAACTGAAAACATCTGGCCCCCTGTTCAGAACCTACATAAGAGAGGCCATGCCCAAAGAAGTACAAGCCAAACTGGACGGAGTTGTGGGACTCATGAAGATGGATTGGCCTCTGTTCTCTGAGCATGTTATACACTATGTAAACATGCATCGGGCCGAAAAACGGGCCTTTGAGGACCAAAGCAAGATGCTGGCCACCAAGTTAACCCAGCTGCAGATTGGGGAATTGTCCAAGGCAAAGAAAGAAAAAGAAAAACCCAAACATCAAGCAGCACTGACTGTGGCAGCCACACCCCCAACTGAGGGTGCACCAACAGGGGAGGCAGTGGTACAAGCACCAGTAGTGTCTCCTATCATCCCTCCGCCCACACAGCAGATGCAATATCCAGCAGCGCCACCTGTGGGAGGAGCCCTGCCACAGCAGACCCAACCTCAACCAGTTCCGCCTATTCATGTGCATCTAAACCAAGGAGGAGGTCCCCAACAAACCACGTTCGGAAGGGGACGAGGGGGGCCACCCATGAGGGGAAGATGGAGGGGACCACAAGGAGCCCCAAGAAGGCCCCCTCAAGGCCAATACCAGCAGATGCCTCAGGCAGGTCCAGACATGGGACAACAGCGTGGGAGACTGCAATGCTGGGGATGTGGACAAGTTGGACACATGCAAAGGGACTGCCCCACTAACCCATGGATGGGACCTCAGCCCCCTACTGCTGGACCATCCACCTATGGAACGGGACAAGACACGTACTGGCTATAGGGGTGCCCAGAGAAACCTGATGGAGAGGCCATTCTACCTGTATTAACCCAACGTCCACAAACAGAACCCACCATTGATGTCACTATATATGACAGCCATCATCGCTTCATGATTGATACAGGAGCGTCCTACTCCTGTATAGGGAAAAGTGGAATTGGCCTGCCTCTCTCAGCATCAAAGATTCGAACAGTAGGTTTCTCTGGGAAGACCCAAATAATACCCATGACTGAGCCAGTTCCCATGATCATAGGTGAAAAGACTGTGTGTGCACCACTGCTGTACTCAGAAGATACGCCAATTAATCTGCTGGGTAGAGATGTGCTGTGCCAGCTCAATGCCAAAATCAAATGTACCCCTAATGGAATTTCTTTTGAAGCAATAGACGACAATGAAGCCTACATGATGCCACTGGGCCTGCAAAAGACCCCCCAGATAACAAATCACGAACCAGAAGACCAAGTATTTTGGCTGAAACTCACATCACCAACTCCCTTCCTCCAACTGGAGTGGGAAACATGGAGACCCCTGATAATGAATCTGTTAGGATCTGGGGCTTTGTCCACCAGGGGGCGCCGTGGATCCATGCCTGGGGAGTTTGGGCTCAGCATGGACAGCTGTTTTCTATCTGCTGATTAGGAAGCTCCCTATATAAGCTGAGTGTGAACTCCCCTCTGAGCTGGATCGTTGTGTTTCCTGTGCCACCATGCCTGTCTGAATCTGCCAACCTGTAAGTCTGTCAACCGGTTCCAATAAAATACTGGACTTTTCCCTGCCTCTCTGTCTGTGAGTTCTGCATCTGGGCTAGTAAAACCATCGCATCATGGCAGAATCACTACGAGAACTCTAAAGAACCCTTTCTCCCTCTCCATTGTACCATGTTTTATGACAAAGGCAAAACACATGAAGACTACGAGAAAAGCTGGGATGAAAAAATTAACAACAAAACAACTGTCATCCAATATGCTGACATAGTGGTTGGACCACAAGGAGCTGCAGCTGTTGTCACATTTCCTGATAAAGATGTAGCAGAATGGTTCCAGGTAACCAACTCAGCACCACATGTCACATTACTGATTGCAGACAAGTATGAGTCACATGACCTAGGACCCATGGTTCAAGAAGCCAAGCATGTCACTGAATGGGTCAACACAGCATGGGACTGCATTAGCTTGTCCAAAGATGGACTGTTCTTCAAGATCACATTCTCACAAGCTGATGAAGTAATAGCAGAACACATTAAAGTTCCTGGGAAAAGACAAATGGCAGTGGCGGCAGAACATGAATCCCTATTAGAACAAGTCCCAGAGCAAGTATGGTCTAAAAGTAAAACAGATGTAGGATTAGTAAAATCAGCTGACCCCATCAAATTCACCATTAAACCAAATGCTAAATTACCCTTCCAAAGAAAATACCCACTTAAAAGAGAAGCAGTAGAAGGAAGGCTCTGTGCCTCTGTTCTGATTTGCTGCTTCCTGTTTGGACCTGTTCACTTCCTGTTTGGATTAACTGAGTGTGCAGCTGCTGCAGCTGTCCAGAGGAACTCCATCTGAAGTTAAGTTATTTTCTCTGTGATATCTCTGTATCTAAGTAACTCTAACTGACTAGTTTAAAACATAGCACCTTCTGCTGCACTTTTCTACTGAGCACTTGTCAGTTTCACACGGTTTTATTTCTGATAGCAAGGAGTAGCTAGCCTAGGCTAGCGCTAGCTTAGCATTGCTATGGCTTCTCTCTCTCCCTCCCTTGACTCTTTTCCAACTCTTCCTTCTTCCTCTTCTCTCTCCTGCTCTCTGTGTCAGATGTTCAGTTATTCCTCTGCCTCCTTTAGTGATAATGGGATGTGTAATAAGTGTAGTATTTTTGTAGCTTTGGAGGCGAGGGTGTCAGAGTTAGAATCCAGGCTTCAGGCTGTTGAACATCCAGGAGTTAAAGTAGGCCCCCCAAGTAGCTGTCCTCCAAAAGTGCCTGAGCAGCCAGGCGATTGGGTAACTGTACGCAGAAAGCGTAGTCGTGGATCTCTGCCCACTGGTCACCACCAACCCGTTCACGTTTCTAACCGGTTTTCCCCACTCAGTGACACACCCACTGAGAAGCCCACTCTGGTGATTGGCAGCTCCATAGTCAGAAACGTGGCATTAGAGACACCAGGGACCATAGTCAAATGTTTGCCGGGGGCCAGAACGGGCGACATCAAATCCTACCTGAAACTGCTGGCTAAGGATAAGGTTAAATACAGTAAGATTGTTATTCACGCTGGTGGTAATGACACCCGGTTACGCCGATCGGAGGTCACTAAAATTAGTGTTGCTTCGGTGTGTAAGTTTGCCAAAAAAATGTCGGACTCCGTAATTTTCTCTGGTCCCCTCCCTGATCTGACCAGTGATGACATGTTTAGCCGCATGTCGTCATTCAACCGCTGGTTGTCTAGGTGGTGTCCTGAAAACAACGTGGGCTACATTAATAATTGGCAATCCTTTTGGGGAAAGCCTGGTCTGATTCGGAGAGACGGCATCCATCCCACTTTGGATGGTGCAGCTCTTCTTTCTAGGAATCTGGCCACATTTATTAGTCCTCCAAAACCCTGACCACCCAGGGTGCAGACCAGGAAGCAGAGTTGTAGTTTAACACACATCTCTGCAGCTTCTCTACTGTTACCCACTCTTTACTCCATCCAGACAGTGTCTTGCCCACGACCAAAATCTAATAAATTATCAAAGATTCCCAAAGGAGTAAATCATGATAATCTAATTAAAATCAAAATAACTCCAATTGGGGAAAAAGTTAAAACAATTAAATGCGGTCTGTTTAACATAAGATCTCTTTCCTCTAAAAGTCTGCTAGTTAATGACTTGATTTGTGATAATCACATTGACTTGTTTTGCCTTACAGAAACCTGGCTGCAGCAAGAGGATTATGTGAGCATAAACGAGGCAACTCCTTCAAGCTATTTAAATTTTCACATACCCAGAAATTCTGGGCGAGGAGGAGGAGTAGCAACAATCTTCCAGTCTGACTTACTGATTACTCCCAAAACAGTTAATACCTACAACTCTTTTGAACATTTAACCCTTAATTTCCCTCATCCAAATTTCAAGGCAAGAAAACCTCTTCTTTTTGTAACTTTGTATCGTCCGCCAGGTCCTTACTCTGAATTTTTAGATGAGTTTTCAGAGTTCCTTTCTGATTTGGTATTAAATACTGACAGGGTCATCATAGTGGGAGATTTTAACATCCATGCTGACATTGAAGGCGATAGCTTAAGAGCAGCCTTTAATGCTATCTTAGACACTATTGGCTTTGTTCAAAATGTGAATAGTCCCACACATTCTCATCTTCATACTTTGGATCTTGTGCTGACATACGGCATAGAATGTGAAGAAATAAAAGTATTTCCTCACAACCCTGTCCTCTCTGACCACTTTCTAATAACCTTCAGGATTACTTTAACAGAGTTCTCCTCCCCCAAAAGAAGGTTCAATTTTAGTAGATCTTTATCAGATGGTGCAGTTATAAATTTTAAAGAATCTGCTTCACTTTCTCTCTCCTCTGTGTCGCTGAGCAGTGCTGCAGAGTGCAAAAGCATAGCTTATTCCCCTTCACAGGTTGATGATTTTGTTGATGGGGTTGCTAGTTGTCTGCGTACTGCCTTAGACAACGCAGCTCCCTTGAAAATGAAAACCGTTGAAAATAGAAAGCTTGCTCCTTGGTTTAATGCAGAGCTGCGTACTTTGAAGCAAAATGCTAGGAAACTGGAGAGAAAATATCGCTCCACAGGCCTGCGGGAGTCCTTCCTAGTCTGGAAAAATGGTTTACTGCTGTATAAGAGGACCCTTTGTAAAGCAAGAGCAGCATACTTCTCCTCATTAATAGAGGAGAATAAGAATAATCCTAGATTTCTTTTTAATACAGTTGCCAAACTCACCCAGAGCCATAGCTCTGTTGAACTGTCCATTCCACCTGCTCTTAGCAGCAATGATTTTATGGGATTCTTTATAAATAAGATTGATCTTATTAAAAATAAGATCATAAGCACTCCTCTATCCGCGATTGTACCTGAGGTAGTCATGGAATCTGAACCGGGTTTAGACTGCTTTGATCCAGTTGAACTTTCTGAATTAGCAAAATTATTGTCTTCATCTAAGCCTTCAACTTGTATGTTAGATCCAGTTCCAACCAGGTTATTTAAGGAGGTATTCCCTTTGATCTCCTCCTCCATTTTAGATGTGATTAATCTATCTCTGTTACAGGGATATGTACCTAAAGCTTTTAAGTTTGCTGTAATTAAACCTCTGCTTAAGAAACCGTCTCTTGACCCAGATGACTTGGTTAATTATAGACCTATATCCAATCTTCCTTTCTTATCCAAAATTCTTGAGAAAGTAGTTGCCAAACAAGTTTGCGACCACTTACACCATAATGAACTTTTTGAAGAGTTTCAGTCTGGCTTTAGAGCTCATCATAGCACTGAAACAGCTCTGGTGAAAGTCACTAATGATATTCTCATGGCCTCAGATAATGGACTCGTATCTGTGCTCGTCCTGTTGGATCTTAGTGCTGCATTTGATACAGTTGACCATAATATTCTTTTAGAAAGACTTGAATATTTTGTTGGAATTAAAGGAACAGCACTAGACTGGTTTAAATCTTATCTATCTGATCGAATTCAGTTTGTTTATGTTAATGATAGATCTTCAACACGCTCAAAGGTTACCTGTGGAGTACCACAGGGATCAGTGCTAGGACCAATTCTCTTTACTTTATACATGCTCCCAATTGGTAGAGTTATTAGACAGCATGGGATTAATTTCCACTGTTATGCTGATGATACCCAGCTATATCTGTCTATAATCCAGATGAAGCGAACCCATTACATAGATTACAGGCATGTCTTGAAGACATAAAAACCTGGATGACTCTTAACTTTCTGCTTCTGAATGCAGACAAAACAGAAGTTATAGTCTTTGGACCAGAGTCTCTGAAAAAGAAGCTGATTAGCCAGTCACTTCATTTGGATGGGATTAAACTGATTTCAGATAATAAAGTAAAAAATCTTGGTGTTATTTTTGATCAGGACCTGTCATTTAAATCCCAGATCAAAGAGGTTTCTAGAATTTCCTTCTTTCATCTGAGGAATATTGCAAAAATTAGAAATCTCCTGTCCAGGGGTGATGCTGAGAAACTAGTCCATGCATTTGTTACTTCAAGGCTGGACTATTGTAATTCTTTACTATCAGGAAGTCCACAAACTGTAGTTAAAAGCCTTCAGCTGATCCAAAATGCTGCAGCCAGAGTTCTGATGAAAATTAAAAAGAGAGATCATATCTCTCCTATCCTGGCTTCTCTTCATTGGCTTCCTGTTAAATCAAGAATTGAATTTAAAATCCTCCTTCTCACATATAAAGCCTTAAATGGCCAAGCTCCATCTGATATCAGAGATCTGATTGTTCCTTATGTTCCTAACAGAGCACTTCGCTCTCAATCTGCAGGTTTACTAGTGGTTCCTAGAATTTCTAAAAGTAGAATGGGAGGCAGATCTTTTAGTTATCAGGCTCCTCTCCTGTGGAACCAACTACCAGTTTTAGTCCGTGAGGCAGACACCCTGTCTACTTTTAAGACTAGGCTTAAAACTTTCCTTTTTGATAAAGCTTATAGTTAGGGTGGCTCAGGTTATCCTGAGCTATCTCTATAGTTCTGCTGCTATAGGCTTAGACTGCTGGAGGACATAGGGACCCCCATTTCATCTTTCTGCTTCATTCTCTCTCTGTTCTCCTATTCTGCAGAATCTGTTAGTTCAATCTCTAACGTTCTGCTCTCTCTGCTTTTTCTCATAGTAGCTTCATCTGGTCTGTTCCTGTTTGGCTGTGACGTCATCCAGGAAAGAAACATCAGCTGTGCTGCTTCCATCAACACCCTTGTTTGTAGATGTTGGAGATTGGCCTGTTTTCCAGTGTGGTCCTGTTTCTCTGGCCGTGGCTGGGTGGATGTGCTCTCTTCATCCTCTGGCATGGGAGCTGCCTTGGAGCTCGTCTGCCTGGCTGTGTGTTTCCTGGACGGGGCCGCCTTTTACAGCTGCTTTTTGTATCTCTGCTTCTGTCTCCTTGAACCCCAGTCGGCCTCGGCAGATGGCCGCTCACACTGAGCCTGGTTCTGCTGGAGGTTTTTTCCTGTTAAAAGGGAGTTTTTCCTCTCCACTGTCGCTGCAAGCATGCTTAGTGTGAGGGATTGTATTTGAGTCAATGAGTCAATGCAATCAACTGGTTTTCCTTAGATAGAAAACTTTGTATCAATTTGACTGTATGATCTGGTTGAACTGTAAAGTGCCTTGAGATGACATGTGTTGTGAATTTGGCGCTATATAAATAAACTGAATTGAATTGAACTGAATACAGCCCATTATAACAGGATTAGAAACAGCAGGAGTCCCTAAACCAACAGTAAGTCCCTGTAACACACCATTTTTCCCATCAGAAAACCCAACAGTAATGACTACAGACTAGTCCATGATCTAAGATTAATTAATGCTATTGTAGCAGAAGAAATACCAGTAGTACCCGACCCACACACACTGCTGAGTAATATACCCCCAGGCACCAAATGGTTTACTGTGATTGATCTGTGTTCAGCATTTTTCAGTGTACCGGTCCATCCAGATTCTCAGTATTTGTTTGCATTTACGTACAAAGGCCAACAATATACATATTCACGATTACCACAGGGTTTCGTACACTCACCATCAATTTTCAATCGTGTACTGGCAAATGACTTAAATCACCTTGAAATACCCTCTACAATGTTGATGTATGTTGATGAAATTTTGATTTGTTCTGCTTCTAAAGAGCAGTGTGAGAGAGACTCCATTACAGTGTTGACTGCTTTGGCAGAAGGAGGACACAAAGTAAGTAAACAAAAATTGCAATTCTGCCAGCAAACAGTGGAGTATCTCGGCAGGCAACTCAGCGGGGACAAGAGGTGTATTGCACCGTCCCAACTGGAAGCCATAACTCAAATGCCCAAACCTCGGACTGTTGGTCACATGTTGTCTTTCCTTGGCATGGCAGGTTACAGCAGACCGTGGGTGTGTGATTATGCCATCAAAACGGCTCCACTGAGAGCAATGATTAAAGCCGCAGGTCAAGGACACCAGTCAGCTCAATTACAATGGACAGATAAGGCAGAGGGTGCATTCCAGCTGCTGAAACAAGATCTCCAAACTGCTCCTGCTCTGGCCAATCCAGATTATGGCAAACCATTCCATCTCTATGCTGTGAGCGACAAGGGTATGCATGTGCAGTATTGATGCAAGACACCCCAACAGGTAAACAGCCAATTTCTTATTACAGCACAAAATTAGATGGTGTCGAAGAAGGTCTGCCTCCCTGCTACCAGGGCTTGGCAGCAGCAGCCTTCGCATATAAAAAGGCCTCAGTTATTACTATGGGCCACCCTAAAATGTATACTAAATTGCATAACAATGACTCATATACTTACTCACGTAGATATAGTAGTTTGCATGCTGAATTATCTATAGATTTAGGAGATAACATACCTTATGATGATATCTAAATATGCCACACTATGTCTCCAAATGCAGATTAATTGACAATGGCGGAAAATTATGAGGACACGCGGGCATACAATTCAATTCAATTCAATTCAGTTTATTTATATAGCGCCAAATTCACAACACATGTCATCTCAAGGCACTTTACAGTTCAACCAGATCATACAGTCAAAGACCATACATGGAAGGTTATTATGGCCCACTTCCCCCAAGCAGAGAAGACTATCTGTTTATCAATAGAGACAAGTACCTCACACAGGCGTCGGTAGGCACACAGGTAGAAATAGCCGCAGACTCCAATGTTCCTCACAGGCAGCCAGAAGATCCGGCCCGGGGACCAGGCGTCATGGAGGCAATCCACAGGCAGCCGCATGATCAACCACCACTACCTACAGAGAGCCCAATGTCCAACCCACAATCGCCTGGAGCCCTACAGATCGTGATCGTGACAGAACCAAGCAACATCCCAACCAACCCGGAGTATGGAGGACAACTCGCTGGACCACTTCAGGAGCAGCCATCCACATCAGGCGTGCAAGCTAACCACTACGACATGACGGCTCCTGATCCGCATGAAGGGCTAGGTGTGAAATTCGCAGGCCTATGCATCAGGACGCAGGAATATGTGCACCTCATGGGGTTCTTCGCCCATCCATTGTATACCTATCGCTCCGTCGACGACCTAGCGCCAGAGGTCACCTCCATGACAACAGAAGTGTATTCAAAAATGATGAGGGGTCTGCAGTACCCCTCATCTAAGCTCCCAATACAGGCTGTCCGTCGTGCCATGTATAAGACCAAGGAAAAGGGAAGGAATCAGTGTTTGACCCGAGAAAATGAGGAACTGAGACAACAACTTCAGGAGGCACGAACCACCATAATCACCCTGCAAGGAAAGTTGCTGCAGCTGACCGAGCGAGCTGCCACATGGAAGCCTTAAATATTACTGATCTCACCCATGACACCACACTGCGTATAAAGGACAATGCAGATTATTAATGATTATCAATACTATGTTAAAAATAACTGGCAAGATAATTGTGTATAATACATCTGACAGTACAAGTACTGTGCAGGAGAGTGCCGCGAGGTTACTCCTATGTTGGTTGTAATGACAGTCCATTGACCATTGGATGATGTGTTTGCCTGGCATAGTTCAGGCAAGATGAAGCTTTTCTTTGTTTATTTATGGGTGTGTCATGACACCTATGCAGAGGGGGATGCAGTGACCTTCTCTGCTGAGAAAACAGAATCGGAAACTCTGTCTATAAAAAAAGTAAGCAACGAGGAGAAGATCCTCTTAAGTGCGCCAAGAGAGGGGATCCCTCTTTGTTTTAAGATGTTCTTAATTTTTACATTCTACTTTCCGCATTTTGCCATTTTACCATGTACTCACACTTGCAACTTTTTATATCAGTCACTACAACTATATGGTATGTGTTTAGTCTCACTTTTGGTTTGGTGTGCACAATATATAAACATCTGTTACTTTTGAAACTTCACATATAAAGTATTTTATGGGAGTCATCACCTGCGGAGTCAATTTGTGTTGATCCTTTTCAGGATCAAAGGGGGGAAATTTAGTGTATTAATCTGCACCAATGATTAGAATAAAATAGAATTAAATGCTTTATAAATGTTTAAAGAGTTGTTTTCATAAATACATTTATAGAGGCCAAAGGGAGAAATAGAGAAGCAGTGTGTGTATGATTCTGCACCTGGCATTTGAAGTTTGGAATCCAGTCAAACGAAGCCTTTATAGTGAAAGAGGCACACTCATTAAAAATGAGTTATTTGTCATCTCAAGGTTGCACAGCTCAGCTAAACTCAGCTAAACCATTGTGATGAATTGAATTGTCATCTTCAAAACACACTATGCAGTATTGGTCACAGAAAGGTTGATGTTTTACTGGGACCTGGAACACCAGGGTTATGCTGACCTGGTTTGAAGTAATATTATAATCTTAGATCACATTAGAAGAAAGGTTTAGTTTTGACATATTATTGATTGAAAGTGTCATATGTTTCTGATTTAAGTGCACCAAATGTCATCATGACCTGTAAGACTGTTCTCAAAGAAATGTTATAATCATACGTTACATTGGATAAAAGCTTGTTTTGAAAGATTAATAGTTAAAGAAATGATGTGTTTTTGATTTAATGACAATATATGTCATCATGATTTGCAAAGAAATGTCACCATAACCTGTAACAAAGACTGTTGATTAAATATATAAAAAATATGCTTTGAAAGGGGTATTCCACCGGTAAGATAAAAATAATTAGTTTTACCCGAAGAAAAAGTACCTAGAATAATGAAAAAAGGTGGGGGCCTGTAGGAGGAGCTAACAGGCCCCAAGAAGTGTATAAAAGAGGGCCATTTTCATCATTTGTTCAGTTGCATGCCGGCGCTCAACTCTTGTGTGATTCTTTGTATTTTGCAATAAATCACATTGGACCTGGACTTCAGCTGCTTCTGCCTGATTTTTTGGATCATTTTTTGAAGACTTGTCTGACTTTTAAGAACTCTGAATTTTTACAAAACTTAGCTCCAATTTTAAGTCGTTAAAGAGATTTTTCCAACGACAATAGCCATACTAACTATGTAGGGGCAGTGATAGCCGTGCTAACTATGTAGGGGCAGTGGTAGCCATGCTAACTATGGAGGGGAAGCGATAGCCATGCCAGCTATGTAGGGGCAGTGGTAGCCATGCTAACTATGGAGGGGAAGCGATAGCCATGCCAGCTATGTAGGGGCAGTGATAGCCGTGACAAAGGAAGAGAGAGAGGCTGGTCTGGTGTGCGCAAGAAGGTGGCTTATTTTGGGGCATTGTTTCAGTCGTTTTTAATGGCTCAGGTTTTCAAAAGATCATTTTAAAACCGAACTCAGTGAAATCTTAATAATATTAATAATAATAAAAAAAAAACGAGTTTCAAAAGGGCATTTTCGTTGATAAAAGGCAAACTTCCTAGTGCTTTAGCACCACCTAGTGTCTATGTGTGTACGCCCCTGAGTGGCACTATAAATATTAACTAAGCTAATCATAGATTTTACCAACTACAGTTAAGGCTAAAGCTAATAGACAGACAACAATAAACCTTCAAAAATATCTTAAAGAATGAAACATAAACCCTGACAGAAATACCACCTGGTGTCACTTTGAGCCTCTCCAGCTCTCGGCTCTGACATCATCATTTTTACTGCTCCCTCATTGGTTGGGCTACAATACTTCAGAGTTGGGTTGTTATGTTCTCACGTACCGGCCCGTTGCCATGACAACACAGGTAAGGCAGCTGTCATTGAGTTTGTCTCTGTTGACCTGTTTAATGCCATAAACACATCAAACATCCCTTTTTCATGTTAGCAGTTATTGAGGCCTGGTGTTTTAGTCCATTCTGGAGAAACTTGCTCCAGGAGGAGCCGTGTTTAGTCCTTTAGGAACCAGGAGCGGTTCAACACCTCTGAGGGTGTGGACTGGTTTTATGACCCAGTTACTGGTTTAAGACTAATCCTGTCTTGAGTTTATGGATAATCTTTAGTTTTTAGCTGTTTTATCACCTTATAAATCTCTCTGAAGTGAAGAATAATGTCAGAATCAGATCTTAAAATGATCCTCCATGCTTTCATGATTATTGAAGTTGTGTTTTCACTCGTTTCAACCAGTCAGCTTCAATCAGACTTCAGCTGGTTTATAATTCTGCCTCTAGACCTTTGAGCCGTTCATCCAGATCAGCCCAATCACTCTGCTTTTATCTGCTCTTTATTGCCTTCCAGTCAAAGTCCATCCTGACTCTAAAAGTTTAGTTCTAACTTTCCAGGCCCCTCAGTACATCCCTGACTCGTTGTGTCGCTGTTCTTCAGGGCAGAGCCTTTGGTCTTCAGGCCAGAATCTCCTGAAGGTCCACAGACTGGTTAGAAAACCAGAGGAGACTTGTGGCCCCCAGACTGTGGACCCACCGGCCCCTGTCCCTCAGTGTGGCTGACTCCATGGAAACATTCAGAAATCAGATGAATGCTATCTAGTTTCTAATTAACAAAAAGTTTTAGGATTTATCTCTTTTTCTTTATAAAGCTACATTTAGAGACAGATGTTAAAGGAAATAAGATCTAAAATCAATCCAACAGAGTCAGTTCCAGCGTTTTCTGCTTTTATTCACCAACCACCACATCTTACATTGACAGTCAAACAGGAAGAGGAACCAGTCTGGCTCCATGAGGACCACCATGACAGAAACATTTCTGCCATTTAATGAGAGCAGAAGCTGAAAATGAGCAGAAACAGAGAAGCAGGAGGAGCTGCAGGAAATAATCCAGCTGAGAACTGAACTGTTGACTTCCTGCTGAGGACGTTTCCAAGCTCACCTCTCCACCAGCAGGACTTCACCTCCAGACTCAGTCAGGTTGGAGCTTCTTCACCAACACATTCCTCCCATCAACCATCAGCCTGATGAACAGGACAGATGATCAGAGGAGCAGAGTTTATACCTCCATCATTAGGATGGGGACAGAAGATTGGGTAGAGTTTCTGAGTGAAGCAGCAGCCAGTAAAGGAGTAGATCAGAGCTGCAGCATCGACATCATAGAAGGAGACCAGACCCTCCTCATAATCCACAAACACCCCCACCTTCTGAGGACCAGACTGGAGATGGAGACGGACCTCAGGTTCAGCAAAAGCATAGAACTCATTGCTATTTATCAACCCAACAGTCCAGAAACCATCCTGAGGTCTCGGTGTGATGCTTCCCTTCCTGTCTATGGACTCTCTGGCTACTCCTGACATCCATCCAGTCTTTCCTTTAACCTGAACCTCAAAGTAAAATCTGCCTGAAGAGAAACTCTGACGTCCTAAAACAAAAATACATTTAGAAAATCTCTTTGGGTTTTCTGGAAGTTTCTTCCTAACGTCTCCATGTTTGACCTGTTTTCCATCATCAGACAGGATGAGTTTAGGATGAGCTGTATCAGGATCCAGAGTCACATCCACTGCAGACTGCTGGACCCTCTTTAACTCAGCCTCCATCATCTTCATCATCTCCTCCCTGATCTTCTCCTCCAGCTGAGCCACAGCTCTCTCCACAGTCCCCTCATATGATGGTGGATGAACTCTGACCTCTGTCCAGCTCTTGGTGGGTGGAGCAGCTTTCAGGGAGGAGAAGCTTTGGAGGAGGTGGAGGTGGTCTTCAGACTGGCAGAGCTGCTCCACCTCAGAGCTCCTCTTCATCAGCTCAGAGATGTCCTGTTCCAGATCTTTGATGAGGTCTTCAGCCTGTTTCTCTGCAGTTTTCTGTTTGTCTTCGATCTCCTTGATGAGCTCCTTCAGGCCTCTCTCAGCAGACTCCTTCAGAGCGGTGAAGACCTCAACACCTTCTGCTTTCTCTCTGTCTGCAGCATCTTTACTGATCTTCAGCTTCTCTTTGATCTCCTGGATCTTCACTCGTCTCTCCTGGATCATCTCCTGAACTTCAGCCTCTGTCTTCCTCAGCTCTGCCTTCTTTCCTTCAAATTCTTCTCTCAGAGGAACAACCTGGTGGTTCTTGTGGTCCAGAACAGGACAGAGTGAGCAGACACATGTCTGGTCGGTCCTACAGAACAGCTCCAGAGGTTTATCGTGCTGCAGACACATCCTGTCCTCCAGGTTCTCCACAGGCTCCATCAGCTGATGTTTCCTCAGACGTGGAGCTGTCAGATGAGGCTCCAGGTGAGCCTGACAGAAGGAGACCAGACACTCCAGGCAGGACTTCAGGGCCTTCAGTTTGGTTCCAGTGCAGACGTCACAGAGAACTTCTGCTTTGGCAGCTTGTTGCTCTGAGCTGCTGCTGCTGCTGCTGATGGCTTCCTGCTGAGCTTCACGTCTGAACTGAGCAACCACCTCTTTGATGAAGGTGTTGATTTCCAGCTCAGGTCTGGTCTTGAACTCCTTCTTGCATAAAGGACACTGACGTCTTTCATTTCCATCCCAGTGCTGAGTGATGCAGGCTTTGCAGAAGTTGTGTCCACAGGGTGTGCTGACTGGATCAGTGAAGACATCCAGAGAGATGGAGCACAGGAACGGATCCTCAGAGCGCAGGCTGCTGCCAGAAGACATGTCTGAACTCTGAGGACAGATCAGGGAAAACAACAGTTCAAACTATGGCTTTAAAGTTGCTCAATGTTCAACGTCTTCACAATCCGCCATTTTCTTCCCCTTCAGATGATCTGAGTCCAGAAGAAAAGTCTCCAGCTTCCTGTTTGTTGTAGAAGCTGTTAGTAGAAACCCAGTCAGAGTGTTTTCTGCTGCACTCACCAGGATCACAGTCTGTTGCTGAGAAGGAAAAATGAACTGAGTTGGTCTTCAGGAGGAAACAGGGAGGTTTTTCTCTACGGCAGCTCAGGCTTCACTTTGACAAAGCTTTACTTTCCTTTCTGGGAAGTGACGGTTGAAACTCCTCCCATTCCCTTTGAAACAGGCGGGTTCATCCATGTGACGTAAACATGTTGGATATGAAGCCTTTTCCTTTCATTTGATCCTTTAAATCCCCAGAAGAACCGAGTTCAACCTAAAAACACAAACTTTTTAGCCCCGTAAACATCAGTCAGAGCCAGTTCATCCAGTCACATTCTGCTCCTCTCATCAACGTGATTCAGCTGCTTCTTTAGCTCCATCCTCTGCTGCCATCTGCTGGACAAAAGGAGAACCTCATGTGGAGGTTGGAAATCTTTCACATCATGGCTTCCATCAGTCACCTGGATTTAGATTTATTTCATTATTCAGCTTTAGCATAATTTTACTAAGTTTTAGGAGGGATTTTGGAGAAAAACTAATACATTTGATTATATTTAGATAAATTTTATGATGGAGAATCAGTTTCATTATGGAGAAATAAAAATAAGGAGGAGAAGATCTATGACAACAAACTCTGGAATTTGGGGATTTTACATATTTATTAGAAGAAAATTTATCATATTACAATTTTATAAATTTGTAAAAAATTAATTCAGAAATATTGTTTAAAGGCCAAAATTTCTGAAAAAATTTATTTTTTATGTTTTTTCAAAATGCTTCTGTAATTGATTTAAACCACCACCTTCTACGTAATGATGAAACTCTCTCCTAAAAATACTGAGGTCAAAGGTCAGAACTTCTATTCGGGTTCAGTAGCGTGCTCCCAGAGATGTTTGAAAAACATTCTTGTGAGTTTAGAAAAGGCTCGGCTGTAAATCTCTCCTCTCCTGACTCTGCTCTCAGACATTATAAACCTGATCCATGAGCTTCCATAAATGGTGCATTGGCCGGGAATTGGCCAATGCACTGGGCATTGGCCAATTTATGGAAGCTCATTGGTAGAATTCCCTTATGATAGAAAGAAGTCCATGATTCACACCATTTTATCATCCAGAGGGGGACACATTTAATTACAAACCAAATTCATACAGCTGTCTTAAACACTTCATACATCCAGCAACGCGTCGTCAAAAATTCTGTTATCCCCCAACCTTCAGTCGATTCAGCGCTACCTACTGAGCCACAGCGCCACCTACTGAGCCACAGTGCTACCTACTGAGCCACAGTGCTACCTGCTGAGCCACAGTGCCACCTACTGAGCCACAGCGCTACCTACTGAGCCACAGCGCCACCTACTGAGCCACAGTGCCACCTACTGAGCCACAGCGCCACCTACTGAGCCACAGTGCTACCTACTGAGCCACAGCGCTACCTACTGAGCCACAGTGCTACCTACTGAGCCACAGTGCTACCTGCTGAGCCACAGCGCTACCTACTGAGCCACAGTGCTACCTGCTGAGCCACAGTGCTACCTACTGAGCCACAGCGCTACCTACTGAGCCACAGTGCCACCTACTGAGCCACAGCGCTACCTACTGAGCCACAGCGCCACCTACTGAGCCACAGTGCTACCTGCTGAGCCACAGTGCTACCTACTGAGCCACAGCGCCACCTACTGAGCCACAGTGCTACCTGCTGAGCCACAGTGCTACCTACTGAGCCACAGTGATACCTACTGAGCCACAGCGCTACCTACTTTTGTGAAAAGGCACTTTAGGAGCTACATAACCAAGAATTCTTTTGCCATTCAGAAGTTCCCCACAGCTTCACTTTACAAGCTAATAGTGAAATTACGTAGGCTACCTTAGCCTTATCAGTAGGAAATGCAGAGGGGTGAAGCTTGAATGAATTGGATGAGAAAAGCCACACTGATCAGCATGTTTCCTGAATATACAAATGTAACAGGATTTCCCACATGCCTGATTCGTGTTATAAAGTCTTCTACATTTGAAAGCCAATGTCTGTCTGCTGATGGGTCTATGTTTGGACAGATTTTTATGTCAAGGCTCAGGACAGACGACCCAGTATTCAGACATACAGACAGTAAAATATTTCAAAGGGGGTTTATTTGAAAACAACAGATCTGCAGGTAGCAGCTAGGGTGTCAAAGGCAGGAACCTCTGCAGGGGAAAAACACGGGTTAGTGACTACATTAGTCTGGCGAAGGATGATTACGAATATGTGAGTCACTAACCTGATCTTAAAGTGCAGTCTGTGACCTGAGGAAGATGTGGATTCCAGCCGAACGGCTGTAAACACAATGTAGCAAACACTGCCCAGAGAGTTCCAGATGCTGAAGCCTGGGCGATTGCAGAACTGGCAGTAGATCAGATCCCGGCAGATGAAAGAAGGCAGGACTATCCAGAGGGAAAAGCCAATGCCCGTTTCGAAGACGTTTGCAGGGGTCCATGCAAGAAGATCAGCGATCCAAAGAGGTACCGCAGGGAATTCCAGGTCGGTGTCAGGAAGCACTTCCAGGGTCAGTAAACAAGCAGGATCCAGCCAGAGTCCAAAGACAGGTCAGGCAAACAGATCAGAACGGGAAGAGGTAGGTTCAGAGGTCCAAAGGCAGAGCAGATCAGGATCAGTTATTAAGAAGACACTAAGATTCCCTAGAAGACCCTCAGTAAAGGCTTGAATAATATGGTACTGATGACTGTAAGCTGGCAGGATAAATAGAGACTTGAGCAGGTGACACAGATGGATGGTGATGAGTAACTGGGCAATGCTAGGCAGGTAAACGGCGCTCATTGGTCAAACTGCAGAGGTGCTAAATCCTCTGCTGCTAAGAATTACCTAAATAGATCATTTTCCTTTAGACAGGTGTTTTATACTGTTATTTATTGACGGTACTGGTTTATTCATATTTATTTTATTTATGATGTTTATATATTCTACTCTCCATTACCAATCCAAATTCCACACAAACTGTTTCAGATGGGAAAAATGAAGCATCTATGTGGATCCTTATGAATTTAGTTTTTGTTTTTCTCTTTTGATATTCCTCATAGATAAGGTGTCATGTAAAGAAAGTCGGTCTGTCAGCAAGCATTTTCTTCATTGTAAAATGAGGAAATGAAGCTAAAAGATAGAGCCATCAAGCTTTTCTTTGCATCGTTGGAAGTCATTGTTGATCACTTTACCCTTATTGACTGCTGCCTCCAGCCAGTTTCAGTCCCGGAAACACACCGCCTCAGTCTAAACTGGTTAGCCAGTTCTCAAATAAAACAAATCATTAAAGAAATAATTTAGCACCAGAGAGAAGACATGCCTTATTTTGGGATGCAATGCCCTTCTTCCCACTAAAGGTCAGAGATTCAGTGTAGATGTACCTGGTCGATTTCCTCTTGTATTCACAGTGGAAGGAAGACTTTTGAGTCTTCAATTTATCAATAAATAAATCAATTTTTTCATCTTTACCAAATATTTATCTGGTCCCCTCCCTGATCTGACCAGTGATGACATGTTTAGCCGCATGTCGTCATTCAACCGCTGGTTGTCTAGGTGGTGTCCTGAAAACAACGTGGGCTACATTAATAATTGGCAATCCTTTTGGGGAAAGCCTGGTCTGATTCGGAGAGACGGCATCCATCCCACTTTGGATGGTGCAGCTCTTCTTTCTAGGAATCTGGCCACATTTATTAGTCCTCCAAAACCCTGACCCCCCAGGGTGCAGACCAGGAAGCAGAGTTGTAGTTTAACACACATCTCTGCAGCTTCTCTACTGTTACCCACTCTTTACTCCATCCAGACAGTTTCTTGCCTACGACCAAAATCTAATAAATTAGCAAAGATTCCCAAAGGAGTAAATCATGATAATCTAATTAAAATCAAAATAACTCCAATTGGGGAAAAAGTTAAAACAATTAAATGCGGTCTGTTTATCATAAGATCGCTTTCCTCTAAAAGTCTGCTAGTTAATGACTTGATTTGTGATAATCACATTGACTTGTGTTGCCTTACAGAAACCTGGCTGCAGCAAGAGGATTATGTGAGCATAAACGAGGCAACTCCTTCAAGCTATTTAAATTTTCACATACCCAGAAGTTCTGGGCGAGGAGGAGGAGTAGCAACAATCTTCCAGTCTGACTTACTGATTACTCCCAAAACAGTTAATACCTACAACTCTTTTGAACATTTAACCCTTAATTTCCCTCATCCAAATTTCAAGGCAAGAAAACCTCTTCTTTTTGTAACTTTGTATCGTCCGCCAGGTCCTTACTCTGAATTTTTAGATGAGTTTTCAGAGTTCCTTTCTGATTTGGTATTAAATACTGACAGGGTCATCATAGTGGGAGATTTTAACATCCATGCTGACATTGAAGGCGATAGCTTAAGAGCAGCCTTTAATGCTATCTTAGACACTATTGGCTTTGTTCAAAATGTGAATAGTCCCACACATTCTCATCTTCATACTTTGGATCTTGTGCTGACATACGGCATAGAATGTGAAGAAATAACAGGATTTCCTCACAACCCTGTCCTCTCTGACCACTTTCTAATAACCTTCAGGATTACTTTAACAGAGTTCTCCTCCCCCAAAAGAAGGTTCAATTTTAGTAGATCTTTATCAGATAGTGCAGTTATAAATTTTAAAGAATCTGCTTCACTTTCTCTCTCCTCTGTGTCGCTGAGCAGTGCTGCAAAGTGCAAAAGCATAGCTTATTCCCCTTCACAGGTTGATGATTTTGTTGATGGGGTTGCTAGTTCTCTGCGTACTGCCTTAGACAACGCAGCTCCTTTGAAAATGAAAACCGTTAAAAATAGAAAGCTTGCTCCTTGGTTTAATACAGAGCTGCGTACTTTGAAGCAAAATGCTAGGAAACTGGAGAGAAAATGTCGCTCCACAGGCCTGCGGGAGTCCTTCCTAGTCTGGAAAAATGGTTTACTGCTGTATAAGAGCACCCTTTGTAAAGCAAGAGCAGCATACTTCTCCTCATTAATAGAGGAGAATAAGAATAATCCTAGATTTCTTTTAAATACAGTTGCCAAACTCACCCAGAGCCATAGCTCTGTTGAACCGTCCATTCCACCTGCTCTTAGGAGCAGTGTTGATTTTGTCAGCTTTTTTAAAGTTAGTCTTAGTCAACACTGTGCAGAATAGAACTTCTCTACACACAGATTCTCTTTTTAACATATATCACACTGTTCACATTGAACCTTTTGTTAGCTTGTTTCATCATATCCACAAAGTCTTCATCCTCGATGGTCCTTGCAGCCAGGTCAGAACCCCCAATTCATCCTTCTGCTCTTTGACGTCAGGTTTGTACGGTGGGGGGGGTGGGGGTGGGGGGGTGGGGGGGGGGAACAGACTTCCCTTCCTTCCCCAACCTCTGATTTGGCTGTGGTGTCACTGTCAGGAATCTAGTTGGGAGGAACAAATTGAAACGATTAATATCCAGAGTATCAGTAGAACATCCTTCTTCTATGACAGAGAGACAGACAGATAGAGGCACAGGAAGGCTCACAGCCACATGCATGAGTGCACGCACACTATGCTACTACTGACTGAGCGGTGCGAGGCACTGTGGGACAGGCGCAGTTTAGGGACAAACAGCGCAACAACGCGTAATCCTCTATGAAGCTCAAGAAACACTTATATTAACAGTTACAAATTACAAATTCATTATAAACAATTACATTTCTTAATGTCCATTCTTCAATGGCTCGTAAATTTCGTCTGGTGTTAGTCTCGTTAATGATAATCATTTTTAAATTTTGTCATATTTTTATTTTCTGTAAACAATTTTTGTGCTTCATTGTCTCGTCATTGTCACAGGAAAAAGGGGCGTTAACGAAATATTTTCGTCATCGTCCTGGTTGAGAAAATTAACACTGCTTAGCAGCAATGATTTTATGTGATTCTTTATAAATAAGATTAATCTTATTAAAAATAAGATTGTTAGCACCCCTCTAAATATGATTGGTTTGTCTCTGGAGGGGGGGGGCAGCATCTGAGGTAGTCATGGAATCTGGTTTAGACTGCTTTGATCCAGTTGAACTTTCAGAGTTAGCAAAACTATTGTCTTCATCTAAGCCTTGAACTTGGATGTTAGATCCAGTTCCAAACAAGTTATTTAAGGAGGTATCAGGCTGCCTTTGTTTCTGAAAGGGTCCAGATTATCTGATGGGTCTTTATTCTCCCTGAAGGCTCCATCTCCTTCAGAACCAAGCACCATCCAAACATCGTCATCTGAATCGCAATTCTCCTAATGTTCCCACAGGCTAATATCCAGAACTTTAGCGGCGCCGTTTGTGCGCCATTATATTATATATAAATGATGTCCTTTGAGCTTAATAAGGAGAAGCTGCTCGGCCCATTTAAGAGGAGATCTGTCCACTTTAGTCTTGGCTCAGGCTCTGTAATCTGAGGCGGGAACCTGAGCTGAAGCTGTGGATTATTGATGGCTGTCGACCTTAGCAGGAGCATGACTGAAACCAGAAAGGAGAATTCAGTCCAGCTGAATCCACCTGTGTCGGTTTGGTGGCGGTGATGGAGGTGGAGGGGGGTCAGCTGTGGGACTCAGGTATGCAGGGAGACAGTCGTCAGGAACCTCTGTTCCAGTGCCGACCTCGCCTCCCCGCTGGGCCAACTGAGCTGATCAAAATTTGATGAGGGATCTTAGTAACCTGAGATGTGACAGAACGCCTCCGTGTACGGGGGTTCTGCTGGTTCTGTGTGACAGCAGTCGGGTCACCAACGCGCACATCAAAGGCATCTAAACTGAAGCGTTTCAGTGGTTTGGAGCTTTGCACTGTCTCCTCTGGTGAATACAAACGCATTTCTGGATGGACTATAGAAGCCAGACAGATCAGCGCACAGACGACTGAACACTGATCCTCTGCTTTGTTACGGAGGCGGGGGGTGGGGGGGGTCTCTCTGCTTTCCCAGGGTGCTGCTCCTTCTCCCTACAGCCCTCAGTGCAGCAGGTCCACCCGATCAGCCGCCAGGATCTAAGAATGCTCCACCAGCAGGTCAGACACATCTTCACCCCCCTGACATTTTAAACCTTTTCCTCTCTCTCTTTAACCTGTTAGATTAAACTGGTTAAACTGGTTAGACTGCAGGGTCCCAGTTTCTAACTTATTTATCAAATAAGGAGTCAGATTAATGAGTGAAATGATGGGTCGAATTATCCGTGCAAACAGCATGACTGAAGCCTTTGCTCAGTGTAGTTATTTACAGCTGTGCTAAAATGTCTGTTATCGTATTTAATCAGAACCCATATTTTAATCTGACCTAGATTAAAATATGACTTAGATTAAAATTCACCAAGTGTTCAGGGTTTAGTCTCTCCTCATGGTTTCTACCTTAGCCACTTTGGATCTTTGTTTTGGATTAATAAGATATCCCAGCCCCCAACTGTGTCCAAGTTTATTCCTTCATTCACTTCATTCGATGCCTGGTACCACGGACGTGGCCCAGCCCTACAGCATAATGCTGCCATCACCGTGTTTGACAGCATTGTGAGCAACCAGCTCAATCCTGTCTTGATCTGAATGGATCAACGTAGACCATCAAGGACCAGAAGGGTCCGACCTTCTCTTTAGATCTTAATGTCCACAAATCATGACAGAAAGAATATTTTTGCAGCAAATATTTATATTTAGTAGGGATTTTTGGGGACCAGCCAAGAACATACCAAAGACCAACCAAGGACCAGCCAAGGACTAGCCAAGGACCAACCAAGGACCAGCCAAGGACCAGCTAAGGACCAACCAAGGACCAGCCAAGGACCAGCTAAGGACGAGCTAAGGAACAGCCAAGGACCAGCTAAGGACCAACCAAGGACCAGCCAAGGACCAGCTAAGGAACAGCCAAGGACCAGCTAAGGACCAACCAAGGACCAGCCAAGGACCAGCTAAGGAACAGCCAAGGACCAGCTAAGGAACAGCCAAGGACCAGCTAAGGAACAGCCAAGGACCAGCCAAGGACCAGCTAAGGAACAGCCAAGGACCAGCTAAGGAACAGCCAAGGACCAGCTAAGGAACAGCCAAGTACCAGCTAAGGACCAGCCAAGGACGAGCTAAGGAACAGCCAAGGACCAGCTAAGGACCAACCAAGGACCAGCCAAGGACCAGCTAAGGACGAGCTAAGGAACAGCCAAGGACCAGCTAAGGACCAACCAAGGACCAGCCAAGGACCAGCTAAGGAACAGCCAAGGACCAGCTAAGGAACAGCCAAGGACCAGCTAAGGAACAGCCAAGTACCAGCTAAGGACCAGCCAAGGACTAGCCAAGGACCAACCAAGGACCAGCCAAGGACCAGCTAAGGAACAGCCAAGGACCAGCCAGGGACCAGTCAAGGACCAACCAAGGACCAACCAAGGACAGCTAAGGACCAGCCAAGGACCAACCAAGGACTAGCCAAGGACCAACCAAGGACAGCTAAGGACCAACCAAGGAACAGCCAAGGACCAGCTAAGGACCAACCAAGGACCAGCCAAGGACCAGCTAAGGAACAGCCAAGGACCAGCTAAGGACCAGCCAAGGACCAGCTAAGGAACAGCCAAGGACCAGCCAGGGACCAGTCAAGGACCAACCAAGGACCAACCAAGGACAGCTAAGGACCAGCCAAGGACCAACCAAGGACTAGCCAAGGACCAACCAAGGACAGCTAAGGACCAACCAAGGAACAGCCAAGGACCAGCTAAGGACCAACCAAGGACCAGCCAAGGACCAGCTAAGGAACAGCCAAGGACCAGCTAAGGACCAGCCAAGGACCAGCTAAGGAACAGCCAAGGACCAGCCAGGGACCAGTCAAGGACCAACCAAGGACCAACCAAGGACCAGCCAAGGACCAGCTAAGGAACAGCCAAGGACCAGCCAGGGACCAGTCAAGGACCAACCAAGGACCAACCAAGGACCAGCCAAGGACCAGCTAAGGAACAGCCAAGGACCAGCCAGGGACCAGTCAAGGACCAACCAAGGACCAACCAAGGACAGCTAAGGACCAGCCAAGGACCAACCAAGGACTAGCCAAGGCCCAACCAAGGACAGCTAAGGACCAACCAAGGAACAGCCAAGGACCAGCTAAGGACCAACCAAGGACCAGCCAAGGACCAGCTAAGGAACAGCCAAGGACCAGCTAAGGACCAACCAAGGACCAGCCAAGGACCAGCTAAGGACCAGCTAAGGAACAGCCAAGGACCAGCTAAGGACCAACCAAGGACCAGCTAAGGAACAGCCAAGTACCAGCTAAGGACCAGCCAAGTACCAGCTAAGGAACAGCCAAGGACCAGCTAAGGACCAACCAAGGAACAGCCAAGGACCAGCTAAGGACCAGCCAAGGACCAGCCAAGGACCAGCTAAGGAACAGCCAAGGACCAGCTAAGGACCAACCAAGGACCAGCAAAGGACCAGCTAAGGAACAGCCAAGTACCAGCTAAGGACCAGCCAAGGACTAGCCAAGGACCAACCAAGGACCAGCCAAGGACCAACCAAGGACCAGCCAAGGACCAGCTAAGGAACAGCCAAGGACCAGCTAAGGAACAGCCAAGTACCAGCCAAGGACCAGCCAGGGACCAGTCAAGGACCAACCAAGGACCAGCCAAGGACCAACCAAGGACCAGCCAAGGACCAACCAAGGACTAGCCAAGGACCAACCAAGGACAGCTGAGGACCAGCCAAGGACCAGCCAAGGACTAGCCAAGGACCAACCAAGGACAGCTAAGGAGCATCCAAGGACCAACCAAGGACCCATCAAGAAAAGTGGGGACCTTTTGAATGGCTACTGCTGTAATGCCTTAGAGAAAAAATATGTTCCTTTAAAAAAAAATATATATATATATATATATATATATTTTTTTTTTTTTCGCTGGTCGGTAAATAAAATTCTCCTCTGGTCCTTTCGTGCGGTGAGTAAAAAGGTTAATACCAGACCCTGCTTGCTACCTTTTCTTTCCATGTCAACATCTACATGGTTTTACTGTGGGAGTGATATGAGTCAGTTTATGCTGCAGAAACTACACGCTGTATTCAGTCACAATCAAATGCTAGACAAAGTCTTCTGTTCATTAACACACCTATGCATTCATACCTGATGATGTTTTCACCTCCACTTTAATCCAGACACCATGCATGGATTAGAGAAAAATGATCAAAACAAACACATAATCCAGCCTATGTTTAGAGGCTGCAGAGGACGGGGTCCCGCTACGGCCCGCGATCCAGGTCAGGAGTGAAGGTGACAGGGATTTGGGAAGATTAGGCGGCTTAGGCAGCTTTTGATAAAGTGCATGGCAGCAGTGAATAGATGGAAAGAGCATCCCATCAGTTCTGATAGTGGTCCAATGAGGCAGAGTAATCCCGCTGATGTCATCTTCTCCACCAACTGTCTAATGTGGCTCTGCAGCCTAAACTACAGAAGAAAAAACTTTTTTAAATTAAAAATTAAAATAATGCAAATTCTTTGTCCAGTCCTGAAAAAAAAATATTTTTGTTATTGTAAATCTTTCCTCTACCACTAGAGGCGCCTAAGTAAAACCATTGAAATTCACTGATCAAAGAGCTGCTTTCCAAATATCCCAGTTTACTGCTTCAGTTAGATTGCTGTAAAAAGAAGGAAATGCAGTAGAAGCACATAAACTGTTCATTGTTTTTCCATGCTATGATGTCATCATGCTGACTTTTTGCTTTTAGGTGTAAAATATGTTGTTGATGATTCTCTGTCATCCAGTTCTTTGTTGTTTAGTTAAAAACAAAATCACTGGACATTTTTTTCAGGTTTGGAGGTGTTTCGTAACCCATCCAGGAAGGTTTCAGGAGATCTGTCTTCAATAGTAGGACATCACAATTCTATCGGGTTATAAGTGAAGCTCAGACACCCCAGATGGAGGGGTTGAGAAAGCGCTGATTAACTTAACTGATTTTTGAATTTTATTTCAGTTTAATATAGGAAACAAGTCAAAACTCTGAGATTAAAGTCTGAACTCTGAGATTAAAGTCAGAACTCTGAGAATAAAGTCAGAACTCTGAGATTAAAGTCTGAACTCTGAGATTAAACTCAGAACTCTGAGATTAAAGTTAGAATTCTGAGATTAAAGTCAGAACTCTGAGATTAAAGTTAGAATTATGAGATTAAAGTCAGAACTCTGAGATTAAAGTCTGAACTCTGAGATCAAAGTTAGAATTCTGAGATTAAAGTCAGAACTCTGAGATTAAAGTCAGAATTATGAGATTAAAGTCTGAACTCTGAGATTAAAGTTAGAATTATGAGATTAAATTCAGAACTCTGAGATAAAGTTTTTTTTCCAGTGGCCTTAATCCTCTTCCATAGACCGGAGTCCTTTATTTTTTATTTTATTTTATTTCCTTAAACACCTTAAAATCCTTAAAAATTAACAGGCAAATAGTATCTTAAAGAGGAACAGGAAAATAGACAATGAGGAAAAAAACAAAAACAAACAAAAAATAATTTTTAGATGTGATCTGTCTAGTAATGATCAAGACACATCACAGATAAAGTTAATTGAAATCATTAAAAACCTTTGTTTGGCCTTTGGATAGCCAGATATTCAAAAAGGTCCAAAAGAAAGTCACTTTTCTACCCTTTAGTGAACCATTAAACAGAGTAAGGGTTTAGTTGTTGGATCTGCTCTCATAGGCACTTAGCTTAATGGTAAAACATCAATGCAGACTGTTAAACTGCGGTCAGATGAACACTTAGAACAGAAGAAGCATAAATTTACAATCTGCATTCATGTTTTTCCCCCGGCGTTTTGTTGTCATTACACTGTCACAAGTAATCTGATCTATCTGATCGAATTCAGTTTGTTCATGTTAATGATAGATCTTCAACACGCTCAAAGGTTACCTGTGGAGTACCACAGGGATCAGTGCTAGGACCAATTCTCTTTACTTTATACATGCTCCCAATTGGTAGAGTTATTAGACAGCATGGGATTAATTTCCACTGTTATGCTGATGATACCCAGCTATATCTGTCTATAATCCAGATGAAGCTAACCCATTACATAGATTACAGGCATGTCTGAAGACATAAAAACCTGGATGACTCTTAACTTTCTGCTTCTGAATGCAGACAAAACAGAAGTTATAGTCTTTGGACCAGAGTCTCTGAAAAAGAAGCTGATTAGCCAGTCACTTCATTTGGATGGGATTAAACTGATTTCAGATAATAAAGTAAAAAATCTTGGTGTTGTTTTTGATCAGGACCTGTCATTTAAATCCCAGATCAAAGAGGTTTCTAGAATTTCCTTCTTTCATCTGAGGAATATTGCAAAAATGAGAAATCTCCTGTCCAGGGGTGATGCTGAGAAACTAGTCCATGCATTTGTTACTTCAAGGCTGGACTATTGTAATTCTTTACTATCAGGAAGTCCACAAACTGTAGTTAAAAGCCTTCAGCTGATCCAAAATGCTGCAGCCAGAGTTCTGATGAAAATGAAAAAGAGAGATCATATCTCTCCTATCCTGGCTTCTCTTCATTGGCTTCCTGTTAAATCAAGAATAGAATTTAAAATCCTCCTTCTCACATATAAAGCCTTAAATGGCCAAGCTCCATCTGATATCAGAGATCTGATTGTTCCTTATGTTCCTAACAGAGCACTTCGCTCTCAATCTGCAGGTTTACTAGTGGTTCCTAGAACTTCTAAAAGTAGAATGGGAGGCAGATCTTTTAGTTATCAGGCTCCTCTCCTGTGGAACCAACTACCAGTTTTAGTCCGTGAGGCAGACACCCTGTCTACTTTTAAGGCTAGGCTTAAAACTTTCCTTTTTGATAAAGCTTCTAGTTAGAGTGGCTCAGGTTATCCTGAGCTATCTCTATAGTTCTGCTGCTATAGGCTTAGACTGCTGGAGGACATAGGGACCCCTTTTTCATCATTCTGCTTCATTCTATCTCTATTCTCCCACTCTGCAGAATCTGTTAGTTCAATCTCTAACGTTCTGCTCTCTCTGCTTTTTCTCATAGTAGCTTCATCTGGTCTGTTCCTGTTTGGCTGTGACTCCATCCTGGAGAGAAATATCAGCTGTGCTGCTGCCATCAACACCTTTGTTTCTAGATGTTGGAGCTTGGCCTGTTTTCCAGTGTAGTCCTGTTTCTCTGACTGTGACTAACTGGATGTGCTCTCTTCATCCTCTGACATGGGAGCTGGCTCGGAGCTCGTCTGCCTGGCTGTGTGTTTCCTGGACGGGGCCGCCTGTGGAGCTGGTTGACAGTTGCCTTTTGTATCTATGCTTCTTTTTCTATGTCTGCTTCTGTCTCCTTGAACCCCAGTGGGCCTCAGCAGATGGCCGCTCACACTGAGCCTGGTTCTGCTGGAGGTTTCTTCCTGTTCAAAGGGAGTTTTTCCTCTCCACTGTCGCCACAAGCATGCTTAGTGTGAGGGATTGCTGAAGAGTCAATGAGTCGATGCAATCAGCTGGTTTTCCTTAGATAGAAAACTTTGAATCAATCTGACTGGATGATCTGGTGAACTGGAAACTGACCTGAGATGACATGATGTGAATTGGAGCTATAGAAATAAACTGAATAGAACTGAATGGAAGTACAGAGCAAAGAAATTAGCTTTAGGGAGTAATAGCCTTTGAGAAAGTGAGACCAAGCATCCATCCATTTTCTTCCCTTAATCTGGGGCCAGGTCTCGGAGGCAGCAGTCTAAGCAGAGATACCCAGACTTCCCAACCCACACACACCTCCTCTAACTGTTCTGGGGGGACCCCGAGGCGACACCAGGCCTCCTCCCAATAGGACCTGCTGGAACACACATCCCGAGGGAGGTGACCAGGAGGCATCCGGAACAGAGCCTTCTCAGCAGCAACGCTACTCCGAGCTCCTCCCTGGTAACTGAGCTCCTCACCCGTTCTGGAAGGGTGCACCCAGCTGCCCTGTGAAGAAACTCATTTCGGCCGCTTGCATTTGTGATGTTGTCCTTTCGGTCATTACCCAGATCTCATGACCATAGGTGAGGGTGGGAACATAGATCGATCGGTAAATCCAGAGATTTGCCCCACGACTCAGCTCCTTCTTCACCAAGACAGTCCGATACAGCGGCCGCATTCCTGCCGATGCCACACTGATCCGTCTGTTGATCTCACGCTCCATCCGTCCCTTTAATAGGGGCTGTTAGGTCTCTATATGACCGGTGTGAGAGCCTGGTCTGCATTGCCGGCAGTAAGTGGGACTTGTTTCCGGTGAGGGTTGGACTCCGCCAAGGTAGCCCTTTGTCACAGATTCTCTTCATAACTTTTATGGACAGAATTTCTAGGTGCAGCCAAGGAGTTGAGGGGATCTGTTTTGGTGGCCTTAGGATCGCATCTCTGTTATTGCAGATGACGTGGTTCTATTGGCTTCATCAGGGCGTGATCTACAGCTCTCACTGGAGCGGTTATCAGACGAGTGTGAAGCGGCCGGGATGAGGATCAGTGCCTCCAAATCCGAGACCATGGTATTGAGCCGGAAAAGGCCCGAGTGCCCTCTCGGGGTTGGGGAGGATGTGCTGCCCCTAGTGGTGGTGTATAAGTATCTTTGGGTCTTGTTCATGAATGAGGGGAAGATGGAGCGGGAGACTGATAGGCGTATTGGTGTTGTGTCTGCTGTGAAGAGTGCGCTGTACTGGTCTGTTGTGCTGAAGAGAGGGTTGAGCCAAAAAGCAAAGCTCTCGATTTACCGGTTGATCTACGTTCCTACCCTCATCTATGGTCATGAGCTTTGGGTCATGACTGAAAGAATGAGATCCTGGATACATGCGGCTGAAATTAGTTTTCTGCATAGTGTGTCTGGGCTCTCCCTTAGAGATAGGGGGAGGAGCTCAGTCATAGAGCTGGTGCTTCATACAACAAGTCTCTAAAAATGAAATCTGGGTATTTTGTTTTCAACCTCTGGTTAAGTAAACATGTCCTGTGTAGTTAGGAATCTAGTCCAGGAGATAGAATGAATTGTTTCAAAAACTATTTTTCAAAAACAAAAGAAAAGCAGCTGTCAGCTACGGTGGTGGGGGACTAATGATGTGGGTTTGTTTTTCAGCTACAGGGTCTTCACATTAACATCAGTGCTTGCTCTGCTCTTCGACTTAGATGGATTTGTAACAGCAGGAAATGGCTTCCATAAAGAGTGGCCTCCGTAAGTAACTGTACTTTTTTTTTTAAAGATGTTCCTAGATTCTGATAATAACTGTTGATTTTATTGACGTACTGTTGAAAATAAATAAATCAAGGGATTGTGGATATTTTGAACTTTTTTGTTCCCTCTCAGGTATCCAGGGGGATGAAAACCTTCAGTCCATGCTGGTAGGGACAGTGATGAGGAAAATTAAGTCCCGTACTTGGAAAAAACAACGATACTTCAAACTCCAGGATGACTTCATGACCATCTGGTACAAGTCCAAGAAGGCTGGCAATGCCCACTCTACCTGTGAGCTCTGAGGGTTTGGATATACTTTTAGAATCTGCATAGTAAAATGCATTGCCTTAGCTAGCACAAGCTGTGCCAATCCTTACCTTACCTCCTACCCTACCTTACCTTACCCTATGTGACCTTACCCTAACTTACCTCACCCTACCCAACCTTCCCTTACCATAACATAACTTTAACTTACCTAACTGTACCTTACTACCATGAAATTACCTTACCCTATCCCACATTACGCAACCTTACCCCTACCTTACCTTTCCTTACCCCACCTTGCTATCACCTTACCTTATCTGACCCTACCTTAACTTTTCCTACCTTACCTAACCTTAGCTTATCTTCCCTAACCATAACTTTACCCTACCTTACGTTACCCTACTCTCACTAATCTAACCCTGACTTACCTTCCATTAATTTACCTTACCCTACCTTACCTAACCTTAGCTTATCTTCCCTAACCATAACTTTACCCTACCTAACGTAACCCTACTCTCACTAATCTAACCCTGACTTACCTTCCCTTAATTTACCTTACCCTACCTTACCTAACCTTACCTTATGCTACCTCTGGGCACAGATGACAGTGCTGCTTACACCCGGCTGTTGTGTCCAGTTTCTGTCAGCGATGTGGAGGTAGTGCGGGAGGGCCATCAAAGTGAAGTCCTGCTCAGCATCGCAGACGAATTCCCTGCTAACCGATGCTTCACGGTGGTATTCCGCGGACGCCGGGGAAACCTGGACCTTGTGGCCGAGTCAGCTGAGGAGGCCGAGTCCTGGATCAAAGGCATTAAGAAGCTAATTGAAAACCTGGAAAACATGGGAGAGAGGGAAAAACTGGACCAGTATCCTTTGGCAAGAGTTGGCTTTCTCATGCATTAGAGTTTGCTGAATTTGTTCCAACTTTCACTACTTTGTAAATTGACAGGGTTACAAATATTTGATGAAGAATGGATCAATTAATTGAAGAATTATGTCCAACAAATCAATGGTTAAATGGGACAACTTCCTGGGACAAGTAGTGGTATCATAGAAAAGCCATAGAAGAGTAGGTCAGGAACAAGCACATCCTGGTGATGTGTTGTGTGTGTTTAGCAGCTGCATCCAAATCTCCTTATCAGGTACGATTCCTAGCATGCAGCATGCAGAATACAGCTACTCATACTCACTCTTGGCTTAATGTGTGATTTTAATGTTATGTCACTGGCTGTACATAATGGGATAAAATGCTAAACTGATGCTACTATAATTTACAGTGGTCAGTGGAGTGGCCAATGGGGTGGCCAGTGAGCTGACCAGTGCAATGCCATTTTGCGCAATACCGTGGCCACCCCCCGGTGGCACCACTGGACAGAAACCCAGAAGACTGTTGCTTCTTTAAGCACTGTTCCCAGATGGATACGCGACTGGTTCAAGAAGGCTGACAAGAACAACGATGGCAGGATGAACTTCAAGGAAGTGAGAGATCTCTTGAGGATGATGAATGTGGACATGAATGAACACCATGCTCACCGTCTGTTCACTGTGAGATCCTTTTTTCCCCGCAAAGGACCTGTGGTTTTCACAGCCATGCCTTGATCTTTCTTTCTTTTGTTTTTGCATCAGATGGCGGATAAATCTCAGACTGGTGCCCTCGAAGGGGATGAGTTTGTCTTGTTCTACAAGATGTTGACACAGAGAGAAGATATTTTGAAAATTTTCCAGGAGTACTCATCTGATGGTCAGAAGTTATCCCAGAGCGACCTAGAGGACTTTCTGAGAGTGGAGCAGTTGGAAGGGGGTGATATCCAACACCACGTTCAGGAGCTAATTGACCGCTATGAGCCCTCAGACACAGGTACATACTTAAGAGAACTTCTGTTTGCCACTTTTGCCTAATTGATTTATACCTAATTAAGTCCCTTTTGTATTCCAGCAAAGCTCCTGAAGGCTATGACGTTTGACGGTTTCTTGATGTACCTCGGTTCGGCTGAGGGCTCTATTTTCAGCCCACGGTGCAGGGACATCTTTCAAGACATGAGCCAGCCGCTGTGCCATTACTTCATCTCTTCTTCCCACAACACGTATCTGATGGAGGACCAGCTCAGGGGACAAAGCAGCGTGGAGGGATACATCAGGTAGCTCTGCAGAATGTAGTGCTGCTGTTTGATACCTGCTAACCATGAAGTTAGCATGGCAGTGGAATCAGGTAGGTGTAACTTTTGTTCGGTCATTGTTTAAACCCCTCGTCTTCCGGAACATTATCATCTCATTCAGTGAGTTTTATAAATAAACTGACTGGAAAACTGGCCTGTCTTCAAGATAAATCTGAACACATATGTTAGCTTTGTGGACCGTCTTCACTCTCTGACTCTCTGGCAAATTCACTACTTGGTGGCTGTGCCACTCTCTGCTGTGTAGAAAGGCCTTTATCTGGCAGGTTCTATGCACGCCTACTTCAGGGAAAGGTTTCCCTCGGTGGAAGCATGCTTTTTGTTTCTATGAGTTGGCCCGTGATGAAGAGATTCACAGGGACCTCATTCATAGCTAACCTTAATTGTCCACATTTTTCAACGACAGCACTGATTTCTAGAAGCCCTGAATTGATTAATTCAGTTTAATTATTCTCATACTGGGATTAACTGGAGAGATGAGCTTTGCCGTAATGTTTTATCTCTGTCTATGACCCAACATTAGAGGATAAAAGATGGATATTTCTTCATTTTTTAAGGGCTCTTAATCGAGGTTGTCGGTGCGTTGAAGTGGACTGTTGGGACGGTGCCAACGGAGAGCCCATCGTCTATCATGGACATACGTTTACCTCCAAGATACTCTTCAAGGATGTGGTCAATGCAGTGGAAAAATATGCCTTCAAGGTAGCATCATCCCTCATTTATTGGCTTCAATTCAAACATGTATTATTGTGCAGTGATGGAACACAGAACTTCCCCTTAAATAGTGCGACATCTCTAAGCAAAGTGGCTTAAAAAGTTGATTTTGTCAGTAATCTTGCAAAGCCAACACCTTTATTCTTTTGTTAACTGTAAGCATGAAGCCTTCTGCAGAAGTCAGTTAGGGCATGTGCTCCTAGCATGGCAGGTTTGTTTGATCTGTGCCACATGCTAAAAGTAGCGACAAAGCAACAAAGTGGGCGTCTCATGCAGACAATATGCATGTGACACATGCTTAGTTATTGTTAGAGGTGATAGCAACAAGTTTAACCCCTGCCAGACAGTAAGTGGCTAAGATGTATTTGCCTGTTCTCCATGTGTCCTGTTTGCTTGCAAGGCTTGCTGATGTTGATGATTACCAAACAAAACATTATTGTATGACTTCAGAAGAACATAGTTGTTAAAAACTGGGCTGTGTTTGGTCGCTCTGATTTTGTCCCACTTTAGTCCAAAAATAGACGTTCAAAAGACGCTGAAAACCAGTTCTTTTCAATTACAATTATGGCTTTTCACTTTTCAACCAAATGTAGACGTCTTTTGGACATCTTTCAAAGATTCTTCAATCCATCTATGCTCGGTGGGCATCATGTAGTTCTTGGGCCCCTTTGCTTTCTTGTGGACTGTTTAATGTACTGTTTGCTACAGCAGTAGCCATTCAAAATTTCCCCACATTCCTTGATGGACCCTTGGCTGGTCCTTGGCTGGCCCTTGGCTGGTCCTTGGCTGGCCCTTGGCTGGTCCTTGGCTGATCCTTGGTTGGTCCTTAGCTGGTCCTTGGTTGGTCCTTTCCTGGTCCTAGGTTGGTCCTTGGTTGGTCCTTGACTGATCCTTGGTTGGTCCGTAGCTGGTCCTTGGTTGGTCCTTGGTTGGTCCTTGGCTGATCCTTGGTTGGTCCTTGGCTGGTCCTTGATTGGTACTTGGTTGGTCCTTGGTTGGTCCTTGGTTGGTCCTTGGCTGATCCTTGGTTGGTCCTTGGCTGGTCCTTGATTGGTACTTGGTTGGTCCTTGGCTGATCCTTGGTTGGTCCTTAGCTGGTCCTTGGTTGGTACTTGGTTGGTCTTTGGCTGATCCTTGGTTGGTCCTTAGCTGGTCCTTGGTTAGTCCTTGGTTGGTCCTTGGCTGATCCTTGGTTGGTCCTTGGCTGGTCCTTGATTGGTGCTTGGTTGGTCCTTGGCTGATCCTTGGTTGGTCCTTAGCTGGTCCTTGGTTGGTCCTTGGCTGATCCTCTGCTGGTCCTTGGTTGGTCCTTGGCTGGATATTGGCTGGTCCTTGGCTGGTTCTTGGTTGGTCCTTGGTTAGTCCTTGGCTGATCCTTGGCTGGTCCTTGGCTGGTCCTTGGCTGGCCATTAGCTGGTCCTTGGTTGGTCCTTGGTTGGTCCTTGGCTGATCCTTGGCTGGTCCTTGATGGGCCCTTGGCTGGTCCTTGGATGGTCCTTGACTGGTCTTTGGCTGGTCCTTGGCTTGTCATTGGATGGTCCTTGTATGGTCCTTAGCTGGTCCTTGAATGGTCCTTGGCTGGTCCCCCAGAACTCCTTTTTAAACATCAACCTTAGAACTAAAATATTCTTTGTCTCATGATTTGTGGACATTTAGATCTAAAGAGAAACGCCATTTCCGGGTCAGACCCTGTAATTCAGTGAAATGGTGGAGTCAGAGTAAAAAAATATGCACACCAAGGAGAAGGCCAGTGGCTGGAAGTTGGAGGGGATCTTGGTGGGAGCTACAGGGTAGTGGGCTGCCATTCGGATGGCATTTGACTGGGAACGGCCATTTTGAATGGCTGCTATTGTAAGTAGTTACCAGGTTTGCTGATATGATACTTACCAAACGAAACATTATCGTATGACTTCAGAAGAAAATAGTTGTTGAAAATTGGGCTGTGTTTGCTTGGTCTGATTTTTTCCCCAGTTGAGTCCAAATATAGTGGCACAAAAGACGGTAAAACCCAGCTTTCAATGCCTTTCCAATCAATTTTTGCACAGTGGGAACCTCGTGGCTCTTGGGTCATTGTGGTTTCTTGAGGTTGATGTTCTCCTTCATTTTCCCTTTTGTAAATTTTTTGTTTGCTCTAATTTGAAACAGTTAGCAGTGAGAAGAAGCCATTTTCCAGCTCTATGGCAGAGCTACTTGGCTCTTTCTCACTGACCTCAACCCACTATTCCTCCTGGTACAGAATCCTTTCATTCTGATGTTTGCATGGTAGCCAGAAGTAAATATATTTATCTATTTTAGGCTACATTTCTTAAAACTTTTTGGTATGCTATATATTTTATTTTGTAAAACCAATACTTTAATTTTTCACCATTCTAGATGTTCTTGATGTATATAGCTATGACTTTTAAGAATTAATCGGCCCAACACTGCAGCCTTGAAACACCCATTATTTCAGAGGAACAGGTTAATTAGGGTCCATTAGGTCTTCCCTTCCTTCTTTCCTTCCCTCAGGTATCAGAATACCCGGTCATCCTGTCGATGGAGAACCACTGCAGCATCGACCAGCAGAGAGTCATGGCCCAACACCTCAAGCACATCCTTGGGGATAAGTTGCTTAAAGGCATGCTGGATGGCCGGCCTCCGGTCCGGCTGCCTTCTCCTGAGGTGAGCGTCCTGCAGCTGTTCTTTAATGGAGGTTTGCTTTGAGAACATAGGGGGTTTAGACGTTCTTTGCAGGCCTATAATTATGGTGCATGATTGGTCCTTCAGGATCTGACATGGGGTAGTCCCTGTGTTCCTGCTCTGGTTTGTTCTAATCTCAACTTGTATGGTCCAACTGCCACCGACTTGAATTTTTAAATATTTTCCTCTTAGTTCAACACAAATTAATTTGCAGATAACACACAAGGTTTTAGGTCAAAGTGTTTCATTTTCCTCAGGAACTTAAAGGGAAGATTCTTCTGAAGGCAAAGAAAATCGGAGGCCTAGAGGACAGCTTCAATGGGACCGGGGAAGACCCTCTGACAGGAGAGGTCAGTGAAGAAGACGAGGTGGCAGAGATAGATGAAGACAATCTGCATCGTGAGAGCATCCGGCGACGAGTAAAGGTGGGTGTGTCTCCGATGCAAACCCCAACTGCCCTCCTCTCAGAATTCATCTGTTTTATTGGCTTTTAAGCTGTTAATTGCTTTAAATCGGGAAGTGGGCTGCGATGAACGAATTAAGGTCACCCAAAGTAAAAACACTCAATTTAATTAAAAGCATTATCATAGATTGATTGCAGCCTGCCCTATTTCTTTTCTGGGTTTTTTCAATGGGTAATTTTAGATCCACATCTAGTTCTGGTATGGGAAGGACCTGAACTCGAAAGCTTACTGCGCAAAAGACAGTTCTGAATCAATCACCAAAGGAATCTAAGAGGGAATCGTGGGAGGAGCAAATGTTGGCCAACGGAAGAAAACAGCAGCAATGAAAACCCAGAAAAGTAAATACTGAGAAAGGCATAGGAGATAATAAAGGAACCAGATAAGTTAGTAGGAAGACATGTGGAACAGCTGTAGGAGAAGGAAGGCAAGGAAACCGAGGCAATGATGTAGCTGAATGATGACACAAAGAGAACAGTAACCAATGGCAACGCAAATAGTGATCTAAGAGAAATTAAACTTGAATGCAAATCACACAGAACCCAAAGTAAAGCTAAACCACTACAGTAGTATGGAAACACCTTACTGTTAATGTCATGATTGGCTAATGAACTTAACCCACATGCAGAACACCAAACTGGAGACAGAGGAAAATTTAACAATGTTTATTAAGGAGGAAACACACAGAGTAATATGTACTGGTTCTGGTACAGGTCCGGGACTGGTTTCACAGACATCTGAAGGGATGAGAGTTTGATTAGCCAGGCAGTTAGATGGTTTGAAGAGTGAGTAATTTCTGAATGTACCTTGAAGAGGTTCTGACAGATCCTTGAGATGGGGAACCGGTTGGGTCCAGAGATTGTGGAGGTAGCAGAGAGCTCAGCAGCAGCAGCATCTAGCTTCTGGTTAGTGAGACTCTGACGTGGGTTTTGTTCCTAGCTCTTCCCTGAGAGCTGAAGGAGGAATCCAGACTGAGATCTTCAGGTTTGGCTTCCTTGGGCAGGCAGGCAGGTTTCCAGGTAAAGCTCATCCAGAGCTTCAGACTTCGGTCAGGCTTTCTGTGAGTAGAGAAGACAGAGACAAGTTAGATTCCAGTTCCTCTCTAGAGTCTACTGTGATTCACTAGATTTACAGAGGCTTAGGTTTGCTAACCAAACTTGGTCAACACTCCGGCATCGAAGGAAGGTCTGACTGCTGCTTATGTATGAAGGTCTCCTGATGAGTTGATGAGCTCCAGGTGTGCTGGAGGCTCCAGCCCAGGAGACCCACAGCGCTCTCTGCTGGAGACAGATGGTAGATCTCCAGATCCCAACAGTAACCCCAGTCCTTAACAGAAAACATATAACAGAAGAGGATCCTCGGCGCCCTCTGGTGGGCAAGCCTCAGGATCCCAACAGTTAATAATGAAAGCAGAAAATTAAAGGCACAATTCTGACCCAAAGAGTTGACGCCTATAAGTTATTTTTGTCATGTCTGGGCTCAGAGAAGACAGAAAACTGATTAGAGTCAGATCAGATTTTCTGGGGGACAGAGAATCAGGCAGGCTGGTTGGCTCAGGGTCGCTAACCATAATTATGCAACACTCTGGCACTGAAGAGAGGTTCTGACGCTGCTTAAATGCTGCTCCTCCTGATGAGCTGATCAGCCGCAGGTGTGGTGGTGGCTTCAGCTCCAGGAGATCCAGGGCGCCATCTGCTGGAGGAAGGTGGGCAAAACTCCAGATCCCAACAATTTTAAATGATTCCTCAGGCCAATATACAGCGATTGACTTCTAGCATGGTAGCATCAATGCCGGTAGCATCAATGCTACCAGCGGGGCTCCCCCCTTCAAATACCGACTATGTTGGGACAGACAGTTTCCCTTAAATTCCCTTAAATAGATATCAGTTTTTAAATTTACATCAGATAACAAAAGAGATAGGAGAGGGCGAACCGCCACCAAACAGCTTCAGTGAGATGCTTCTTCTGACCATCGACTATCTTTGGCTGAGTCTGACCGTCCGCCCTAAACCCTAAATCCCTCCATCACTATACAGAGCAGGGACGGTATAGTGAACTCAGTTAACTCACCACTTGGACAGGTAATCACTACTTTTCACTCCCTGTTGGTCACTCAACTCCGCCTCCCCGCACTGTGCCTGCACCATCTTTGTTATTTGACAATGGGAAAAGAGAAAAGTCTAACCAAGTAGTTGTTGATGGAGATGACCGAATAATGTCTATAAATGACAAACTATGGTCTTTTAGACAAGCATTGTGGAGATGGGTGTGTCTGAGGGTTAATGTCAATGTTTAGTAAAAAGCATCAGCAGAACATTAAATTCCAAGCTACTTGTGTCAGTTCATTCACCAGAGGTCAGGGTGTAGATTTAATACGGATATATAAGCTCTCCGGGTTCCTTGGTCATGGTTTAGGTGTCCGCTGAGATGGTTGCCTTATAGAGAGGTGAAGGTGACAGTGGCGGAGGGCAGGGATGCCCTCACAGATTGGCTTTCATGTGAAAGCAGCCAGGGAGTCAGGCATGCATGCCGAGTCTCGCTGTGTAGAACATTAGAGCCAAGCAGCCATGAAGGGGAACCCTGTCAGCGCGCCTCCTTGGCACTGCGGCAGGGTATCGCTTCCACTCGTGATGGGATTGGTTTCACGCTATCATGTGTTTGGGCTGAAATAAGAGTCATCTGATCTTCATACACAAGTTCAGGAGTGTCCCACTGTGAGCTTGGTGGGGCACAAAGTCGAGTCTTTGGACTAAATCCAAGCCTTACAACAAGGCAAGAACTCATTCCTTCTTTCCAAAAGCAGTTTTGTTGCTCTTATCCCGTAGTTAATCCTTGTAGGCACTAGAGCAGTGGCTAGCTATGAGAAGAATCATAGTGGTAAAGTAAATATGGTGACAGCCGGAGGAGAAGCTAAAAGCCTGGCACAATCACGCTCTGTTGGGCTTTATCATTACAGATGAACTGATTTCTGTCCATGCAGGTGTTACAGGTGCTAAAACTGGGGATGCTACTGTTAGTGTTCAAACGGTAGAATTTTCTTTAGAAAAAAAATCAAGCCACTAGAAATGATTATCTTCTTCTGGCGACAGTGCATTGGGTGTAGGAGTTTGCCCAGTAATCAGTAAACACATGAAATGATCAACATCATCTAAAGACATGTTGCTTGTTCTGTCCCTAATTGTGCCAGACCTGCAAACCTTTTGTCCATGTCCATTGGAAGGCTTGAGTTTTCATCCAGCAGCAGCTTAGCCTTAGGAGACTTTCTCATCCAGTCTGGCTCTGTAAGTTCTGAAGCTCAGAGAAATGTGTTGTTTTTGCAGCAGTTTGGTTCTGAAAAGTCAGCCATCATGACTTATCCTTGATCATTCTGGAGATCTGGGCCAGGGTCTCCATGGTGGTCGCCTCTTCCGATGTGAACCCCGGGCAGCTTGATGGAAAGAGGAGAGAGATCCTCTGTTCCTCTGAGCAATTCACACCGCTGTGCGAGTTGCCTTGTGGATCCAGTTGGCTGAGAGGAGGTTGCAGAGCAGAGAAGAGAGGTCTCACAGCTTTATTATGAGCTACAGAAGTCGGATGTTGCTGTTGTAACACGATGTTACAACAGGTAACTAGTTGGAATGTGTGTATGATAGCCTGATGCGCGCTGTTAGCTTTTAGATACCTAAAATGGAATCAGATGTTATTGCCTGATCCTCTGACACATAAACAGGTCTTTCACCTCTGCTCTCTATTTTTTTGTATTCTGTATTCTCTGTGTATTGCTTTTTTTACTGAAACATGTGTACATGTGGTGAAATAGCCTCAACAACTCCAATACTATATTTAAGAAGTACAATAAAATAGACAACAGTGCCCCCTGCTGTTTGGTGTGTATCAGCACCCAGTGTCGGTTCATCTAATGTTTGGACTGTTTGGACTAAAAACCTTCTTTACTGATGTTAATATTGTTTAATTTATTAAAATATTTGTAAAAAAAAACCCAGTTGTTGTAAAACATTGTTATCACAAAATGTCCAAGGGGGTTCTGGGTAATCTCCAATATGGGGCGCTGTTTGTAACAGTTAAGCAGTCAAAAATTAGGAGCAATATTTTATGATTAATTAGTATTAAAAGCGTGAAGAATTACTCCCTACCCCCCACCCCCACACAATCATTTTGTCATTCATTCATTTATAAAAATTCATTTAAATACACAAAATGGAAAGCTTTCTAAGAAAATGTGATTAAAATGTTTGACCAAATATGTTAAAATCAATGAACACATATATGATATTTTCTAGTTATTATGTTTATGCCTGCCAGTGCAGCTTTTCCATAAAAGTTAATTTTATTTTATTTATTACTAGCAGCTTGATAACTTTGTAACTGTTGGGTGTTTTTGTTTCTGGTGTCAGCAGAGGTCGAAGCAGCATTTGTCCAAGGAGCTGTCCGACTGTGTGGTCTACTGCAGGAGCGTGGCCTTCCAGAGCTTCAAACACGCCCGCCTCCACTACAGGTTCTACGAGGTGGCCTCCTTTACCGAGTCCAAGGCCCGCAAGCACCTACGGGAGAATGGTTAGCATCAGCACCCATCCTCCATTCATCTGTCCATCTGTCCATTCATCTGTCCATCATCCATTCATCTGTCCATCTGTCCATCATCCATTCATCTGTCCATCTGTCCATTCATCGGTCCATCTGTCCATCATCCATTCATCTGTCCATCTGTCCATTCATCTGTCCATCTGTCCATCATCCATTCATCTGTCCATCTGTCCATCATCCATTCATCTGTCCATCTGTCCATTCATCTGTCCATCTGTCCATCATCCATTCATCTGTCCATCTGTCCATCATCCATTCATCTGTCCATCTGTCCATTCATCTGTCCATCTGTCCATCATCCATTCATCTGTCCATCTGTCCATTCATCTGTCCATCTGTCCATCATCCATTCATCTGTCCATCTGTCCATCATCCATTCATCTGTCCATCTGTCCATTCATCTGTCCATCTGTCCATCATCCATTCATCCATCCATTCATCCATTTATCTGGCCATCTGTCCATCATCCATTCATCTGTCCATCTGTCCATCATCCATTCATCTGTCCATCTGTCCATCCTCCATTCCTCTGTCCATCTGTCCATCATCCATTCATCTGTCCACCTGTCCATCATCCATTCATCCATCCATTCATCCATTCATCTGTCCATCTGTCCATCATCCATTCATCCATCCATCCATCCATCCATTTATCTGGCCATCTGTCCATCATCCATTCATCTGTCCATCTGTCCATCATCCATTCATCTGTCCATCTGTCCATCATCCATTCATCCATCCATCCATCCATTCATCCATTCATCTGTCCATCTGTCCATCCTCCATTTATCTGGCCATCTGTCCATCATCCATTCATCCATCCATTTATCTGGCCATCTGTCCATCATCCATTCATCTGTCCATCAGTCCATCATCCATTCATCTGTCCATCATCTGTCCATCTGTCCATCATCCATTCATCCATCCATTCATCTTTTTATCTGGCCATCTGTCCATCATCCATTCATCTGTCCATCTGTCCATCATCCATTCATCCATCCATTTATCTGGCCATCTGTCCATCATCCATTCATCTCTCCATCTGTCCATCATCCATTCATCTGTCCATCTGTCCATCATCCATTCATCTATCCATCCATCCATTCATCCATTCATCTGTCCATCTGTCCATCCTCCATTTATCTGGCCATCTGTCCATCTGTCCATCATCCATTCATCTGTCCATCTGTCCATCATCCATCCATTTATCTGTCCATCTCTCCATCATCCATTCATCTGTCCATCATCCATTCATCTGTCCATCTGTCCATCATCCATTCATCCATCCATCCATCCATTCATCTGTCCATCTGTCCATCATCCATTCATCTGGCCATCTGTCCATCATCCATTCATCTGTCCATCTGTCCATCATCCATTCATCCATCCATTCATCCATTCATATGGCCATCTGTCCATCATCCATTTATCTGTCCATCTGTCCATCATCCATTCATCTGTCCATCATCCATTCATCTGTCCATCCATCTATCCATCCATCATCAATCATCCATTCGTCTGTCTATCGTCCATCCATCCATCCATCCATCCATCATCCATCCATCCATCCATCATCCATCCATCATCCATCCATCCATCCATCATCCATCCATCCATCCATCCATCTGTCCATCCATCATCCATCCATCCATCATCCATTTATCTGTCCATCTGTCCATCATCCATTTATCTGTGCATCCATCCATCCATCATCCATCCATCATCCATCCATCCATCATCCATTCCTCCATCATCCATCCATCCATCCATCCATCCATCATCCATCCATCCATCCATCCATCATCCATCCATCCATCCATCATCCATCCATCCATCTATCCATCATCCATCCATCATCCATCTATCCATCATCCATCCATCATCCATCCATCATCCATCCATCCATCCATCATCCATCCATCATCCATCCATCCATCATCCATCCATCCATCTGTCCATCATCCATTCATGTGTCCATCATCCATTCATGTGTCCATCATCCATTCATCCATCCATCCAGTCTAGGTTTCTCTTCATTGGATCATTTCCTTCCTAGGGGCAGAGTTCGTGCTTCATAATTCCCAGCAGCTCACCAGGGTTTATCCCACTGGCTTCCGAACAGACTCATCCAATTTCAATCCCCAGGAGATGTGGAACGCTGGCTGCCAAATAGGTGACTATGTCTAAGATAACTGGTCCATATCAGACAGTAAGTTCTGCTCTGGCTCTGCTAAAGGCTGAACCGGCTCAACCCGAACCTCGTTCACTATTAGTGACGCCATTGAGACATTTGAGGATGAACCATAATAGAATATAATCACAGCAGGCAGACTTTACAGCAGCCTAAGTGAACATTAATCTAGAAACTAGCTGCCAACTGCTGGTGAAGATGGTGAAGTTCTTGGTTGGTCCGGGACTGGTCCTTGGTTGGCCATTAGCTGGCTCTTGACTGGTCCTATGCTGGTCTTTGGCTGGCCTTTGGCTGGCCCTTGGCTGGTCCTTGGCTGGCCCTTGGCTGGTCCTTGGCTGGCCCTTGGCTGGCCATCGGCTGGCCATTAGCTGGCTCTTGACTGGTCCTTGGCTGGTCCTTGGCTGATCCGGGACTGGTCCGGTTGGCCTTGGTTGGCCTTTGGCTGGCCCTTGGCTGGTCCTTGGCTGGTCCTTGGCTGGCCCTTGGCTGGTCCTTGGATGGTCCTTTGTTGGTCCTTGGTTAGTCCGGGACTGGTCCTTGGTTGGTCCTTGGCTGGTCCTTGGCTGGTCCGGGACTGGTCTGGGACTGGTCCTTGGTTGGTCCTTGGTTGGTCCTTGGCTGGCCCTTGGCTGGCCCTCTGCTGGCCCTTGGCTGGCCCTTTGCTGGCCCTCTGCTGGTCCTTGGCTTTTCCTTGGCTGGCCCTTTGGCTGGTCCTTGGCTGGTCCTGGCTGGTCCTTGGCTGGTCCTTTGCAAAGGAAACAAAATATTTATTTAACAAAGTAAGATTTTTATAAATGAGTGAATGACATAGTGAAAAAGTGACATGGAAAAAAAGAACGTTATTTTCTCTTAAAACGTGCTAAATAACCATAAATATTGTTCCTAATTTTTGCGGCTAAACTTTTCAATAGTGCCCCATAATTTTTTGTGTGAGTTGTTGTTTTTTTATCAAATCAAATTAAAGGTAAGATTTTATGTAATCTTTAAGAAAAGTTCATCAAGTTACGATAGTGATAGGAGGTTGTAAAAAAGTCATCAGTGTACAGTGCTTACGAAGCGGTCGGCCATGTTGGACCTGCTGGTTGGTTTAACCAGCTTTATGAACTTGGTGACCTTTTTTCCTCCGTTTTCCTCCCAGTTGCACTGAACTTCCAGACAGCTGGAGAGGGGATGGATCTAAACGACGGCCTGTTCAGTCAGAACGGCCGCTGCGGCTATGTCCTGAAGCCCAGCTTCATGAGAGACAGCGACAGGAGGTTTGACCCCGACCTGCCTCAGAGACGCCATGACTACCAACCCGTCGTCCTTACCATCCAGGTAACGCCGCCTAAAGGTGAAAACCTTCATTCTGATCGGTCGCCCCGCATTTATTGGAGCTGTCTCACTGACCTCCCATGAAGGTGATCAGTGGCCAGCAGCTGCCCAAAGTCAACATCAAGGAGGACTCTATCGTGGACCCTCTGGTGAGAGTGGAGATCCATGGAGTTACGATGGACCAGGCCAAACAGGAAACCAGATATATCGAGAACAATGGTACCACACACTGAGCTTCTTTCAGACAGCTGTACATCTATTTCCATTTGAGTTTTTTTTCAGAGACCTCCCCTCCTTTCAAGTATGGGGGGGGGGTCTCTGACCTTTTCTTTGGCCTAGGGGCAGAATGACACTATGCAACACCTCTGAACCCCAGTGGTGTTTTTCATTATTTAACTTGTGTGTTAGTCAGGGATTGTCCATAATCAATATCATGTTCAAGGACAGTCTCTCCAAGTCCCAGGCCATCGTTCTCAGGAAACTAGATCGTTCTGGAAATAGGTGGATTGAAGATGTCATGGTGGAGAGAGAGCCGAGAGAAAAATGCAGATGTCTTGATTTACCCGTCGGTCTGCATTTCTACCCTCACCTAGTTTACCAGTCGGTCTACGTTCCTACCCTCACCTGATTTATCAGTCGGTCTAAGTTCCTACCGTCACCTGATTTACTGGTTGGTCTACGTTCCTACCCTCACCTGATTTATCAGGCGGTCTATGTTCCCACCCACCCTTGATTTTCCGGTCGGTCTGCGTTCCTACCCTCACCTGATTTATCAGTCAGTCTATGTTCCTACCCACCCTTGATTTTCCGGTCGGTCTGCGTTCCTACCCTCACCTAGTTTACCAGTCGGTCTACGTTCCTATCCTTACCTGATTTATCAGTCGGTCTATGTTCCTACCCACCCTTGATTTTCCGGTCGGTCTGCGTTCCTACCCTCACCTAGTTTACCAGTCGGTCTACGTTCCTACCCTTACCTGATTTATCAGTCGGCCTATGTTCCTACTCACCCTTGATTTTCCGGTCGGTCTGCGTTCCTACCCTCACCTAGTTTACCAGTCGGTCTACGTTCCTACCCTCACCTGATTTATCAGTCGGTCTATGTTCCTACCCACCCTTGATTTTCCGGTCGGTCTGCGTTCCTACCCTCACCTGATTTATCAGTCAGTCTATGTTCCTACCCACCCTTGATTTACCAGTCGGTCTGCGTTCCTACCTTCACCTGATTGATACATAGATAGATCTAGATTCGATCCAGCGTAGATCTAGTTTAAATCCAGTGTAGATCTAGATTAGATCCAGGATAGACCTAGTTTAGATCCAGCATAGATCTATTTTAGGTCCAGCATAGATCTGATTTAAATGTAGCATAGATCTAGATTAGAGCCAGGATAAATCTAGTTTAGATCCAGCATAGGTCTAGTTTATATCCAGCGTACATCTAGTTTAAATCCACTGGATTTAAACTAGATTACTTCCAATATAGAGTTACAGCATTGTGCTGTGCTATAAAACGGTTGCTAGTACCCGGTTTCATCCCTGCAGCCTCCACTCTGGGTCCCTGAGCAAGACACTTAACCCAACAGTGCTCCCCAGGCGCCACACAGTGGCAGCTCACTTTTCCCAAAGGGTATGGGTTAAATACTGATGGTGAATTTCTCCAGAAAGATATAAATAATAATAAATAATGTTCATTTATAACTAGCATAATGCTGCCACCACTCTGTGGGGATTAAAATTCCAGAGGGTTGTTCAGTGTTACCTTCCCCCCACATCCTGCAAACATCAAGTTTGTTCTCATGTGGCCCAGCTCTTCCACACAAACTATTAATGGATCGACAGCAGCATCATTGTGCCAAATTTTCACAAAGCTCAGATTTGTGGAGCACTTGATTAACAGTTGTCCTCTCCGGCTCCACCAGACAAAACATTGAAACATTGTTTGTACAGGAAGGGTGTGAACACTTCCTTACCATGTGTTCAATCAGCTGATAGTCTGATGTCTTCTGTCCAGGATTCAACCCTCTGTGGAACGACACTCTGCGCTTCACCATCCACACCCCTGAACTGGCTTTGGTCCGCTTCGTGGTGGAGGACTATGACAAGACATCGAAAAACGACTTTGTGGGACAGTTTACGGTGCCACTCAGCTGCATGCAGCAAGGTACGGCGTCCTCCTCCATCTTTACGCATAAAAATTAAGATTTTTACTTCAAACACTAATAGTCAAGACCTTTGGAGGTGAAGACCAAGACCAGGGCAAGACCTGTAGAGGCCAAGACCAAGATCAGAAAAGGTGTTGGTATTGTCTTTGTCTTGGCCTCTACGGGTATTGGCCTGGTCTTAGTCTCAACCTCTAAAGGTCTTGATATTTTCTTGGTCTAGAACTTTGAAAGTGTTTGCCTTGTCTGTGTCTTGGCCTCTACAGGTCTTGGCCTACTATTGGTCTCAATCTCTAAATGTGTTGTCTTTGTCTTGGTCTTGAACTTTGAAGGTGTTTCCCTTGTCTTTGTGTTGGCCTCTAGAGGTCTTGGCCTGGTATTGATCTCGACTTCTACATGTCTTGTCTTTGACTTGGCCTCTACAGGTCTTGGCCTGGTATGGGTCTCAATCTCTAAATGTGTTGATTTTGTCTTGGTCTCTACCTTTGAAGGTGTTGGGCTTGTCTTTGTCTAGACCTCCAAAGGTCTTGATTTTGTCTTGGTCTCGAACTTTGAAGGTGTTGGCATTCTCTTTGTCTTGGCCTCTACAGCTCTTTGCCTGGTATTGGTCTCGATCTCTAAATGTGTTGATTTTGTCTTGGTCTCGAACTTTGAAGGTGTTGGCCTTGTCTTTATCTAGGCCTTTACAGGTATTGCGTGGTCTTAGTCTTGACCTCTAAAGGTTTTGATGTTGTCTTGGTCTCAAACTTTGAAGGTGGTGGCCTTGTCTTTGTCTTGGCCTCTACAGGTCTTGGCCTGGTGTTCGTCTCGATCTCTAAATGTGTGGATTTTGTCCTGGTCTCAAACTTTGAAGGTGCTGGCCTTGTCTTTGTCTTGGTCTCTACAGGTCTTGGCCTGGTATTGCTATTAACCTCTAAATGTCCTGTCGTTGTCTTGGTCTCAACTTTTGAAGGTGTTGGCCTTGTGTTTGTTTTGGCCTCTACAGGTCTTGGCCTGGTATTGGTCTCGACTTCTAAAGGTCTTGATTTTGTCTTGGTCTCAAACTTTGAAGATGTTGGCCTTGTCTTTGTCTTGGCCTCTACTGGTCTTGGCCTGGTGTTCGTCTCAATCTCTAAATGTGTTGATTTTGTCTTGGTCTCAAACTTTGAAGGTGCTGGCCTTGTCTTTGTCTTGGCCTCTACAGGTCTTGGCCTGGTATTGGTCTTGATCTCTAAATGTGTTAATATTGTCTTGGTCTCGAACTTTGAAGGTGTTGGCCTTGTCTTTGTCTAGACCTCTAAGGGTCTTGGCCTGATCTTGGTCTTGACCTCTAAAGATCTTAATTTTACCTTGGTCTCAAACTTTTAAGGTGTTGGCCTTGTCTTTGTCTTGGCCTCTACAGACCTTGGCTTCGTCTTGGCCTAAGTCTGTAAATATCTTGTTTCTGTCTTGGTCTCGAACTTTGAAGGTGGTGAGCTGGTCTTTGTCTTGGCCTCTACAGGTCTTGGCCTGGTGTTCGTCTCAATCTCTAAATGTGTTGATTTTGTCTTGGTCTTAAACTTTGAAGGTGCTGGCCTTGTCTTTGTCTTGGCCTCTACAGGTCTTGGCCTGGTATTGGGCTGATCTCTAAATGTGTTGATATTGTCTTGGTCTCTACCTTTGAAGGTGTATGCCTTGTCTTTGTCTAGACCTCTAAGGGTCTTGGCCCGATCTTGGTCTCTAAGCTCTAAAGACTTTGATTTTGCCTTGGTCTCAAACTTTAAAGTTGTTAAGCTTGTCTTTGTCTAGGCTTCTAAAGGTCTTGGCCTGGTCTTGTTCTCGACCTCTAAAGGTCTTGATTTTGTCTTGGTCTCGAACTTTGAAGATGTTGGCCTTGTCTTTGTCTTGGCCTCTACAGGTCTTGGCCTGGTGTTCGTCTCAATCTCTAAATGTGTTGATTTTGTCTTGGTCTTAAACTTTGAAGGTGCTGGCCTTGTCTTTGTCTTGGCCTCTACAGGTCTTGGCCTGGTATTGGGCTTGATCTCTAAATGTGTTGATATTGTCTTGGTCTCAACCTTTGAAGGTGTTGGCCTTGTGGTTGTCTAGACCTCTAAGGGTCTTGGCCTGATCTTGGTCTCTAAGCTCTAAAGACTTTGATTTTGCCTTGGTCTCAAACTTTAAAGTTGTTAAGCTTGTCTTTGTCTAGGCTTCTAAAGGTCTTGGCCTGGTCTTGTTCTCGACCTCTAAAGGTCTTGGTCTTGTCTTGGTCTTCTAATTTTGAAGGTGTTGGACTTGTGTTTGTCTTGGCCTCTACAGGTCTTGGCCTGGTATTGGTCTCTACTTCTAAAGGTCTTGATTTTGTCTTGGTCTCGAACTTTGAAGATGTTGGCCTTGTCTTTGTCTTGGCCTCTACAGGTCTTGGCCTGGTGTTCGTCTCAATCTCTAAATGTGTTGATTTTGTCTTGGTCTCAAACTTTGAAGGTGCTGGCCTTGTCTTTGTCTTGGCCTCTACAGGTCTTGGCCTGGTATTGGTCTTGATCTCTAAATGTGTTAATTTTGTCTTGGTCTCGAACTTTGAAGGTGTTGGCCTTGTCTTTGTCTAGACCTCTAAGGGTCTTGGCCTGATCTTGGTCTTGACCTCTAAAGATCTTAATTTTACCTTGGTCTCAAACTTTTAAGGTGTTGGCCTTGCCTTTGTCTTGGCCTCTACACACCTTGGCTTTGTCTTGGCCTAAGTCTGTAAATATCTTGTTTCTGTCTTGGTCTCGAACTTTGAAGGTGGTGGCCTGGTCTTTGTCTTGGCCTCTACAGGTCTTGGCCTGGTGTTCGTCTCGATCTCTAAATGTGTTGATTTTGTCTTGGTCTTAAACTTTGAAGGTGCTGGCCTTGTCTTTGTCTTGGCCTCTACAGGTCTTGGCCTGGTATTGGGCTGATCTCTAAATGTGTTGATATTGTCTTGGTCTCTACCTTTGAAGGTGTATGCCTTGTCTTTGTCTAGACCTCTAAGGGTCTTGGCCCGATCTTGGTCTCTAAGCTCTAAAGACTTTGATTTTGCCTTGGTCTCAAACTTTAAAGTTGTTAAGCTTGTCTTTGTCTAGGCTTCTAAAGGTCTTGGCCTGGTCTTGTTCTCGACCTCTAAAGGTCTTGATTTTGTCTTGGTCTCGAACTTTGAAGATGTTGGCCTTGTCTTTGTCTTGGCCTCTACAGGTCTTGGCCTGGTGTTCGTCTCAATCTCTAAATGTGTTGATTTTGTCTTGGTCTCAAACTTTGAAGATGCTGGCCTTGTCTTTGTCTTGGCCTCTACAGGTCTTGGCCTGGTATTGGTCTTGATCTCTAAATGTGTTAATATTGTCTTGGTCTCGAACTTTGAAGGTGTTGGCCTTGTCTTTGTCTAGACCTCTAAGGGTCTTGGCCTGATCTTGGTCTTGACCTCTAAAGATCTTAATTTTACCTTGGTCTCAAACTTTTAAGGTGTTGGCCTTGTCTTTGTCTTGGCCTCTACAGACCTTGGCTTCGTCTTGGCCTAAGTCTGTAAATATCTTGTTTCTGTCTTGGTCTCGAACTTTGAAGGTGGTGGCCTGGTCTTTGTCTTGGCCTCTACAGGTCTTGGCCTGGTGTTCGTCTCGATCTCTAAATGTGTTGATTTTGTCTTGGTCTTAAACTTTGAAGGTGCTGGCCTTGTCTTTGTCTTGGTCTCTACAGGTCTTGGCCTGGTATTGCTATTAACCTCTAAATGTCCTGTCGTTGTCTTGGTCTCAACTTTTGAAGGTGTTGGCCTTGTGTTTGTTTTGGCCTCTACAGGTCTTGGCCTGGTATTGGTCTCGACTTCTAAAGGTCTTGATTTTGTCTTGGTCTCAAACTTTGAAGATGTTGGCCTTGTCTTTGTCTTGGCCTCTACTGGTCTTGGCCTGGTGTTCGTCTCAATCTCTAAATGTGTTGATTTTGTCTTGGTCTCAAACTTTGAAGGTGCTGGCCTTGTCTTTGTCTTGGCCTCTACAGGTCTTGGCCTGGTATTGGTCTTGATCTCTAAATGTGTTAATATTGTCTTGGTCTCGAACTTTGAAGGTGTTGGCCTTGTCTTTGTCTAGACCTCTAAGGGTCTTGGCCTGATCTTGGTCTTGACCTCTAAAGATCTTAATTTTACCTTGGTCTCAAACTTTTAAGGTGTTGGCCTTGTCTTTGTCTTGGCCTCTACAGACCTTGGCTTCGTCTTGGCCTAAGTCTGTAAATATCTTGTTTCTGTCTTGGTCTCGAACTTTGAAGGTGGTGAGCTGGTCTTTGTCTTGGCCTCTACAGGTCTTGGCCTGGTGTTCGTCTCAATCTCTAAATGTGTTGATTTTGTCTTGGTCTTAAACTTTGAAGGTGCTGGCCTTGTCTTTGTCTTGGCCTCTACAGGTCTTGGCCTGGTATTGGGCTTGATCTCTAAATGTGTTGATATTGTCTTGGTCTCAACCTTTGAAGGTGTTGGCCTTGTGGTTGTCTAGACCTCTAAGGGTCTTGGCCTGATCTTGGTCTCTAAGCTCTAAAGACTTTGATTTTGCCTTGGTCTCAAACTTTAAAGTTGTTAAGCTTGTCTTTGTCTAGGCTTCTAAAGGTCTTGGCCTGGTCTTGTTCTCGACCTCTAAAGGTCTTGGTCTTGTCTTGGTCTTCTAATTTTGAAGGTGTTGGACTTGTGTTTGTCTTGGCCTCTACAGGTCTTGGCCTGGTATTGGTCTCTACTTCTAAAGGTCTTGATTTTGTCTTGGTCTCAAACTTTGAAGATGTTGGCCTTGTCTTTGTCTTGGCCTCTACTGGTCTTGGCCTGGTGTTCGTCTCAATCTCTAAATGTGTTGATTTTGTCTTGGTCTCAAACTTTGAAGGTGCTGGCCTTGTCTTTGTCTTGGCCTCTACAGGTCTTGGCCTGGTATTGGTCTTGATCTCTAAATGTGTTAATATTGTCTTGGTCTCGAACTTTGAAGGTGTTGGCCTTGTCTTTGTCTAGACCTCTAAGGGTCTTGGCCTGATCTTGGTCTTGACCTCTAAAGATCTTAATTTTACCTTGGTCTCGAACTTTTAAGGTGTTGGCCTTGTCTTTGTCTTGGCCTCTACAGACCTTGGCTTCGTCTTGGCCTAAGTCTGTAAATATCTTGTTTCTGTCTTGGTCTCGAACTTTGAAGGTGGTGGCCTGGTCTTTGTCTTGGCCTCTACAGGTCTTGGCCTGGTGTTCGTCTCGATCTCTAAATGTGTTGATTTTGTCTTGGTCTTAAACTTTGAAGGTGCTGGCCTTGTCTTTGTCTTGGCCTCTACAGGTCTTGGCCTGGTATTGGGCTGATCTCTAAATGTGTTGATATTGTCTTGGTCTCTACCTTTGAAGGTGTATGCCTTGTCTTTGTCTAGACCTCTAAGGGTCTTGGCCCGATCTTGGTCTCTAAGCTCTAAAGACTTTGATTTTGCCTTGGTCTCAAACTTTAAAGTTGTTAAGCTTGTCTTTGTCTAGGCTTCTAAAGGTCTTGGCCTGGTCTTGTTCTCGACCTCTAAAGGTCTTGATTTTGTCTTGGTCTCGAACTTTGAAGATGTTGGCCTTGTCTTTGTCTTGGCCTCTACAGGTCTTGGCCTGGTGTTCGTCTCAATCTCTAAATGTGTTGATTTTGTCTTGGTCTCAAACTTTGAAGGTGCTGGCCTTGTCTTTGTCTTGGCCTCTACAGGTCTTGGCCTGGTATTGGTCTTGATCTCTAAATGTGTTAATATTGTCTTGGTCTCGAACTTTGAAGGTGTTGGCCTTGTCTTTGTCTAGACCTCTAAGGGTCTTGGCCTGATCTTGGTCTTGACCTCTAAAGATCTTAATTTTACCTTGGTCTCAAACTTTTAAGGTGTTGGCCTTGTCTTTGTCTTGGCCTCTACAGACCTTGGCTTCGTCTTGGCCTAAGTCTGTAAATATCTTGTTTCTGTCTTGGTCTCGAACTTTGAAGGTGGTGGCCTGGTCTTTGTCTTGGCCTCTACAGGTCTTGGCCTGGTGTTCGTCTCGATCTCTAAATGTGTTGATTTTGTCTTGGTCTTAAACTTTGAAGGTGCTGGCCTTGTCTTTGTCTTGGTCTCTACAGGTCTTGGCCTGGTATTGGTATTAACCTCTAAATGTCCTGTCGTTGTCTTGGTCTCAACTTTTGAAGGTGTTGGCCTTGTGTTTGTTTTGGCCTCTACAGGTCTTGGCCTGGTATTGGTCTCGACTTCTAAAGGTCTTGATTTTGTCTTGGTCTCAAACTTTGAAGATGTTGGCCTTGTCTTTGTCTTGGCCTCTACTGGTCTTGGCCTGGTGTTCGTCTCAATCTCTAAATGTGTTGATTTTGTCTTGGTCTCAAACTTTGAAGGTGCTGGCCTTGTCTTTGTCTTGGCCTCTACAGGTCTTGGCCTGGTATTGGTCTTGATCTCTAAATGTGTTAATATTGTCTTGGTCTCGAACTTTGAAGGTGTTGGCCTTGTCTTTGTCTAGACCTCTAAGGGTCTTGGCCTGATCTTGGTCTTGACCTCTAAAGATCTTAATTTTACCTTGGTCTCAAACTTTTAAGGTGTTGGCCTTGTCTTTGTCTTGGCCTCTACAGACCTTGGCTTCGTCTTGGCCTAAGTCTGTAAATATCTTGTTTCTGTCTTGGTCTCGAACTTTGAAGGTGGTGGCCTGGTCTTTGTCTTGGCCTCTACAGGTCTTGGCCTGGTGTTCGTCTCGATCTCTAAATGTGTTGATTTTGTCTTGGTCTTGAACTTTGAAGGTGTTTCCCTTGTCTTTGTGTTGGCCTCTAGAGGTCTTGGCCTGGTATTGATCTCGACTTCTACATGTCTTGTCTTTGACTTGGCCTCTACAGGTCTTGGCCTGGTATGGGTCTCAATCTCTAAATGTGTTGATTTTGTCTTGGTCTCTACCTTTGAAGGTGTTGGGCTTGTCTTTGTCTAGACCTCCAAAGGTCTTGATTTTGTCTTGGTCTCGAACTTTGAAGGTGTTGGCATTCTCTTTGTCTTGGCCTCTACAGCTCTTTGCCTGGTATTGGTCTCGATCTCTAAATGTGTTGATTTTGTCTTGGTCTCGAACTTTGAAGGTGTTGGCCTTGTCTTTATCTAGGCCTTTACAGGTATTGCGTGGTCTTAGTCTTGACCTCTAAAGGTCTTGATGTTGTCTTGGTCTCAAACTTTGAAGGTGGTGGCCTTGTCTTTGTCTTGGCCTCTACAGGTCTTGGCCTGGTGTTCGTCTCGATCTCTAAATGTGTGGATTTTGTCCTGGTCTCAAACTTTGAAGGTGCTGGCCTTGTCTTTGTCTTGGTCTCTACAGGTCTTGGCCTGGTATTGGTATTAACCTCTAAATGTCCTGTCGTTGTCTTGGTCTCAACTTTTGAAGGTGTTGGCCTTGTGTTTGTTTTGGCCTCTACAGGTCTTGGCCTGGTATTGGTCTCGACTTCTAAAGGTCTTGATTTTGTCTTGGTCTCAAACTTTGAAGATGTTGGCCTTGTCTTTGTCTTGGCCTCTACTGGTCTTGGCCTGGTGTTCGTCTCAATCTCTAAATGTGTTGATTTTGTCTTGGTCTCAAACTTTGAAGGTGCTGGCCTTGTCTTTGTCTTGGCCTCTACAGGTCTTGGCCTGGTATTGGTCTTGATCTCTAAATGTGTTAATATTGTCTTGGTCTCGAACTTTGAAGGTGTTGTCCTTGTCTTTGTCTAGACCTCTAAGGGTCTTGGCCTGATCTTGGTCTTGACCTCTAAAGATCTTAATTTTACCTTGGTCTCAAACTTTTAAGGTGTTGGCCTTGTCTTTGTCTTGGCCTCTACAGACCTTGGCTTCGTCTTGGCCTAAGTCTGTAAATATCTTGTTTCTGTCTTGGTCTCGAACTTTGAAGGTGGTGAGCTGGTCTTTGTCTTGGCCTCTACAGGTCTTGGCCTGGTGTTCGTCTCAATCTCTAAATGTGTTGATTTTGTCTTGGTCTTAAACTTTGAAGGTGCTGGCCTTGTCTTTGTCTTGGCCTCTACAGGTCTTGGCCTGGTATTGGGCTTGATCTCTAAATGTGTTGATATTGTCTTGGTCTCTACCTTTGAAGGTGTTGGCCTTGTGGTTGTCTAGACCTCTAAGGGTCTTGGCCTGATCTTGGTCTCTAAGCTCTAAAGACTTTGATTTTGCCTTGGTCTCAAACTTTAAAGTTGTTAAGCTTGTCTTTGTCTAGGCTTCTAAAGGTCTTGGCCTGGTCTTGTTCTCGACCTCTAAAGGTCTTGGTCTTGTCTTGGTCTTCTAATTTTGAAGGTGTTGGACTTGTGTTTGTCTTGGCCTCTACAGGTCTTGGCCTGGTATTGGTCTCTACTTCTAAAGGTCTTGATTTTGTCTTGGTCTCGAACTTTGAAGATGTTGGCCTTGTCTTTGTCTTGGCCTCTACAGGTCTTGGCCTGGTGTTCGTCTCAATCTCTAAATGTGTTGATTTTGTCTTGGTCTCAAACTTTGAAGGTGCTGGCCTTGTCTTTGTCTTGGCCTCTACAGGTCTTGGCCTGGTATTGGTCTTGATCTCTAAATGTGTTAATTTTGTCTTGGTCTCGAACTTTGAAGGTGTTGGCATTGTCTTTGTCTAGACCTCTAAGGGTCTTGGCCTGATCTTGGTCTTGACCTCTAAAGATCTTAATTTTACCTTGGTCTCAAACTTTTAAGGTGTTGGCCTTGCCTTTGTCTTGGCCTCTACACACCTTGGCTTTGTCTTGGCCTAAGTCTGTAAATATCTTGTTTCTGTCTTGGTCTCGAACTTTGAAGGTGGTGGCCTGGTCTTTGTCTTGGCCTCTACAGGTCTTGGCCTGGTGTTCGTCTCGATCTCTAAATGTGTTGATTTTGTCTTGGTCTTAAACTTTGAAGGTGCTGGCCTTGTCTTTGTCTTGGCCTCTACAGGTCTTGGCCTGGTATTGGGCTGATCTCTAAATGTGTTGATATTGTCTTGGTCTCTACCTTTGAAGGTGTATGCCTTGTCTTTGTCTAGACCTCTAAGGGTCTTGGCCCGATCTTGGTCTCTAAGCTCTAAAGACTTTGATTTTGCCTTGGTCTCAAACTTTAAAGTTGTTAAGCTTGTCTTTGTCTAGGCTTCTAAAGGTCTTGGCCTGGTCTTGTTCTCGACCTCTAAAGGTCTTGATTTTGTCTTGGTCTCGAACTTTGAAGATGTTGGCCTTGTCTTTGTCTTGGCCTCTACAGGTCTTGGCCTGGTGTTCGTCTCAATCTCTAAATGTGTTGATTTTGTCTTGGTCTCAAACTTTGAAGGTGCTGGCCTTGTCTTTGTCTTGGCCTCTACAGGTCTTGGCCTGGTATTGGTCTTGATCTCTAAATGTGTTAATATTGTCTTGGTCTCGAACTTTGAAGGTGTTGGCCTTGTCTTTGTCTAGACCTCTAAGGGTCTTGGCCTGATCTTGGTCTTGACCTCTAAAGATCTTAATTTTACCTTGGTCTCAAACTTTTAAGGTGTTGGCCTTGTCTTTGTCTTGGCCTCTACAGACCTTGGCTTCGTCTTGGCCTAAGTCTGTAAATATCTTGTTTCTGTCTTGGTCTCGAACTTTGAAGGTGGTGGCCTGGTCTTTGTCTTGGCCTCTACAGGTCTTGGCCTGGTGTTCGTCTCGATCTCTAAATGTGTTGATTTTGTCTTGGTCTTAAACTTTGAAGGTGCTGGCCTTGTCTTTGTCTTGGTCTCTACAGGTCTTGGCCTGGTATTGGTATTAACCTCTAAATGTCCTGTCGTTGTCTTGGTCTCAACTTTTGAAGGTGTTGGCCTTGTGTTTGTTTTGGCCTCTACAGGTCTTGGCCTGGTATTGGTCTCGACTTCTAAAGGTCTTGATTTTGTCTTGGTCTCAAACTTTGAAGATGTTGGCCTTGTCTTTGTCTTGGCCTCTACTGGTCTTGGCCTGGTGTTCGTCTCAATCTCTAAATGTGTTGATTTTGTCTTGGTCTCAAACTTTGAAGGTGCTGGCCTTGTCTTTGTCTTGGCCTCTACAGGTCTTGGCCTGGTATTGGTCTTGATCTCTAAATGTGTTAATATTGTCTTGGTCTCGAACTTTGAAGGTGTTGGCCTTGTCTTTGTCTAGACCTCTAAGGGTCTTGGCCTGATCTTGGTCTTGACCTCTAAAGATCTTAATTTTACCTTGGTCTCAAACTTTTAAGGTGTTGGCCTTGTCTTTGTCTTGGCCTCTACAGACCTTGGCTTCGTCTTGGCCTAAGTCTGTAAATATCTTGTTTCTGTCTTGGTCTCGAACTTTGAAGGTGGTGGCCTGGTCTTTGTCTTGGCCTCTACAGGTCTTGGCCTGGTGTTCGTCTCGATCTCTAAATGTGTTGATTTTGTCTTGGTCTTGAACTTTGAAGGTGTTTCCCTTGTCTTTGTGTTGGCCTCTAGAGGTCTTGGCCTGGTATTGATCTCGACTTCTACATGTCTTGTCTTTGACTTGGCCTCTACAGGTCTTGGCCTGGTATGGGTCTCAATCTCTAAATGTGTTGATTTTGTCTTGGTCTCTACCTTTGAAGGTGTTGGGCTTGTCTTTGTCTAGACCTCCAAAGGTCTTGATTTTGTCTTGGTCTCGAACTTTGAAGGTGTTGGCATTCTCTTTGTCTTGGCCTCTACAGCTCTTTGCCTGGTATTGGTCTCGATCTCTAAATGTGTTGATTTTGTCTTGGTCTCGAACTTTGAAGGTGTTGGCCTTGTCTTTATCTAGGCCTTTACAGGTATTGCGTGGTCTTAGTCTTGACCTCTAAAGGTCTTGATGTTGTCTTGGTCTCAAACTTTGAAGGTGGTGGCCTTGTCTTTGTCTTGGCCTCTACAGGTCTTGGCCTGGTGTTCGTCTCGATCTCTAAATGTGTGGATTTTGTCCTGGTCTCAAACTTTGAAGGTGCTGGCCTTGTCTTTGTCTTGGTCTCTACAGGTCTTGGCCTGGTATTGGTATTAACCTCTAAATGTCCTGTCGTTGTCTTGGTCTCAACTTTTGAAGGTGTTGGCCTTGTGTTTGTTTTGGCCTCTACAGGTCTTGGCCTGGTATTGGTCTCGACTTCTAAAGGTCTTGATTTTGTCTTGGTCTCAAACTTTGAAGATGTTGGCCTTGTCTTTGTCTTGGCCTCTACTGGTCTTGGCCTGGTGTTCGTCTCAATCTCTAAATGTGTTGATTTTGTCTTGGTCTCAAACTTTGAAGGTGCTGGCCTTGTCTTTGTCTAGACCTCTAAGGGTCTTGGCCTGATCTTGGTCTTGACCTCTAAAGATCTTAATTTTACCTTGGTCTCAAACTTTTAAGGTGTTGGCCTTGTCTTTGTCTTGGCCTCTACAGACCTTGGCTTCGTCTTGGCCTAAGTCTGTAAATATCTTGTTTCTGTCTTGGTCTCGAACTTTGAAGGTGGTGAGCTGGTCTTTGTCTTGGCCTCTACAGGTCTTGGCCTGGTGTTCGTCTCAATCTCTAAATGTGTTGATTTTGTCTTGGTCTTAAACTTTGAAGGTGCTGGCCTTGTCTTTGTCTTGGCCTCTACAGGTCTTGGCCTGGTATTGGGCTTGATCTCTAAATGTGTTGATATTGTCTTGGTCTCTACCTTTGAAGGTGTTGGCCTTGTGGTTGTCTAGACCTCTAAGGGTCTTGGCCTGATCTTGGTCTCTAAGCTCTAAAGACTTTGATTTTGCCTTGGTCTCAAACTTTAAAGTTGTTAAGCTTGTCTTTGTCTAGGCTTCTAAAGGTCTTGGCCTGGTCTTGTTCTCGACCTCTAAAGGTCTTGGTCTTGTCTTGGTCTTCTAATTTTGAAGGTGTTGGACTTGTGTTTGTCTTGGCCTCTACAGGTCTTGGCCTGGTATTGGTCTCTACTTCTAAAGGTCTTGATTTTGTCTTGGTCTCGAACTTTGAAGATGTTGGCCTTGTCTTTGTCTTGGCCTCTACAGGTCTTGGCCTGGTGTTCGTCTCAATCTCTAAATGTGTTGATTTTGTCTTGGTCTCAAACTTTGAAGGTGCTGGCCTTGTCTTTGTCTTGGCCTCTACAGGTCTTGGCCTGGTATTGGTCTTGATCTCTAAATGTGTTAATTTTGTCTTGGTCTCGAACTTTGAAGGTGTTGGCCTTGTCTTTGTCTAGACCTCTAAGGGTCTTGGCCTGATCTTGGTCTTGACCTCTAAAGATCTTAATTTTACCTTGGTCTCAAACTTTTAAGGTGTTGGCCTTGCCTTTGTCTTGGCCTCTACACACCTTGGCTTTGTCTTGGCCTAAGTCTGTAAATATCTTGTTTCTGTCTTGGTCTCGAACTTTGAAGGTGGTGGCCTGGTCTTTGTCTTGGCCTCTACAGGTCTTGCCCTGGTGTTCGTCTCGATCTCTAAATGTGTTGATTTTGTCTTGGTCTTAAACTTTGAAGGTGCTGGCCTTGTCTTTGTCTTGGCCTCTACAGGTCTTGGCCTGGTATTGGGCTGATCTCTAAATGTGTTGATATTGTCTTGGTCTCTACCTTTGAAGGTGTATGCCTTGTCTTTGTCTAGACCTCTAAGGGTCTTGGCCCGATCTTGGTCTCTAAGCTCTAAAGACTTTGATTTTGCCTTGGTCTCAAACTTTAAAGTTGTTAAGCTTGTCTTTGTCTAGGCTTCTAAAGGTCTTGGCCTGGTCTTGTTCTCAACCTCTAAAGGTGTTGATTTTGTCTTGGTCTCGAACTTTGAAGATGTTGGCCTTGTCTTTGTCTTGGCCTCTACAGGTCTTGGCCTGGTGTTCGTCTCAATCTCTAAATGTGTTGATTTTGTCTTGGTCTCAAACTTTGAAGGTGCTGGCCTTGTCTTTGTCTTGGCCTCTACAGGTCTTGGCCTGGTATTGGTCTTGATCTCTAAATGTGTTAATATTGTCTTGGTCTCGAACTTTGAAGGTGTTGGCCTTGTCTTTGTCTAGACCTCTAAGGGTCTTGGCCTGATCTTGGTCTTGACCTCTAAAGATCTTAATTTTACCTTGGTCTCAAACTTTTAAGGTGTTGGCCTTGTCTTTGTCTTGGCCTCTACAGACCTTGGCTTCGTCTTGGCCTAAGTCTGTAAATATCTTGTTTCTGTCTTGGTCTCGAACTTTGAAGGTGGTGGCCTGGTCTTTGTCTTGGCCTCTACAGGTCTTGGCCTGGTGTTCGTCTCGATCTCTAAATGTGTTGATTTTGTCTTGGTCTTAAACTTTGAAGGTGCTGGCCTTGTCTTTGTCTTGGTCTCTACAGGTCTTGGCCTGGTATTGGTATTAACCTCTAAATGTCCTGTCGTTGTCTTGGTCTCAACTTTTGAAGGTGTTGGCCTTGTGTTTGTTTTGGCCTCTACAGGTCTTGGCCTGGTATTGGTCTCGACTTCTAAAGGTCTTGATTTTGTCTTGGTCTCAAACTTTGAAGATGTTGGCCTTGTCTTTGTCTTGGCCTCTACTGGTCTTGGCCTGGTGTTCGTCTCAATCTCTAAATGTGTTGATTTTGTCTTGGTCTCAAACTTTGAAGGTGCTGGCCTTGTCTTTGTCTTGGCCTCTACAGGTCTTGGCCTGGTATTGGTCTTGATCTCTAAATGTGTTAATATTGTCTTGGTCTCGAACTTTGAAGGTGTTGGCCTTGTCTTTGTCTAGACCTCTAAGGGTCTTGGCCTGATCTTGGTCTTGACCTCTAAAGATCTTAATTTTACCTTGGTCTCAAACTTTTAAGGTGTTGGCCTTGTCTTTGTCTTGGCCTCTACAGACCTTGGCTTCGTCTTGGCCTAAGTCTGTAAATATCTTGTTTCTGTCTTGGTCTCGAACTTTGAAGGTGGTGGCCTGGTCTTTGTCTTGGCCTCTACAGGTCTTGGCCTGGTGTTCGTCTCGATCTCTAAATGTGTTGATTTTGTCTTGGTCTTAAACTTTGAAGGTGCTGGCCTTGTCTTTGTCTTGGCCTCTACAGGTCTTGGCCTGGTATTGGGCTGATCTCTAAATGTGTTGATATTGTCTTGGTCTCTACCTTTGAAGGTGTATGCCTTGTCTTTGTCTAGACCTCTAAGGGTCTTGGCCCGATCTTGGTCTCTAAGCTCTAAAGACTTTGATTTTGCCTTGGTCTCAAACTTTAAAGTTGTTAAGCTTGTCTTTGTCTAGGCTTCTAAAGGTCTTGGCCTGGTCTTGTTCTCGACCTCTAAAGGTCTTGATTTTGTCTTGGTCTCGAACTTTGAAGATGTTGGCCTTGTCTTTGTCTTGGCCTCTACAGGTCTTGGCCTGGTGTTCGTCTCAATCTCTAAATGTGTTGATTTTGTCTTGGTCTCAAACTTTGAAGGTGCTGGCCTTGTCTTTGTCTTGGCCTCTACAGGTCTTGGCCTGGTATTGGTCTTGATCTCTAAATGTGTTAATATTGTCTTGGTCTCGAACTTTGAAGGTGTTGGCCTTGTCTTTGTCTAGACCTCTAAGGGTCTTGGCCTGATCTTGGTCTTGACCTCTAAAGATCTTAATTTTACCTTGGTCTCAAACTTTTAAGGTGTTGGCCTTGTCTTTGTCTTGGCCTCTACAGACCTTGGCTTCGTCTTGGCCTAAGTCTGTAAATATCTTGTTTCTGTCTTGGTCTCGAACTTTGAAGGTGGTGGCCTGGTCTTTGTCTTGGCCTCTACAGGTCTTGGCCTGGTGTTCGTCTCGATCTCTAAATGTGTTGATTTTGTCTTGGTCTTAAACTTTGAAGGTGCTGGCCTTGTCTTTGTCTTGGTCTCTACAGGTCTTGGCCTGGTATTGGTATTAACCTCTAAATGTCCTGTCGTTGTCTTGGTCTCAACTTTTGAAGGTGTTGGCCTTGTGTTTGTTTTGGCCTCTACAGGTCTTGGCCTGGTATTTGTCTCGACTTCTAAAGGTCTTGATTTTGTCTTGGTCTCAAACTTTGAAGATGTTGGCCTTGTCTTTGTCTTGGCCTCTACTGGTCTTGGCCTGGTGTTCGTCTCAATCTCTAAATGTGTTGATTTTGTCTTGGTCTCAAACTTTGAAGGTGCTGGCCTTGTCTTTGTCTTGGCCTCTACAGGTCTTGGCCTGGTATTGGTCTTGATCTCTAAATGTGTTAATATTGTCTTGGTCTCGAACTTTGAAGGTGTTGGCCTTGTCTTTGTCTAGACCTCTAAGGGTCTTGGCCTGATCTTGGTCTTGACCTCTAAAGATCTTAATTTTACCTTGGTCTCAAACTTTTAAGGTGTTGGCCTTGTCTTTGTCTTGGCCTCTACAGACCTTGGCTTCGTCTTGGCCTAAGTCTGTAAATATCTTGTTTCTGTCTTGGTCTCGAACTTTGAAGGTGGTGAGCTGGTCTTTGTCTTGGCCTCTACAGGTCTTGGCCTGGTGTTCGTCTCAATCTCTAAATGTGTTGATTTTGTCTTGGTCTTAAACTTTGAAGGTGCTGGCCTTGTCTTTGTCTTGGCCTCTACAGGTCTTGGCCTGGTATTGGGCTGATCTCTAAATGTGTTGATATTGTCTTGGTCTCTACCTTTGAAGGTATATGCCTTGTCTTTGTCTAGACCTCTAAGGGTCTTGGCCCGATCTTGGTCTCTAAGCTCTAAAGACTTTGATTTTGCCTTGGTCTCAAACTTTAAAGTTGTTAAGCTTGTCTTTGTCTAGGCTTCTAAAGGTCTTGGCCTGGTCTTGTTCTCGACCTCTAAAGGTCTTGATTTTGTCTTGGTCTCGAACTTTGAAGATGTTGGCCTTGTCTTTGTCTTGGCCTCTACAGGTCTTGGCCTGGTGTTCGTCTCAATCTCTAAATGTGTTGATTTTGTCTTGGTCTCAAACTTTGAAGGTGCTGGCCTTGTCTTTGTCTTGGCCTCTACAGGTCTTGGCCTGGTATTGGTCTTGATCTCTAAATGTGTTAATATTGTCTTGGTCTCGAACTTTGAAGGTGTTGGCCTTGTCTTTGTCTAGACCTCTAAGGGTCTTGGCCTGATCTTGGTCTTGACCTCTAAAGATCTTAATTTTACCTTGGTCTCAAACTTTTAAGGTGTTGGCCTTGTCTTTGTCTTGGCCTCTACAGACCTTGGCTTCGTCTTGGCCTAAGTCTGTAAATATCTTGTTTCTGTCTTGGTCTCGAACTTTGAAGGTGGTGGCCTGGTCTTTGTCTTGGCCTCTACAGGTCTTGGCCTGGTGTTCGTCTCGATCTCTAAATGTGTTGATTTTGTCTTGGTCTTAAACTTTGAAGGTGCTGGCCTTGTCTTTGTCTTGGTCTCTACAGGTCTTGGCCTGGTATTGGTATTAACCTCTAAATGTCCTGTCGTTGTCTTGGTCTCAACTTTTGAAGGTGTTGGCCTTGTGTTTGTTTTGGCCTCTACAGGTCTTGGCCTGGTATTTGTCTCGACTTCTAAAGGTCTTGATTTTGTCTTGGTCTCAAACTTTGAAGATGTTGGCCTTGTCTTTGTCTTGGCCTCTACTGGTCTTGGCCTGGTGTTCGTCTCAATCTCTAAATGTGTTGATTTTGTCTTGGTCTAAAACTTTGAAGGTGCTGGCCTTGTCTTTGTCTTGGCCTCTACAGGTCTTGGCCTGGTATTGGTCTTGATCTCTAAATGTGTTAATATTGTCTTGGTCTCGAACTTTGAAGGTGTTGGCCTTGTCTTTGTCTAGACCTCTAAGGGTCTTGGCCTGATCTTGGTCTTGACCTCTAAAGATCTTAATTTTACCTTGGTCTCAAACTTTTAAGGTGTTGGCCTTGTCTTTGTCTTGGCCTCTACAGACCATGGCTTCGTCTTGGCCTAAGTCTGTAAATATCTTGTTTCTGTCTTGGTCTCGAACTTTGAAGGTGGTGAGCTGGTCTTTGTCTTGGCCTCTACAGGTCTTGGCCTGGTGTTCGTCTCAATCTCTAAATGTGTTGATTTTGTCTTGGTCTTAAACTTTGAAGGCGCTGGCCTTGTCTTTGTCTTGGCCTCTACAGGTCTTGGCCTGGTATTGGGCTTGATCTCTAAATGTGTTGATATTGTCTTGGTCTCTACCTTTGAAGGTGTATGCCTTGTCTTTGTCTAGACCTCTAAGGGTCTTGGCCCGATCTTGGTCTCTAAGCTCTAAAGACTTTGATTTTGCCTTGGTCTCAAACTTTAAAGTTGTTAAGCTTGTCTTTGTCTAGGCTTCTAAAGGTCTTGGCCTGGTCTTGTTCTCGACCTCTAAAGGTCTTGGTCTTGTCTTGGTCTTCTAACTTTGAAGGTGTTGGACTTGTGTTTGTCTTGGCCTCTACAGGTCTTGGCCTGGTATTGGTCTCTACTTCTAAAGGTCTTGATTTTGTCTTGGTCTCGAACTTTGAAGATGTTGGCCTTGTCTTTGTCTTGGCCTCTACTGGTCTTGGCCTGGTGTTCGTCTCAATCTCTAAATGTGTTGATTTTGTCTTGGTCTCAAACTTTGAAGGTGCTGGCCTTGTCTTTGTCTTGGCCTCTACAGGTCTTGGCCTGGTATTGGTCTTGATCTCTAAATGTGTTAATATTGTCTTGGTCTCGAACTTTGAGACAAACTTCCTGTTTGGATTAACTGAGTGTGCAGCTTCTGCAGCTGTCCAGAGGAACTCCATCTGAAGTTAAGTTATTTTCTCTGTGATATCTCTGTATCTAAGTAACTCTAACTGACTAGTTTAAAACATAGCACCTTCTGCTGCACTTTTCTACTGAGCACTTGTCAGTTTCACACGGTTTTATTTCTGATAGCAAGGAGTAGCTAGCCTAGGCTAGCACTAGCTTAGCATTGCTATGGCTTCTCTCTCTCCCTCCCTTGACTCTTTTCCAACTCTTCCTTCTTCCTCTCCTCTCTCCTGCTCTCTGTGTCAGATGTTCAGTTATTCCTCTGCCTCCTTTAGTGATAATGGGATGTGTAATAAGTGTAGTATTTTTGTAGCTTTGGAGGCGAGGGTGTCAGAGTTAGAATCCAGGCTTCAGGCTGTTGAACATCCAGGAGTTAAAGTAGGCCCCCCACGTAGCTGTCCTCCAAAAGTGCCTGAGCAGCCAGGCGATTGGGTAACTGTACGCAGAAAGCGTAGTCGTGGATCTCTGCCCACTGGTCACCACCAACCCGTTCACGTTTCTAACCGGTTTTCCCCACTCAGTGACACACCCACTGAGAAGCCCACTCTGGTGATTGGCAGCTCCATAGTCAGAAACGTGGCATTAGAGACACCAGGGACCATAGTCATATGTTTGCCGGGGGCCAGAACGGGCGACATCAAATCCTACCTGAAACTACTGTCTAAGGATAAGGTTAAATACAGTAAGATTGTTATTCACGCTGGTGGTAATGACACCCGGTTACGCCGATCGGAGGTCACTAAAATTAGTGTTGCTTCGGTGTGTAAGTTTGCCAAAAAAATTTAGGACTCCGTAATTTTCTCTGGTCCCCTCCCTGATCTGACCAGTGATGACATGTTTAGCCGCATGTCGTCATTCAACCGCTGGTTGTCTAGGTGGTGTCCTGAAAACAACGTGGGCTACATTAATAATTGGCAATCCTTTTGGGGAAAGCCTGGTCTGATTCGGAGAGACGGCATCCATCCCACTTTGGATGGTGCAGCTCTTCTTTCTAGGAATCTGGCCACATTTATTAGTCCTCCAAAACCCTGACCACCCAGGGTGCAGACCAGGAGGCAGAGTTGTAGTTTAACACACATCTCTGCAGCTTCTCTACTGTTACCCACTCTTTACTCCATCCAGACAGTGTCTTGCCTACGACCAAAATCTAATAAATTAGCAAAGATTCCCAAAGGAGTAAATCATGATAATCTAATTAAAATCAAAATAACTCCAATTGGGGAAAAAGTTAAAACGATTAAATGCGGTCTGTTTAACATAAGATCGCTTTCCTCTAAAAGTCTGCTAGTTAATGACTTGATTTGTGATAATCACATTGACTTGTTTTGCCTTACAGTAACCTGGCTGCAGCAAGAGGATTATGTGAGCATAAATGAGGCAACTCCTTCAACCTATTTAAATTTTCACATACCCAGAAGTTCTGGGCGAGGAGGAGGAGTAGCAACAATCTTCCAGTCTGACTTACTGATTACTCCCAAAACAGTTAATACCTACAACTCTTTTGAACATTTAACCCTTAATTTCCCTCATCCAAATTTCAAGGCAAGAAAACCTCTTCTTTTTGTAACTTTGTATCGTCCACCAGGTCCTTACTCTGAATTTCTAGATGAGTTTTCAGAGTTCCTTTCTGATTTGGTATTAAATACTGACAGGGTCATCATAGTGGGAGATTTTAACATCCATGCTGACATTGAAGGCGATAGCTTAAGAGCAGCCTTTAATGCTATCTTAGACACTATTGGCTTTGTTCAAAATGTGAATAGTCCCACACATTCTCATCTTCATACTTTGGATCTTGTGCTGACATACGGCATAGAATGTGAAGAAATAACAGTATTTCCTCACAACCCTGTCCTCTCTGACCACTTTCTAATAACCTTCAGGATTACTTTAACAGAGTTCTCCTCCCCCAAAAGAAGGTTCAATTTTAGTAGATCTTTATCAGATAGTGCAGTTATAAATTTTAAAGAATCTGCTTCACTTTCTCTCTCCTCTGTGTCGCTGAGCAGTGCTGCAGAGTGCAAAAGCATAGCTTATTCCCCTTCACAGGTTGATGATTTTGTTGATGGGGTTGCTAGTTCTCTGCGTACTGCCTTAGACAACGCAGCTCCCTTGAAAATGAAAACCGTTGAAAATAGAAAGCTTGCTCCTTGGTTTAATGCAGAGCTGCGTACTTTGAAGCAAAATGCTAGGAAACTGGAGAGAAAATATCGCTCCACAGGCCTGCGGGAGTCCTTCCTAGTCTGGAAAAATGGTTTACTGCTGTATAAGAGGACCCTTTGTAAAGCAAGAGCAGCATACTTCTCCTCATTAATAGAGGAGAATAAGAATAATCCTAGATTTCTTTTTAATAGTTGCCAAACTCACCAAGAGCCATAGCTCTGTTGAACCGTCCATTCCACCTGCTCTTAGCAGCAATGATTTTATGGGATTCTTTATAAATAAGATTGATCTTATTAAAAATAAGATCATAAGCACTCCTCTATCCGCGATTGTACCTGAGGTAGTCATGGAATCTGAACCGGGTTTAGACTGCTTTGATCCAGTTGAACTTTCTGAATTAGCAGGGTTGTTGTCTTCATCTAAGCCTTCAACTTGTATGTTAGATCCAGTTCCAACCAGGTTATTTAAGGAGGTATTCCCTTTGATCTCCTCCTCCATTTTAGATGTGATTAATCTATCTCTGTTACAGGGATATGTACCTAAAGCTTTTAAGGTTGCTGTAATTAAACCTCTGCTTAAGAAACCGTCTCTTGACCCAGATGACTTGGTTAATTATAGACCTATATCCAATCTTCCTTTCTTATCCAAAATTCTTGAGAAAGTAGTTGCCAAACAAGTTTGCGACCACTTACACCATAATGAACTTTTTGAAGAGTTTCAGTCTGGCTTTAGAGCTCATCATAGCACTGAAACAGCTCTGGTGAAAGTCACTAATGATATTCTCATGGCCTCAGATAATGGACTTGTATCTGTGCTCGTCTTGTTGGATCTTAGTGCTGCATTTGATACAGTTGACTATAATATTCTTTTAGAAAGACTTGAATATTTTGTTGGAATTAAAGGAACAGCACTAGACTGGTTTAAATCTTATCTATCTGATCGAATTCAGTTTGTTTATGTTAATGATAGATCTTCAACACGCTCAAAGGTCACCTGTGGAGTACCACAGGGATCAGTGCTAGGACCAATTCTCTTTACTTTATACATGCTCCCAATTGGTAGAGTTATTAGACAGCATGGGATTAATTTCCACTGTTATGCTGATGATACCCAGCTATATCTGTCTATAAATCCAGATGAAGCTAACCCATTACATAGATTACAGGCATGTCTTGAAGACATAAAAACCTGGATGACTCTTAACTTTCTGCTTCTGAATGCAGACAAAACAGAAGTTATAGTCTTTGGACCAGAGTCTCTGAAAAAGAAGCTGATTAGCCAGTCACTTCATTTGGATGGGATTAAACTGATTTCAGATAATAAAGTAAAAAATCTTGGTGTTGTTTTTGATCAGGACCTGTCATTTAAATCCCATATCAAAGAGGTTTCTAGAATTTCCTTCTTTCATCTGAGGAACATTGCAAAAATTAGAAATCTCCTGTCCAGGGGTGATGCTGAGAAACTAGTCCATGCATTTGTTACTTCAAGGCTGGACTATTGTAATTCTTTACTATCAGGAAGTCCACAAACTGTAGTTAAAAGCCTTCAGCTGATCCAAAATGCTGCAGCCAGAGTTCTGATGAAAATTAAAAAGAGAGATCATATCTCTCCTATCCTGGCTTCTCTTCATTGGCTTCCTGTTAAATCAAGAATAGAATTTAAAATCCTCCTTCTCACATATAAAGCCTTAAATGGCCAAGCTCCATCTGATATCAGAGATCTGATTGTTCCTTATGTTCCTAACAGAGCACTTCGCTCTCAATCTGCAGGTTTACTAGTGGTTCCTAGAATTTCTAAAAGTAGAATGGGAGGCAGATCTTTTAGTTATCAGGCTCCTCTCCTGTGGAACCAACTACCAGTTTTAGTCCGTGAGGCAGACACCCTGTCTACTTTTAAGGCTAGGCTTAAAACTTTCCTTTTTGATAAAGCTTATAGTTAGGGTGGCTCAGGTTATCCTGATCTATCTCTATAGTTCTGCTGCTATAGGCTTAGACTGCTGGAGGACATAGGGACCCCCATTTCATCATTCTGCTTCATTCTCTCTCTGTTCTCCTATTCTGCAGAATCTGTTTGTTCAATCTCTAACCTTCTGCTCTCTCTGCTTTTCCTCAAAGTAGCTTTGCCTCGTCTGTTCCTGTTTGGCTGTGATGTCATCCAGGAAAGAAACATCAGCTGTGCTGCTTCCATCAACACCCTTGTTTGTAGATGTTGGAGATCGGCCTGTCTTCAGGTGTAGTCCTGTTTCTCTGACTGTGACTAACTGGATGTGCTCTCTTCATCCTCTGGCATGGGAGCTGCCTTGGAGCTCGTCTGCCTGGCTGTGTGTTTCCTGGACGGGGCCGCCTTTTACAGCTGCTTTTTGTATCTCTGCTTCTGTCTCCTTGAACCCCAGTCGGCCTTGGCAGATGGCCGCTCGCACTGAGCCTGGTTCTGCTGGAGGTTTCTTCCTGTTAAAAGGGAGTTTTTCCTCTCCACTGTCGCTACAAGCATGCTTAGTGTGAGGGATTGTATTTGAGTCAATGCAATCAACTGGTTTTCCTTAGATAGAAAACTTTGTATCAATTTGACTGTATGATCTGGTTGAACTGTAAAGTGCCTTGAGATGACATGTGTCGTGAATTTGGCGCTATATAAATAAACTGAATTGAATTGAATTGAATTGAATTGAAGGTGTTGGCCTTGTCTTTGTCTAGACCTCTAAGGGTCTTGGCCTGATCTTGGTCTTGACCTCTAAAGATCTTAATTTTACCTTGGTCTCAAACTTTTAAGGTGTTGGCCTTGCCTTTGTCTTGGCCTCTACAGACCTTGGCTTTGTCTTGGCCTAAGTCTGTAAATATCTTGTTTCTGTCTTGGTCTCGAACTTTGAAGGTGGTGGCCTGGTCTTTGTCTTGGCCTCTACAGGTCTTGGCCTGGTGTTCGTCTCGATCTCTAAATGTGTTGATTTTGTCTTGGTCTTAAACTTTGAAGGTGCTGGCCTTGTCTTTGTCTTGGCCTCTACAGGTCTTGGCCTGGTATTGGGCTGATCTCTAAATGTGTTGATTTTGTGTTGGTCTCTACCTTTGAAGGTGTTGGCCTTGTCTTTGTCTAGACCTCTAAGGGTCTTGGCCTGGTCTTGGTCTCTAAACTCTAAGACTTTAATTTTGCCTTGGTCTCGAACTTTAAAGTTGTTGACCTTGTCTTTGTCTAGGCTTCTACAGGTCTTGGCCTGGTCTTGGTCTCAACTCTAAAGATCTTCATTTTACCTTGGTATCGAACTTTTAAGGTGTTGGCCTTGTCTTTGTCTAGACCTCTAAGGGTCTTGGCCTGGTCTTGGTCTCAACTTTAAAGATCTTGATTTTTACCTTGGTATCGAACTTTTAAGGTGTTGTTCTTGTCTTTGTCTTGCCCTCTACAGCTCTTGGCCTGTTATTTGTCTTCATCTCTCAATGTGTTGATTTTGTCTTGATCTCGAACTTTGAAGGTGCTGGCCTTGTCTTTGTCTTTGCCTCTACAGGTCTTGGCCTTGTTTTGATATCAACCTCTTAAGGTCTTGGCCTTGTCTAAGACTCTACTTGTTTTCGGTTGGTGTGGTCTTGACTACACCGCTAGTTTGGTCCTGATAACCATGCATGTCTTCCCACTTTGCTTCCTGACGTCTCTGGTTTATTTCTGTCTTTCAGGTTATCGTCACATTCACCTCTTGTCCAGAGATGGAACCAAGATTTCTCCCTCGTCTTTGTTTGTTCACGTCAGGATCACGGATTTGGAATGACCATCAAGAATGTTCGGCGGAGAACAATCCACATCTGATCCAGTGATGAGAGTCTATCTGCGTTGACCTCCTAGAGCTTTAAACCTTCTTATTTATTGTTCACATTCTTATTTGAAGTGAATGGAAACTATGCCAAATGTATTGAGATTATAGAAGCTGACTCAAAGATATCTGCTTGTGTGTGCGTGCAGGTTTTTGTATTGACTGGATGTCTATTGTCATCTCAGCTCCTCTGCTGTGTTCTGTGCTGCTGGAGAATAGGCCAGTAGAAAGCTCTTGATTACTGTTTTCATCTGCTTTGATCCTGGCTCCTGTTGTAGGATGAGTCCTCAGTTCATGTAAAGACAGAAACATCGACATACAAATGCATAAACATGTATGGTTTCATTCAGATCATTGAGGCGTTCACATTTGTTCTGTATCAGCCTCAGACATCAATATTTATTATGGATGGATAATGGATGGATGGATGCATGGATGGATGGATCATGGATGGATGGATAATGGATGGATAATGGATGGATGGATAGATGGATGGATGGATGGATGGATGGACGGATGGATGGATGGAAAGATAGTTTCCTTGATGCCTCTTTTAAACCCGTTGTCCTCTCTGTCCAAAATCTGAACATTTGATCCTCGAAGACGTGTCCCCTGTTTTTGAGTTGCAAGTGTACGGCTGAATCTTACCCAGAGCTGCTGGCTCTCCTATGCTGTGCCATGCATTCAGGAATAAGACCAGGCTCTTCATCAGAAGGTCTTCCTCTACTAGAAGCTGTTGAAGGAGAGATGGATGATGGATGGATGGATGGATGGATGGATGGATGGATAATGGATGGATAATGGATGGATAATGGAAGGATGGATGGATGATGGATGGATGGATGGATGGATGATGGATGGATGGATGGACGATGGATGGATGGATAATGGATGGATAATGGATGGATGGATGGATGGATGGATGATGGATGGATAATGGATGGATGGATGGATAATGGATGGATAATGGATGGATGGATGGATGGATGATGGATGGATGGATGGATGGATGGATCGATGGACGATGGATGGATGGATGGATGGATAGATTATGGATGGATGGATGGATGGATAATGGATGGATGGATGGATGATGGATGGATGGATGGATGGATGGATAATGGATGGATGGATGGATAATGGATGGATAATGGATGGATGGATGGATGGATGATGGATGGATGGATGGATGGATGGATGGATGGATCGATGGACGATGGATGGATGGATGATGGATGGATGGATGGATGGATGGATGGATGGATAATGGATGGATGGATGATGGATGGATGGATGGATGATGGATGGATAATGGATGGATGGATGGATGATGGATGGATGGATGGACGATGGATGGATGGATAATGGATGGATGGATGATGGATGGATGGATAATGAATTGATGGATGGATAATGGATGGATAATGGATGGATGGATGATGGATGATGGATGGATGGATGGATGATGGATGGATGGATGATTGATGGATGGATGGATGGATGGATGATGGATGGATGGATGGATAATGGATGGATGATGGATGGATGGATGGATGATGGATGGATGGATGATTGATGGATGGATGGATGGATGGATTGATGATGGATGGATGGATGGATAATGGATGGATGGATGATTGATGGATGGATGGATGGATGGATGGATGGATGGATGATGGATGGATGGATGGATGATGGATGGATGGATGATTGATGGATGGATGGATGGATGGATGGATGATGGATGGATGGATGGATAATGGATGGATGGATGATTGATGGATGGATGGATGGATGGATGGATGGATGATGGATGGATGGATAATGAATTGATGGATGGATGGATGGATAATGGATGGATGGATGATGGATGGATGGATAATGAAGTGATGGATGGATGAATGGATGGAAGATGCATTATTGATGAATGGATAGAAGATCGATGGATGATGGATGGATGAATGAATGATAGATGGTTCCAGTATAGATCTAGATTAAATTCAGCATAGATCTAGATTTGATCCAGTATAGATCTAGATTAGTTCCAGTATAGATGCAGTTTAGATCCAAAATAGATCTAGATTCGATCCAGTATAGATCTAGATTAGATTCAGTATAGATGCAGTTTAGATCCAAAATAGATATAGATTCGATCCAGTATATATCTAGATCCGATTCTGTATAGATTAGATCTGACATAGATCTAGATTTTATTCAGTATAGATCAAGTTTAGATCAAACAAAAATCTAGATTAGATCCAGTATAGATCTAGATTAGATTCAGTAGAGATCCAGATTAGATCTGACTGAGATCTAGATTTGATGCAGTATAGATCAAGTTTAGACCCAACATAGCTCTAGATTAGATCTAGTATATATCTAGGTTAGATTCAGCATAGATCTAGATTAGATCTGACACAAATCTATATTTAATCCTGTATAGATCTAGATTAGTTCCATTATAGATCAAGTTTAGTATCCGACATAGATCTAGACTAGATTGATTATTGATCTAGATTAGATCCAGTATAGATCTAGATTAGATCTGACACAAATCTAGATTTGATCCAGTATAGATCTAGATTAGTTCCATTATAGATCAAGTTTAATATCCGACATAGATCTAGATTAGATTGATTATTGATCTAGATTAGATCCAGTATAGATCTAGATTAGATCTGACACAAATCTAGATTTGATCCAGTATAGATCTAGATTAGTTCCAGTATAGATCAAGCTTAGATCCAACATATATCTAGATTAGTTCCAGAAAAGATTTATGTTCCAGTGTAGATCTAGTTTAGATCCAGTATACAGGTGCTGGTCATAAAATTAGAATATCATGAAAAAGTAGATTGATTTCAGTAATTCCATTTAAAAAGTGAAACTTGTATATTATATTCATACATTACATACAAACTCATATATTTCAGATGTTTATTTTGTTTAATTTTGATGATTACAAATGACAACAAATGAAAATCTCAAATTCATCATATCAGAAAATTAGAATATTACTGAAGACCAATAAAAACAAAGGATTTATAGAAATGTTGGCCAACTGAAAAGTATGAACATGAAAAGTATGAGCATGTACAGCACTCAGTATTTAGTTGGGCCTCCTTTGGCCTGTATTACTGCAGCAATGCGGCGTGGCATGGAGTCGATCAGTCTGTGGCACTGCTCAGGTGTTATGATAGCCCAGGTTGCTCTAATAGTGGCTTTTAGCTCTTCTGAATTGTTGGGTCTGGTGTATTGCATCTTCTTCTTCACAATACCCCATAGATTTTCTATGGGGTTAAGGTCAGGAGAGTTTGCTGGCCAATTAAGAACAGGGATACCATGGTCCTTCAACCAGGTACTGGTAGCTTTGGCACTGTGTGCAGGTGCCAAGTCCTGTTGGAAAATGAAATCTGCATCTCCAAAAAGTTGGTCAGCTGCAGGAAGCATGAAGTGCTCTAAAACTTCCTGGTATGTGGCTGCGTTGACCCTGGACCTCAGAAAACACAATGGACCAACACCAGCAGATGACATGGCACCCCAAACCATCACTGACTGTGGAAACTTTACACTGGACTTCAAGCAACGTGGATGAAGTGCCTCTCTTCTTTTCCTCCAGACTCTGGGACCTTGATTTCCAAAGGAAATGCAAAATTTACTTTCATCAGAGAACATGACTTTGGACCACTCACCAGCAGTCCAGTCCTGTTTCTCTTTAGCCCAGGCAAGACGCTTCTGACGCTGTCTGTGGTTCAAGAGTGGCTTGACACAAGGAATGCGACAGCAGAAACCCATGTCTTTCATACGTCTGTGTGTGGTGGTTCTTGAAGCACTCACTCCAGCTGCAGTCCACTCTTTGTGAATCTCCCCCACATTTTTGAATGGGTTTTGTTTCACAATCCTCTCCAGGGTGCGGTTATCTCTCTTGCTTGTACACTTTTTTCGACCACATCTTTTCCTTCCCTTCGCCTCTCTATTAATGTGCTTGGACACTGAGCTCTGTGAACAGCCAGCCTCTTTAGCGATGACCTTTTGTGTCTTGCCCTCCTTGTGCAAGGTGTCGATGGTCGTCTTTTGGACAACTGTCAAGTCAGCAGTCTTCCCCATGATTGTGTAGCCTATAGAACTAGACTGAAAGACCATTTAAAGGCTTTTGCAGGTGGTTTGAGTTAATTAGCTGATTAGAGTGTGGCACCAGGGGCCATCAATTTTGAACCTTTTCACAATATTCTAATTTTCTGATATGATGAATTTGAGATTTTCATTTGTTGTCATTTGTAATCATCAAAATTAAACAAAATAAACATCTGAAATATATGAGTTTGTATGTAATGTATGAATATAATATACAAGTTTCACTTTTTAAATGGAATTACTGAAATCAATCTACTTTTTCATGATATTCTAATTTTATGACCAGCACCTGTAGATCTACATTCCAGTGTAAATCTACATTAGTTGCAGTATAGATCTGTATTCCAATGTAGATTGGTACTTGCTGCTGTAAAGGTGGATCCAGGCGGAAGCTGAGGATTATGTCTCCAAACCCGGCCTCCATCCGTCTGCATGGACCCTGGGAACCGTCTCTGCAGCCTGAAGCTGACCTGAGGAACTCCTCGTCGCTCGCTGTGTGAACATAATAAATGCCCGAATGTGTTTAAATTTCTGCTTTTTGTATCTACACCGTGACATTTACAGCTGTCTATAAACCCTTACTGCTTGTTTTGTATTGTATATATTTTTATTGGAAAATAATCAGGAATAAATAAAAAGATTTTCACTGAAGTTTCCTGGTCTGTATTGGCTGAATTGAAGACGTTAGATGTTAGCTAAATTAGCTGCAGCGAATGATGCTGCCGTTGTGTCCAGGTGGTATCGGAATGAGGCTCTAAATCGTCAGGAGACGCTAATGCTAATCTATGATTAAAAATGAGAGATTTGGGCAAAGGTTCCTGCCTCCGGGACTGAAAAAGACTACCCAGAGACCCCCTGAATAAAACAAACAAACTACTGCCTGCAGGAGTAAAGTAATATGTCTTTAATTATTATCATTATCATTTTAAGTGATAGTTTCACAGCTGCGGAAATTATTGTCTGGGTGAGAAAAGGATTTTCTTGTTTATTTATTAGGGATGGTTTCCCACCAAACACCCAACGTCATCTAAACATTGTTATTTTTTGCTACAGCTGGTTGGTCTGTCATCGTCTGGATTTAGTCCAGAAATAGTTGTTGGAAATTGGGCTTTTTGATGTCTCATTTTGTCAGACTTTAGTTCAATAATAGACGCTAAAAACACGGTTCTCAACGTATTTTCAACTATGTAAAAATTACGGCTTTTCTATGAGAGCAATGTTGTAGGAAAATTATTTGCACATGTGTGGACAGTTGTGTGTGTGTGCAACCCTCTGCACCAAGATTTACAAATCTTACTGTACATTTGCAGATCTTAGTGAACATTTCAAATCTTACTGTACATTTGCAGATCTTAGTGAACATTTGCAGATTTTAGTGCACATTTACAGATCTTACTGTACATTTGCAGATCTTAGTGAACATTTCAAATCTTACTGTACATTTGCAGATCTTAGTGAACATTTGCAGATCTTAGTGCACATTTACAGATCTTACTGTACATTTGCAGATCTTAGTGAACATTTGCGGATCTTAGTGAACATTTCAAATCTTACTGTACATTTGCAGATCTTAGTGAACATTTCAAATCTTACTGTACATTTGCAGATCTTAGTGAACATTTGCAGATTTTAGTGCACATTTACAGATCTTACTGTACATTTGCAGATCTTAGTGAACATTTCAAATCTTACTGTACATTTGCAGATCTTAGTGAACATTTGCAGATCTTAGTGCACATTTACAGATCTTACTGTACATTTGCAGATCTTAGTGAACATTTGCAGATCTTAGTGAACATTTGCAGATCTTAGTGCACATTTACAGATCTTACTGTACATTTGCAGATCTTAGTGAACATTTGCGGATCTTAGTGAACATTTCAAATCTTACTGTACATTTGTGGATCTTAGTGCACATTTACAGATCTTAGTGCACATTTGCAGATCTTAGTGCACATTTGCAGATCTTAGTGAACATTTGCGGATCTTAGTGAACATTTCAAATCTTACTGTACATTTGTGGATCTTAGTGCACATTTACAGATCTTAGTGCACATTTGCAGATCTTAGTGCACATTTGCAGATCTTAGTGAACATTTCAAATCTTACTGCACATTTGCAGATCTTAGTGCACATTTACAGATCTTAGTGCACATTTGCAGATCTTAGTGAACATTTGCAGATCTTATTGAACATTTCCATATCTTAGTGCACATTTGCAGATCTTAGTGAACATTTCAAATCTTACTGCACATTTGCAGATCTTAGTGCACATTTACAGATCTTAGTGCACATTTGCAGATCTTAGTGAACATTTACAGATCTTAGTGAACATTTACAGATCTTAGTGCACATTTGCAGATCTTAGTGAACATTTACAGATCTTAGTGCACATTTGCAGATCTTAGTGAACATTTGCAGATCTTAGTGAACATTTCAAAACTTACTGTACATTTGCAGATCTTAGTGAACATTTCAAATCTTACTGTACGTTTGCAGATCTTAGGGCACATTTGCAGATCTTAGGGCACATTTGCAGATCTTAGTGCACATTTTCAGATCTTAGTGAACATTTTAAATCTTACTGTACATTTGCAGATCTTAGTGAACATTTGTGGATCTTAGTGAACATTTGTGGATCTTAGTGAACATTTGCAGATCTTAGTGAACATTTGCAGATCTTAGTGAACATTTCAAATCTTACTGTACATTTGTAGATAATAGTGCAGATTTGTGGATGTTAGTGCATATTTCTAAATATTAGTGCTCATTTGCAGATCTTATTGAACATTTGCGGATCTTAGTGAACATTTCAAATCTTACTGTACATTTGCAGATCTTAGTGCACATTTACAGATCTTATTGAACATTTGCAGATCTTAGTGCACATTTACAGATCTTATTGAACATTTGCGGATCTTAGTGAATATTTCAAATCTTACTGTACATTTGTGGATCTTAGTGCACATTTACAGATCTTAGTGCACATTTGCAGATCTTAGTGAACATTTCAAATCTTACTGTACATTTGCAGATCTTAGTGCACATTTACAGATCTTAGTGCACATTTGCAGATCTTAGTGAACATTTCAAATCTTACTGTACATTTGCAGATCTTAGTGAACATTTGCAGATCTTAGTGAACATTTCAAATCTTACTGTACATTTGTAGATAATAGTGCACATTTGTGGATGTTAGTGCATATTTCTAAATCTTAGTTCTCATTTACAGATCTTAGTGCACATTTGCAGATCTTAGTGAACATTTCAAATCTTACTGTACATTTGTGGATCTTAGTGCACATTTACAGATCATAGTGCACATTTGCAGATCTTAGTGAACATTTCAAATCTTACTGTACATTTGCAGATCTTAGTGAACATTTGTGGATCTTAGTGCACATTTGCAGATCTTAGTGAACATTTCAAATCTTACTGTACATTTGTAGATAATAGTGCACATTTGTGGATGTTAGTGCATATTTCTAAATCTTAGTTCTCATTTACAGATCTTAGTGCACATTTGCAGATCTTAGTGAACATTTGCAGATCTTATTAAACATTTACAGATCTTAGTGAACATTTGCAGATCTTAGTGCACATTTACAGATCTTAGTGCACATTTGCAGATCTTAGTGAACATTTGCAGATCTTAGTGAACATTTGCGGATCTTAGTGAACATTTGCAGATCTTAGTGCACATTTCAAATCTTACTGTACATTTGCAGATCTTAGTGAACATTTGCGGATCTTAGTGAACATTTCAAATCTTACTGTACATTTGCAGATCTTAGTGCACATTTACAGATCTTAGTGCACATTTGCAGATCTTAGTGAACATTTGCAGATCTTAGTGAACATTTGCAGATCTTAGTGAACATTTGTGGATCTTAGTGAACATTTGCGGATCTTAGTGAACATTTCAAATCTTACTGTACATTTGTGGATCTTAGTGCACATTTACAGATCTTAGTGCACATTTGCAGATCTTAGTGAACATTTGCAGATCTTAGTGCACATTTGCAGATCTTAGTGAACATTTGCAGATCTTAGTGAACATTTGCAGATCTTAGTGCACATTTGCAGATCTTAGTGAACATTTCAAATCTTACTGCACATTTGCAGATCTTAGTGCACATTTACAGATCTTAGTGCACATTTGCAGATCTTAGTGAACATTTGCAGATCTTATTGAACATTTCCATATCTTAGTGAACATTTACAGATCTTAGTGAACATTTACAGATCTTAGTGCACATTTGCAGATCTTAGTGAACATTTACAGATCTTAGTGCACATTTGCAGATCTTAGTGAACATTTGCAGATCTTAGTGAACATTTCAAAACTTACTGTACATTTGCAGATCTTAGTGAACATTTCAAATCTTACTGTACGTTTGCAGATCTTAGGGCACATTTGCAGATCTTAGGGCACATTTGCAGATCTTAGTGCACATTTTCAGATCTTAGTGAACATTTTAAATCTTACTGTACATTTGCAGATCTTAGTGAACATTTGTGGATCTTAGTGAACATTTGTGGATCTTAGTGAACATTTGCAGATCTTAGTGAACATTTCAAATCTTACTGTACATTTGTAGATAATAGTGCAGATTTGTGGATGTTAGTGCATATTTCTAAATATTAGTGCTCATTTGCAGATCTTATTGAACATTTGCGGATCTTAGTGAACATTTCAAATCTTACTGTACATTTGCAGATCTTAGTGCACATTTACAGATCTTAGTGCACATTTGCAGATCTTAGTGCACATTTACAGATCTTATTGAACATTTGCAGATCTTAGTGCACATTTACAGATCTTATTGAACATTTGCGGATCTTAGTGAATATTTCAAATCTTACTGTACATTTGTGGATCTTAGTGCACATTTACAGATCTTAGTGCACATTTGCAGATCTTAGTGAACATTTCAAATCTTACTGTACATTTGCAGATCTTAGTGAACATTTGTGGATCTTAGTGAACATTTGTGGATCTTAGTGAACATTTGCAGATCTTAGTGAACATTTCAAATTTTACTGTACATTTGTAGATAATAGTGCAGATTTGTGGATGTTAGTGCATATTTCTAAATATTAGTGCTCATTTGCAGATCTTATTGAACATTTGCGGATCTTAGTGAACATTTCAAATCTTACTGTACATTTGCAGATCTTAGTGCACATTTACAGATCTTAGTGCACATTTGCAGATCTTAGTGCACATTTACAGATCTTATTGAACATTTGCAGATCTTAGTGCACATTTACAGATCTTATTGAACATTTGCGGATCTTAGTGAATATTTCAAATCTTACTGTACATTTGCGGATCTTAGTGCACATTTACAGATCTTAGTGCACATTTGCAGATCTTAGTGAACATTTCAAATCTTACTGTACATTTGCAGATCTTAGTGCACATTTACAGATCTTAGTGCACATTTGCAGATCTTAGTGAACATTTCAAATCTTACTGTACATTTGTGGATCTTAGTGCACATTTACAGATCATAGTGCACATTTGCAGATCTTAGTGAACATTTCAAATCTTACTGTACATTTGCAGATCTTAGTGAACATTTGTGGATCTTAGTGAACATTTGCAGATCTTAGTGAACATTTCAAATCTTACTGTACATTTGTAGATAATAGTGCACATTTGTGGATGTTAGTGCATATTTCTAAATCTTAGTTCTCATTTACAGATCTTAGTGCACATTTGCAGATCTTAGTGAACATTTCAAATCTTACTGTACATTTGTGGATCTTAGTGCACATTTACAGATCATAGTGCACATTTGCAGATCTTAGTGAACATTTCAAATCTTACTGTACATTTGCAGATCTTAGTGAACATTTGTGGATCTTAGTGAACATTTGCAGATCTTAGTGAACATTTCAAATCTTACTGTACATTTGTAGATAATAGTGCACATTTGTGGATGTTAGTGCATATTTCTAAATCTTAGTTCTCATTTACAGATCTTAGTGCACATTTGCAGATCTTAGTGAACATTTGCAGATCTTATTAAACATTTACAGATCTTAGTGAACATTTGCAGATCTTAGTGCACATTTACAGATCTTAGTGCACATTTGCAGATCTTAGTGAACATTTGCGGATCTTAGTGAACATTTGCAGATCTTAGTGCACATTTCAAATCTTACTGTACATTTGCAGATCTTAGTGAACATTTGCGGATCTTAGTGAACATTTCAAATCTTACTGTACATTTGCAGATCTTAGTGCACATTTACAGATCTTAGTGCACATTTACAGATCTTAGTGCACATTTGCAGATCTTAGTGAACATTTGCAGATCTTAGTGAACATTTGCGGATCTTAGTGAACATTTGCAGATCTTAGAACATTTGCGGATCTTAGTGAACATTTCAAATCTTACTGTACATTTGTGGATCTTAGTGCACATTTACAGATCTTAGTGCACATTTGCAGATCTTAGTGAACATTTGCAGATCTTAGTGCACATTTGCAGATCTTAGTGAACATTTGCAGATAATAGTGCACATTTGTGGATGTTAGTGCATATTTCTAAATCTTAGTGCTCATTTACAGGTCTTAGTGCACATTTGCAGATTTTAGTGCACATTTGCAGATGTTAGTGCACATTTACAGATCTTAGTGCACATTTGCAGATCTTAGTGAACATTTCAAATCTTACTGTACATTTGCAGATAATAGTGCACATTTGTGGATGTTAGTGAACATTTGCAAGGCTTACTACACATTTACAAATCTTGGTGCACATTGGCAGGTGTTAGTGTACATTTGCATACGTAAGTACACATTTACAAATCTTATTATGCATTTGCAGATTCTAGGGCTCATTTGCAGATCTTAGTTCATGTGCTGCCTCTTTGGTTGAAAAGCGCACTAGGGCGCCCCCTGCTGGATAATTCACTGTATTATTTGGTGACAGGAAGGTGTAGATCCAAGATGGTGGAACGCAGCACCAAACAATTTGGGAAATGAGCTGATTGATATCTTTCACGTTGTGTTTCAGACACGATTTGTTCGTAAGTACCGTTTATTTGTGAAAACAACTGTTTCTGGTATTTATGTAACTGGTGTGAATAATTGCACACTAGAGTTATTTATGGAAAATGCTTTATTTAACTTGCAGCAAGAGTGATTGACTTTGTAATGTTTGTATGTTACAGTTTAAGATGGCTAAAGTGATGGCAGTGGTCAGAGGCCACTCTTCAATAAAACAAGTGAAAAGAGAAAGAAGTTTGGTTATTGGAGCATCGTTGTCTGGCTGTCTAGCTGCCTGAAAAATTGGAAAACTCAGGGCGGAGGACAGAACAGTAAAGAACAAAGCCGAGCGGGCCACAACCATAAGGATATCTTCAGCACATCAAGCATGAGCCTACAGTCAGGTAAAGCAGATGACATGGAGAACAAGGATAATGCAGGTCTTCACGCTCATGTCAGTCCAAACGTTAATCCACAAGTTCTGGAGCATTAAAAGCACGAGCAAAAGCAGAGGCTGCACGTGCTCGGTTGGTGTTTTCACAAAAAGAAGCAGCCATAATGAAGCAGAAAACTGAGCTTGAGGCTAATTTGCTTATGTTGGATTCTCAGAAAGCTGTTGCAGCTGCAGAAGCAGAAGTTGCAGTTTATGAAGAGGAGGAGGTTCTCTCAAAACAGGAACAGTACTGTCCATTAGTGGAACCACCTGCCAGCCCAAAGCAGCGTACAGCAGAGTATGTACAAAAACATTCAGACATTAGTTTTGAAGGCTTCACATAAATCCACTCGCCTGTCATAAGGCTGAACAGTGTGAACTAGCCATGAAAGAAGAAATGGACAATACCAGCTCACACAGAGCAAAAACAGCCAAGCCTAAAGAGGCACATATAGAACAACACAGAGAGCGACTATCCCCCCCCCCAAACTGTATCCTTTCCACACTCCTCAAACATCAACAGAGGCACAAGGTGATTACTAAGTACCTCACACGGAGAGAAATGTTAAGTTCAGGACTTTTGCAGTTTGATGACCAACCAGAGAATTACTGGTCGTGGAAAATGTCATTTCAAAATGCTATTAAAGATTTGAACGTTACAGCCCAAGAAGAACTAGATTTAATGGTTAAATGGCTGGGAGCTGAGTCTGGACAACAAGCAAAAAGAATCCGCTCAGCTAACGTCTTCAGTCCAACTGTAGGACTGGACCTTGTGTGGCGAAGATTGGAGGAATCTTAAGGTTCTCCTGAAATAGTGGAAAATGCACTGTTAAAAAAAATTGAACGGTTTCCCAAACTCAACAACAGAGACAACATAAAGTTAAGAGACCTGGGTGACATTGTGCAGGAAATTGAATGTGCAAAAGATGGAGGATATTTACTAGGACTCTCATATTTGGACACAGCTCGTGGAGTAAATCCCATTGTGGAGAAGTTGCCATATGGATTACAGGAAAAATGGATCGCAATAGGTGCAAAGTACAAGGAGGAACATAAAGTTGCTTTTCCCCCTCTCAGTGTTTTTTCAAGGTTTTCAAGACAACAAGCAAAAATAAGGAATGACCCAAGCTTGATATCACACCTGCCAACGCAAGCTTCAAAAAGGAGAAAAGCTTCAAAGGCAATAACAGGCAAGTGATTACTGTACACTAAACAGACATCCCTATAGATGCTCGTTCACTTCAAACTAGTTACAGTAAGCTTATAGAGTCCTGACAAGGTTTGTCCTATACATAAAAAACCTCATCCGCTTAAAAAATGTAAAAGTTGGCGGGGGTACGATGGAGTCCAACATGGAGGCAGCTTAGAGTGCAAGCTCCCGACCGAAGTTTTTTTTTTTCAGCCCTTTATTGTCAATTAAGGAACGAAAAACAGATAAACACTAACCGATATAGGGCGTTTAATTATGTCAAAAGGGAAAAGCGCCAGAAAATCTCAAAAACCGGACCGATACGACAGAGCGAGCCCCGAAACGGTGAAGCTAGATGCAGAGCTAGCTACCCTGGACAGAGAGCCAAAACGTACAGCAGAGGGCGCGGAATCAAGCCTGAAAAGTCGAGACGACGAGTCCCAGTCTCCCCTGAATATGGCAAATTTGGAAACGATTCTGACCGAGCTGCGGGACTTTCGGCAGGAAAACTCAGAGAACCTCAAAGAAATTAAGAACGAGATTAAAGTCGCCAACAACAGGATCGACCATGCCGAAAACCGGATTCAGGAAGCGGAGGACCGTCTGCAGCTTGTGGAGCGGGCGTCTGTGGAGCTCATTGAGTTACAGAAACGCCTGGAGGCACGACTCGTGGACCAGCAGGGACGCTCGAAGAGAGACAATATTAGGATCCATGGTCTCAAAGAGGGAGCGGAGGACGGCGCGGGGTCAGTGGCGGATTTTATTGAGAGCCTTTTGAGAGAAAAGCCGGAGTTGCCGCCATCGCTTCCCATCCAGATAGAGAGAGCTCACCGGGCTCTGGCGGTGCGTCCCTCCCCGGGAACGCGAGTGAGGTCCGTCGTGGTAAAGTTTACAAGCTTCAGAATTAAAGAAGAGATCCTGAAAAAAGCGTGGGAGAAGAAAGGATTTCTGTACGAGGGAAATAAAGTGTTTCTGGACCATGATTATGCTCCGGAGGTGCTATAGAAACGGAGGGAATACGCAGAGGCCAAAAGAGTTTTGAGAGAGAAAAATATAAGGTTCCAGACACCATTCCCAGCCAAAATGCGTATGTTCTACGAGGGAGAAACGAGGGTCTACAACTCAGCAGAGGAGGTGACTAAGGATATGGCAGAGAGGGGACTTCCTGTGTCAGTGATAAAACCAACGGAGGGCAGCCTGGAGAAGATCAGACGCCTGACATGGAAGACCAGCGGAGCCCAGAAGGGATCAACAACTAAAGACGCGTTGCCTGGATACAAACAACGCTTATAGTCTTTTAGGAGAGGTCAGGATTAGGAATGAACATCTGTAAGGTAAAAGTGGTGTTACTCCGTTTCATGGCTGGGAATATTGATCCAAGTTATAAAAAAGTAAAAAAAAAAAAACTGTTTAAAGATTTTTGATGAAAAACTTTGATTCTCGTGTTTGAGTTAAAAGGATGAACCAGGATGAATACAATTCGGGCTCCTTCTCTTTTTTTCCTGACTGTTCGAGGTAAATTTCCCTGTTAGAAATAAATGGTCGGGGCATTCCCACAGGTTACGTATTTTTTTTTCTTTATATATTTGTTTGAGCACTATTGTTTGGTTTTTGATCTATGGAACACACATGAATAAAATTTGCTCCAACATCAAGGGCCCTCCACCTCTGGAAGGGAGAGGCCATCCCTATGATCAGACTTACCATCGTATCTCAAAAAGGGTCAAAACAAGGACCCCCCATATGAGGAGGTTCTTTTGTTTTTGTTATTCACTAGTTCATCAGTGAAAGTTGGTGTTTTTGTTTATGTGTTCAACCCAGTTTTGGGAGATCAGTGGCACGGAGGTTCTCAGAAGAGTGGGGATAGCAGAGAGAAACAAGGAAATGAATACCAAGAAAAGGTTAACAAAACTAGTGTCATTTAATGTGAATGGTCTGCTCAACCCAATAAAAAGGTCAAAAGTGTTGGGGAAGTTGAAAAAGGAAGGTGTGGGGGTGGCAATGCTACAAGAGACCCACCTGACGGACAAAGAACATGCCAAGCTTCAGAGACAAGGCTTTAATCAAGTATTTCATTCATCATATAGAAGTGGACATAGGAGAGGAGTAGCCATCCTCATCTCAGGTGGAACCCGATTTGAGAGGTCCTCAGAAATTATAGATAAAGATGGGAGGTTTGTATTGGTTAAGGGTAGACTGGAAGGTGAGCTGGCAACCATCCTGAATATATACGCACCCCCTGGATCTAACTGGGCATTTTATAGAAAGATGTTGGACCTATTGGTATTAGAGGGAGAGGGAATTATAATATGTGGTGGAGATTTAAATTTAAGGCTGAACCCACAACTTGATTGTTCAGATCGAGGGTGGAAAAAAACTATAATCGGTAAAAAGATTAGGAAATTAATGGTAGAACTCGGTATAATGGATGTTTGGAGAGAACTAAATCCTAAAGGAAGAGATTACACTTACTTCTCCTCACCTCACTCTGTTTATTCTAGGCTCGATTATTTTCTAATGTCTAATAAGGATAGACACAGGGTGGGAAATATCGGATCACAGCCCAGTATATCTGACGTTGGAAATATCTCAGGAAGTAAGGTCAACCCTCTGGAGGATCAATGCAGGCATACTACAGGGGAATACATTGCAGGAATTTAAGGAAGAAATAAATACTTATGTGAATGAGAATGATAACGGTGAGGTCTCTCCTACTGTACTGTGGGATGCATGTAAAGCAGTTATCCGAGGGAAGTTAATCGCCAAATCGCCGTATTTAAAAAAGCTAAAACAAGGAAAACTAACTCAACTGAAATCAGAGCTAGAGAGGTTAGAAAAGGAACATCAAAATAATTTGGATGACGGGAAAAATAAAGAAATTAAAAGAATTAAGACTGAGATAAATGGCATCTTAGATGAAGAGATTAAAAAAATTGTTATATACAAAACAAAGGTTTTATGAAGGCGGAAGCAAATCAGTTAAGTATCTCGCGTATAGAATGAGAAAGCAGGAGGCTAATAGTAATATCAAAGGAATAAGGGACCCGGCATCTAATCTTGTAAAATATAAGACAGAAGAGATTCATAAGTGTTTTGAAAAATATTACAAAAAATTATATTCGCAAACACAGATTAAAAATGAAGACCAAATCCAAACATTGTTAGGGAAATTAAAGTTACCTAGGATAACAGAGGAGCAAAATCGAATGTTGACAGGGGAAATTACAGAAGAAGAATTAAACTCAGAAATCTCAAGATTGAAGACCAATAAAGCTCCTGGAACGGATGGATACACTTCGGGATTTTATAAATTACTTAGGAAACCACTGATCCCACTGTTAAAAATACTTTTAATTGGGTATTGAAGAGTAGGGAGGTACCGATCTCCTGGAAAGAAGCTTATTTATCTGTTATTCCTAAGGATGGAAAAGATAAACTGGAATGTCCAACTATAGACCAATTAGTGTGTTAAATTTAGATTGTAGGTTATTCACTGCTGTAATGGCTAGACGCCTGGAAAAATCTTGCCAGACATAATAAATCTAGACCAAACAGGCTTCATAAAACAGAGACAAACACAAGATAATGTTAGACGCACATTACTAGTGATAGAAAATATAATTAAAATGAAAACTGAAGCAGTTATATTAGGTTTGGATGCAGAAAAGGCTTTGGACTCCGTCAGGTGGGTCTTTCTGTTTACGGTAATGAAAAAACTTGGTTTCAGTGAAATTTTTATCAAGACTATACAATCGTTATACCACCAACCCACAGCTAGGATAAAAATTAATGGGAGTTTATCTAGCCACTTCATGTTAGAACGAGGCTGCTCCATTAGTCCACTCTTATTTGCACTATATAACCTCTAAGCCAGTGGATAAAACAGGATAGAAATATAAAGGGTATACATATGGAAGGGGGGGAACAAAACATAGCTTTGTTTGCGGATGATGTACTAATATACCTCTCTCAGCCAGACAGCTCGCTCCCAGCCCTAAAAAAGATCTTGGACGAGTTTGGCCTCTTGTCGGGCTACAAACTTAATGTAAAGAAAACCCAGGTTCTATGTTGGAACTACACTCCGGACGAAGTGATCAAACAGAATTGTAACTGGGACTGGTCATCAAAGTCTCTGAGATATTTGGGAGTAGAACTGCCCCGTAACCTATCTGACTTAAAAAGTTGCAACTACAACCCCCTAATTACCAAAATAAAATCAGACATGGGGAAATGGAGTTTAATCCCATTTACAAGCTTTTCCTCCAGAATAGAAATGATTAAGACAAATGTGTTACCAAGATTAATGTTTCTTTTTACCACTCTTCCGGTTTGGGTGACAGATAAAGAGTTTATAGAATGGGATAAATTAATTTCGAGATTCATTTGGCAAGGGAAAAGACCAAGGGTTAAATTTAGAACATTACAGCTGGCCAAGGATCGTGGGGGCTTAGCCCTTCTTTGTCTGAAAAGTTATTACCAGGCGGCACAGCTAAAACCTCTCCTGAATATATGTGATCCTCAATAGAAATCCAAGTGGAAAGACATAGAATGTGCTATGACACCCAAAATACCTCTACAGGCCATAATTAACGACAGCAAATTGAAACAACATTAGAGAAGGCTATGAATCCATGGACAGAACTGTCAATTAGTACATGGCATGAAATGATATCAAAGCACGGCTTGACAGAGCAGACCAGTCTATTAAGATGGATAGCCCATGATTCAGATTTTAAACCGAACACAATGGACAAAACATTTGGAGAGTGGGCGAGGGGTCCGAAATCATATTGGGAACTGATTGGAAAAGGGAAAGTAATAAGATTCGAAGATATAAAGAGAAAATTTGGCCTTGAAAATAAAAACCTCTTTAGGTATTTGCAAGTAAGGCATGTTATTGAGGAAATAAAAAAAAGATAAGCTTTGAAGAATTGGAAACAGGGATAATTCAGATGTTTATCAGAGCATATGAATCAAATTTGGGCAAAAAAGTAATATCAAAATTATATTCAGGAGTGGAGAACCTGAAAGGAAGAAATACGTTATATATAAAAGAACGATGGGAAAAAGAGACGGGAGGGAGGTGGACGGTGGAGACATGGGAGGAGATATTTAGGCAACACTGGAAAACATCATGTTCCCCCTCGTGGAGAGAATTTGGCTGGAAGAGCATTGTGAGATATTTCTTTTCTCCCGCGCAAAAGAAAAACCAAGATACTAGATATATTTTATATTTTCAGGATCATGTTGGTAGCCAGTAAGAAAGCTATAACTAGGAAGTGGCTGAAAACAGAGGCTCCAACAAGGAATGATTGGGTTGAAGTAATGCATGATATTTATATAATGGAAAGGCTAACTTTTTCCTTGAGGTTAGAATCTGACAAGTTCAAGAAAAATTGGGAAAACTGGGTGAAATTCATATCACCAGTGAGATCAGATTTTGTTGTATGATTAAAATTAGGGCTGAGAACCTCCTATTGCCACACACTTAGTGTTGTATAGTTTTAGTTTCTTTTATCTGTTTTTGTTGTTTTTTTTTGTTAAAGAAAAAAAAAGTGTACTTCTATTGAGTGGACACTTGTAGATATGAATAAGGAGGAAAGGAAGTGTTCTTTCTTTCTCACATGAAGGCACGCGTGTTAGGATAAAATGGTAAGATTACCAAGAATATAATTGTCATCTAATTCATCCAAGGACTGGTTGTGAATTTAACTTGGTTATGTTAAGTCTATGTCGGAAATGGATGTGTTGAATGTATAAGATCTTTGGAATGCACTCAATAAAAATGTTATTTAAAAAAAAAAAATGTAAAAGTTTCAGAGCAAAACCTATAGATGAGCGCAAGTCATTCTTAAAAGAGAACAGAATCTGTTTTAAATGCTGTGGCTCTACCCAGCATCTAGCAAGGGACTGCAAGGTGCAAATAATGGACTGTGGCGGCGACAGACATTTAGCAGTGCTACATCCAGGTCCAGCCCCTGCTGAGAACTTTCAAACTGATGAAAATGACGGCGGGGAGACGACGGATAGTACAAATGTCTCAGTTGTTTCTAAGTGCACAGAAGTCTGTGGTGATGTAGAGATCCCACATTCTTGTTCAAAAATAAGTCCTGTGTTAGTCTACCCAGAAGGAAAAAGAGAACTGGCAAGAAAGACGCAGTGCTTGATGAACAAAGTAACAAGTCTAACTCTCAGAGCTCTTTAGTATAAAGACACCCTCAGACACCTACAAGCTGAGGACAAGCTCAGGACTGTCAGACAATGTTGGCAGAACAGCATTAAACTTCCCAATTGAGTCAATAGATGGTAGAGTAAAGCTCCCACTTCCAAACCTCATTGAGTGTGACCTGATTCCGGACGACAGAAGAGAGATTCCGTCTCCACAAGTTGCTATGAAGTTCCCACACTTACAGAAAATAGCTGAAAAAGTGCCTCCTGTAGAAGAACAGGTACCTATTCTTTTGCTCTTGGGAAGAGACATTATTCAGGTGCATAAGGTCAGAGAGAGAATAAATGAGCCACATGGTATGCCCTATGCACAGCGTTTAGATTTAGGCTGGGTTATAGTTGGGGAAGCCTGCATTGGGAAGACACATAGATCCTCTAATGTGAATGTGCTCAAAACACATGTTCAGAATGGCCGTTCCTCTTACCTCTCCCCATGCCCTAATCTGTTTCAAGTCAAGGAGTCAAGTGGTTGCAATTACCAACCCAGCACTACATCTGCCTTTCAAAAGGATTTAAAAAAACAGCTACAAGTCAACTGGGAGAAACAGGGTTTGACAGAACAAAAGATGATGACAAACCAGCACTGTCAGTAGAGGATAAAGAGTTTATTGACATTATGGTAAAGGAGGTGTACCAGAATGAAGGAAATAGCTGGGTGGCACCTTTGCCATTCTGTTCTCCTAGACCACAGCTTCCAAGTAACACAGAGCAAGCACTTAAACGTCTCCATTCCCTCAGAAAAACACTGGACCGGAAGCCTGAAATGAAGAGACAATATACAGAGTTCATCCAAAACATGCTGGACAATGATCACGCAGAGGTCGCTTTACCTTTGGACTCAAAGAACACTGGTACTTACCATCTTTTGGCGTGTACCACCCGCAAAAACCTGACCAGCTGAGAGTGGTTTTTGACTCAAGTGCAGAGTTTGAAGGACTGTCCCTTAACAAAGTTTTATTAAGGGACCCGACCTAAATAACGCTCTAATAGGTGTTCTAATGCGCTTTAGAAAAGAACCAGTAGCATTTTCAGCTGATGTGCAACAAATGTTTTACTGTTTTGAAGTGAGAGAGGACCATAGGGATTATTTAAGATTATAATCCATAGGGATTATTTAAGATTTCTTTGGTATGTGGATAATGATACCAACAAAAGCATTTGTGATTACCGAATGAAGGTTCATGTGTTCGGTAATAGTCCATCACCAGCTGTGGGTATTTACTGTATGAGACGCACCGCAGTTGAAGGAGAAGAAGAGTTTCATAATGAGACATTTTTATGTTGATGATGGTCTTTCATCCACAGCAACAAAAGAAGAAGCTATTGTTAATACTCACAAATGCACAAAGCATGCTGGCTCAGGCTAATTTGAAGCTACATAAAATAGCCTCTAATGATCAGAAAGCAGTGGAAGCATTTCCTGCTGCAGAAAGAGCCAAAGATCTAAAAGACTTGGACTTGGACGACATGCCCCTGCAAAGGAGCTTAGGGGTGCTGTGGAATCTCAAAAGTGACTGTTTCACTTTTCATGCCACAACTGAGAAAAAGCCATTCACCAGAAGAGGTGTCTTGGCCACTGGTAACAGTTTATATGACCCATTAGGTTTTGTTTCACCCATCACAGTGCAGGGAAAAGCTCTTCTCCGTGACCTATCCACAGAGCAAAAAGCCTGGGATGAACCACTTCCTGCAGAAGGAGAAGAGGAATGGGATAAATGGAGAAATTCTTTGAAAGATCTGGAGGAGCTACAAATACCAAGGTCCTCCTTTTCATTCTCCCAGTCCATAGCTGCAAGGAGAGAACTATGCATATTTTCAGATGCCTCCACCATGGCCATAGAAATGTACAAACTCATTAGAGATGAGATGGACATTGAAGTGGACGCTGTCAGATAGTAACATCGTCCTTGGTTACATACAGAACAGCTCAAAGAGATTCTATACCTATGTGGCCAACCGAGTGGCTGGAATCAGGAAGACCACTAATCAAACACAGTGGTTTACATATCCACTTTCTACAATCCAGCAGACACAGCCACTAGACCGATTTCAGCTTCCACATTAGCTTCCACAAACTGGTTTAGTGGCCCTTCCTTTTTGACATTCAGGGGCGGACTTACCATTAGGCAAAACTAGGCAGTTGCCTAGGGCCCCGAGTTCCTGGGGGGCCCCCTAAAACTCCTTTTACATGTATGGTTAATACAGCTATTACTTATTTGTGCACATTAATTATGTTTTTGATAAAAATCCTTTCGCTAAAATGCCATTAGAATGCTTATAATATTAAGTGTGTCTCGGGGCCCCCCCTACAGTGTCCACTACATTGGTTCAGTCCATTTGCTGCGCACGGGCAGAAAGGTCCAAACACACGGCAGCAAACTATTTGAAAACAAACGGCGCGAAGAGACGATACGAGCAGAGCGGGGGAGAAGAGAAAAGAAAGGAAAGGAAAGAAGGATGAAAAGAAGTTACCCTAGCGGTGCTGAAAAGAGGAGAAAGAAGAATGAAAGTAGGAAGCTGCTTTCAAAGTTACCGAAAATTACTGACTTCGGCTTCTTCACTGCGGCAGCAGCAGCAGCAGAAGACCACACCGGGTGCCACTCCTTTCAGCTAAGAACAGGAAACTGAGGCTACAATTTGCACAAGCTCATCGAAATTGGACAATAGAAGATTGGAAAAACGTTGCCTGGTCTGATGAGTCTGGATTTCTGCTGCGACATTCGGATGGTAGGGTCAGAATTTGGCGTCTACAACATGAAAGCATGGATCCATCCTGCCTTGTATCAACGGTTCAGGCTGGTGGTGGTGGTGTCATGGTGTGGGGAATATTTTCTTGGCACTCTTTGGGCCCCTTGGTACCAATTGAGCATCGTTGCAACGCCACAGCCTACCTGAGTATTGTTGCTGACCATGTCCATCCCTTTATGACCACAATGTACCCAACTTCTGATGGCTACTTTCAGCAGGATAATGCGCCATGTCATAAAGCTGGAATCATCTCAGACTGGTTTCTTGAACATGACAATGAGTTCACTGTACTCAAATGGCCTCCACAGTCACCAGATCTCAATCCAATAGAGCATCTTTGGGATGTGGTGGAACGGGAGATTCGCATCATGGATGTGCAGCCGACAAATCTGCTGCAACTGTGTGATGCCACCATGTCAATATGGACCAAACTCCCTGAGGAATGCTTCCAGCACCTTGTTGAATCTATGCCACCAAGAATTGAGGCAGTTCTGAAGGCAAAAGGGGGTCCAACCCGTTACTAGCATGGGGTACCTAATAAAGTGGCCAGTGAGTATATATATATATATATATATATATATATATATATATATATACATATATATATATGAGAGAGAGATTATTTCCTCCGAGTGACAGTGACATAGACAAACTTGAAGATACATGACATCCTCAAATTTCTACTTTAGCAACTGAGTAAATATACTTATATCTAACCACTGGGTAAAAGGCTTATACTGTGTTTTATGTGTGTTTGTTTGCAGCATGAGACGGGGATGGGCTGTGATGGAGAGAATTCTAATATTCTCCAGCCAGACTTTCATGATGATTTTGTTCAACCAGAGAGTCCAGCATCAACCACTCAGCTAGTAAGCACTGTACTTCTGGAAGATGACCCAGCACTCTGGCCAAAGCAGCTGTCTGATCGAGCACGCTGCTCGATAGTACGCAGAGGACCACTCCTGGTGAAGGACGGGATCCTTCCAAAAAATGGAGATGGGCGGAGATTTACTTCAAACTTTTATTTCATTCAAATGAAAACTGGTGAACAAATAAGCAGATCTTGGCTTGTCTACAGTGAAAGAAATGACTGTGTTTTTTGCTTTTGCTGTCGCCTTTTCGGAAACCCAGGAAGGAGCAATCAGCTAAGTGAGAATGGGCTTAGTGATTGGAAAAATCTTTTATCCCTTTTGAGACAGCATGAAAAGTCAGCTGAGCACATTACCAATATGGATGCTTGGCGCACCCTATCACAGAAACTCCAGACACACACGGCTATTGATCAGGTGAACCAAAATCTTCTTTCTCTTGAAGTAAACCCAGACTAATTGCGATTGTTAACCATCTGGCAGAGCACAATCTAGCATTTGGTGGTCACTCTGACAGACTGTTTGAGACAGGAAATGGAAATTTCCTTGGGCAAGTTGAACTCATGGCTCAATTTGACCCAAATATGAGAGAGCATCTGAGGAGAAGTCAGGCCAAAGAGCTAAGTGACAATTACTTAAGCAAACACTTTCAAAATGAACTCATCTCCCTCGTGGCAAAGTGCACAATTGATTCAATTGTGGAGAAAGTAAAGAAAGCCAAATATTATGCCGTTATTATGGACTCCAGACCTCAGTCACAATGAGCAGCTTTCAGTGGTGCTACGGATTGTGAATTGTGAAACCTCAAAAGGTATTTCCATTCATGAGCACTTTGTTGGTTTTCTTCAGGCACTTGACACAACAGGAAGAGGCTTGTGTGAGTCATTTTTAGGGCACCTACAAGCACTAGGCTTAGACCTCTCCAACTGTCGTGGCCAGTCTTACGACAACGGCAGTTACATGCAGGGTAAAAAACAGGGGGTCCAAAAAAGAGTGATGGAAATAAACAGCAAGGCTTTGTGTGTTCCTTGTGGAAGTCACACTTTAAATCTTGTGGTTGGTGATGCTGCCAAGTCATCTGTGACATCCATCAGCTTCTTTGGCCTGCTACAGCGACTCTACACTCTGTTAAGCTCAGTTCGCCGCTGGTCCATTCTCACAGAGCATGTCAAGAACTTTACACTGAAGGCATTGTCAACAACCAGGTGGGAGTCCAGGATTGAAGCTATCAAAGCTGTTCGCTACCAGCTTCCTGAGATTGTGGGGGCATTGACTGCTCTAAAGGACTATGCCACAGAGAAAAGGGATGCAGAGGTTGTTTCAACAGCTGAAAGCATCTGCCAGGAGATGCAGAGGTGGCCTTTTATGGTAAGTACCATTGTGTGGTACAATGTGTTGTTCCAGATAAATAAAGCCAGCAAGATCTTGCAGAACCAAAAAGTTTCAATTGAAACAGCGAGGAAAGAAATCAGGGCAGTGGCAGAATTCCTTCAGGGGTTTCGGGATGATGGGTTCAACAGTGCCAAAACAGAAACCAGGGAAATCGCAGAGAGGCTAAATGTGGAGATGAGTTGGCCAGAGGTGCGACAGAAAAAAACAACCCGACTATTTGAATATGAAGGAAGAGAGCAAACTCAATCCACTGCAGAAGAGACCTACAAAAGAGAGTTTTTCTTGCCTCTAATTGATACAGCTCTTATGACATTAAAGGAGAGATTTTCACACATGGAAACCTTTTATGAGCTGTATGGATTTCTCTACTCCACTGATGTCATGAGAAGCACTGAGAAGGAAGGGAAGCTGGATGAATGTTGCCAGAGACTTGAGCAGACGATGGATGACATTGATGCAGAGGATATGAAACTTGAGGTAAAGGGAGCAGTTAGATCCTTCCCCATACATATCTCATCACCATCTGAGATGCTTGATTATATCTATAAGGAGAATATCCTAGACCTTTATCCAAATATGAGTATAGCTCTCAGACTTCTGCTCACTCTACCTGTGACAGTCTCTTCAGGTGAGAGAAGTTTCTCAAAGCTGAAGCTAATTAAAACATATCTAAGGTCAACAATGTCACAGGAAAGGCTGTCTGCACTCGCTGTTCTCTCCATTGAGCAAGAAGTCAGGAAGTCAGTGGATATGGATCTTCTCATTGCAAGATTTGCTGAGGCCAAGGCTTGAAAAAAGAAATTTTAGGGAGAAGGAGAATACAACTACTAGGAAAAAGGGACAAAACATTAAGAGGAAAACAACAGGAAAAGGGGACAGGAAGAGAAAAGGGGGAAACAAGGAGGAATATGAGTAAAAGAAACAAAAGAATAAGAAAGACAAGGACAAAAGGGAGATAAATTCAGACTGAGAAAAAGACAGGAAGAGAATAAAACAAAAGAAAAAAAGAGTAAAATGAAACAGACATGAAAAAAGGACAGGAAGAGAAGGATAAAAGGTAAAACAATGCATGTTTATTCTCTTAAAATGTCAATTTGTATAATTGACCTGTTGTGTTGTGTGTTTTCTCATTTCAGATGGCCCCATACCTGCCTTTGCCTAGACTACTAGAGAAAGGGACAAAAGACCACAGAAGAAAACCACAAGAAAAAGGACAAGAAGAGAGGGACAAAAGGTAGAACAAGTAATCTAAGTCTATTCTATTAACATTTCTCTATCTGTAGAATGGGTCTGTTCTATATGTTGTCTTCTCCATTCAGAGGGCCCCATGCCTGTCTTTGCCTAGGGCCCCGCATTTCCTAAATCCGCCCCTGTTGACATGACATGATATTGAGACATCACGCTGTGATGGTTTTACTCTCATTGACCCTGAAACAGATACAGAACCTTTGTTACCAAGACCTCAGTAACGCAGCTGGAACCATCTGGCTTCCAAAGATTCTCTCATTGGATGAGATTGTGTCGCATCACTAAAGCGTGTCGCAGCATCATTCAAGAAAACGGACACAAGAAGTAAAGGCTGGAAGTGTTTCAGCGACAGCAACACTGCAGGAGAAGTCTCTAAAGCAGCCAAGTTTATCGTTCACACAGTACAAAGTGAAACATTCAAAGAGGAGCTCCGGTGCTTAAAAACAAATCAGCCACTTCCAAAGCAGAGTCGTCTCCAAAAGTTGAATCCTGTCATTGATGAGGAAGGACTTCTCAGAATAGGAGGTCGCTTGGCACCTGCTAAGCTAACAAAGGAGGAGAAACATCCTATCGTTATTCAGAAGTCTCATCATATTTCTAACCTACTTATCAGATACTATCATGAGAAAGTGGCACATCAGGGACGTCACATAACAGAAGGAGCCCTGAGAGGAGCTGCATTTTGGATTATTGGCAGTAAAAGGCTTATTGCTTCCATCATTCACAAATGTGTCCTCTGCCGAAAACTTAGAGGACAAATGCAAATTCGAAAGATGGCCGATTTACCTATTGACAGACTGTCAACCATGCCGCCATTCACTAGTGTGGGGCTGGATGTTTTTGGGCCCTGGACAGTCTCTACACGTCGCACCAGAGGTGGCAAACGATGGGCTGTACTGTTTACCTGCATGTCCACAAGAGCTGTGCACATTGAGCTGATTGAATCAATGTCAACATCAAGCTTTATTAATGTCCTAAGGAGATTCTTCTGCATCCGTGGACCTGCCCAAATGCTACGCTCTGACAGAGGGACACATTTCATTGGAGCATGCAATGAACTGCAAATGGACCATAAAGACACAGAGCTGAACTCTTACCTGCTCTTACATCCAACTCACACATGAAGTGTTCAGTACATTCATGGCCGAAGTGATGGCAATAATAAATGCAAGACCACTTGTACCAATTTCAACAGATCCGGATAAACCAAACCTCCTCACTCAGCAGTGCTTCTCACCCAAAAGACGAATGCGCTATCTGCACCAGCGGGAAGCTTTGCATCTCCAGACTTATACTCAAAGCAATGGAAGCAAGTACCGTAAATTCCGGACTATAAAGCGCACCTGATTACAAGCCGCACGCTCTAATTTTAGAAAGAAAATCAATTTTGTAGTTTTCTAAGCCGCACCGGATTTTAAGCCGCAGGTTTCCCACATTGTATGAGATATTTACAAATAAAGATATTACACGTGAGCATTTTTTAACGTTTGATTTAATCCGTATGATAAAAAAAAACAAATACGGTACATATTATGAACGTTTTTTTTTTTCAAACTACCTGTAACACATTTTAAAACACATGTGTCGGTAACACGCAAATAACGCTGCATGTGCCGCGACTTTTAATTGAACAACGCATTGAACAGAACATTGCAGCCGACCAGGAAAAGTCCTTAATCATTTTCTTCTTCCTCCTGCGCACTAAAACCCTCAAAGTCCTCTTCCTCGGAGTGGAACAGCTTCAGGATGCTGTCGCTGACTTCAGTCTCTCACCTGAGCACTCGCCGTCCTCTTCATCCCGCAGCAGCCCAGCCTTCCGAAACCCGCCGGTGATGCTGGATGTTTTTACGCGGCTCCACGCATTGAGAACCCGCTGGCAGACATCGGTGAAAGATGCCCTTCGCATGCGGCCAGTTTTGGTGAAGGATTTCTCGCCACTGGTCATCCACGTCTCCCACTCACTGCGCAGTGCCACTTTAAATGCACGGTTCACACTGATGTCCAGTGGTTGCAAATACTTGGTGGTGCCCCCAGGAATCACAGCTGCAATTGATTTGTCCTCTTGATGGCAGCTTTTACAGAACCTGTAATATGGTCCCTCATGCTGTCCATCACGAGCAGTGCTTTTTTTTAATGAAAAAATCCCCCCGGACGCTTGCCATAGCACTCCGTAAGCCATTCCTTCATTAGGCTTTCTTCCATCCAGCCTTTCTTATTAACTTTCACCACGATTTCTTTTGGGATTTTTTCCTTTGGCATTGTCAGCCGCTTAAAAATCCCCATGGGTGGAAGCTTTAGTCCGGATGCTGTGCAGCTCAGAACACAGGTGAAGTGCGTCCTCTCGTGACCCGTGGTTCTTAGTGAGATGGACGAGTCACCTTTTTTATTAACAATCCGCATGAGAGGCATGTCATAGGTCAAAGGTACTTCATCCATGTTTATAATTTCATTTGGCCTGATGGAATGCTCCGCTATCTTTGTTTGGGTGAAAGTACGGAAGAGAGCGAGTTTTTCCTCATAGTCGGGAGGGAGCTGCTGACACGTCGTGCGCGCCCGGACCACCAGGCCTTTTCGTTTCATAAATCTGAAACACCATGATGGCCCACCTCTGAAATCTTGAATTTTCATGTCGGTGGCTATTTCTTTAGCCTTCAGCCTGATCTGCACGGTGGACACACCGCGGCATCCCGCTCGCTGTGTGTTCACCCAGTCTTCAAGACAGTTTTCAAGCTCCGGCCACCTGCTGTGATTACCTCTGAAAGCTTTCGTGGTCTTTTTGCACGAGTCAGTTCCTCACGCTGTTGTCTCCACCGTCTCACCATCGACTCATTTATCCCAAAATGACGTGCAGCAGCTCGATTTCCGTTTTCAATCGCCAGATTTATTGCCTTTAATTTAAAGCTGAAGTCTGTAAGTTTTTAAAAATCACTTTTTTGTCATATTGGCTAAAACTGTCCCTATGCCCAGACAGCAGTACATGTGATATGTAACCTGTGAAAAAAACTGCCTCAATTGGTCCCGCCTACTGCCTGTATTTCAATCTGGAAAGAATAATTCGGGACGAGTCAAAACAACCAATCACAGCCAGAGGAGCGTCTGATGGAGTGTCAATCACAGCTCACACACGCTGAATGCCACCCCCCCACCCCCCCACCGCTTGACGCACGTGGAAGTCATGGCGGAGCGACAGCCACCAGCGAAAGAGAAACTGCCCTTACTGCCCCTGCCGACAACTGCTTACACGGCAAACTTCGGTATAACCGCATCTTATATCTAGCTGCTTGGAGGTGAGTGTTATCGCTCTTACCGGTTCACACTCCATGCCGCGTACGCTGCTTGGACGCTTCTGGTCGCATGCGGTAGCCGCGCAGATGCTGTGAGAGGGGTGGAGCTTGGAGGTGGGGCATGAGTGAAGCAGAGAGGGTGGGGGAGTGGCGTGAAACCTGTTTTTCTTCAAATTTTCAGTCGAAGTCTGCTCTTCTCAATGTTACAGACTGCAGCTTTAAAAGTGGCATTGTATGCTTTTCTTCGAGTATCCATGTTGAGGGTCAGTATGAATGACTGATTTACAAGACTGCAAATAAAAGTGAAAGTGAGAATTATGTATCGCACAATTTCATTTGACCTCTCTGAATATCCATCAATTTTATTGGTCTGTTTTTCGGGCCATGAAAATAAAAATGTATTAGCCGCACTGTATTATAGGCCGCAGTGTTCAAACAGCGGGAAAAAGTAGCGGCTTATAGTCCGGAATTTACGGTACAGTGTCTGGCAGACTCTTTTTGGAAACAGTGGAAAAGTTATTACTTATCAACTTTGCAGAAATGCAGAAAATGGACTGACGATAAACCGCAAATTAAAGTTGGTGACATTGTGTTACTGAAAGACGCTCTCACTCACAGAAACAACTGGTCCATGGGAAAGGTTGCGAGAACATTTGAGAGCAAGGACAATAAGGTTCGGAAAGCAGAAGTAAAAACTGTAACAGACGGAAATGAAAAAGTGTTTTTTAGACCCGTTACTGATAAGGTTTTGCTTTTATCAGATGAAAGTTAAAGTGTTATAGCTAGAAACGGTTCAAAATGTTTACGTTGCTGTAGTGGCACAATTGTATTGTACTAGGCGGGGAGTGTGCTGCATCTTTGTTTGAAAAGCGCACTAGGGCGCCCCCTGCTGGATAATATTATTTGGTGACAGGAAGGTGTAGATCCAAGATGGTGGAACGCAGCACCAAACAATTTGGGAAATGAGCTGATTGATATCTTTCACGTTGTGTTTCAGACACGATTTGTTCGTAAGTACCGTTTATTTGTGAAAACAACTGTTTCTGGTCTTTATGTAACTGGTGTGAATAATTGCACACTAGAGTTATTTATGGAAAATGCTTTATTTAACTTGCAGCAAGAGTGATTGACTTTGTAATGTTTGTATGTTACAGTTTAAGATGGCTAAAGTGATGGCAGTGGTCAGAGGCCACTCTTCAATAAAACAAGTGAAAAGAGAAAGAAGTTTGGTTATTGGAGCATCGTGGTCTGGCTGTCTAGCTGCCTGAAAAATTGGAAAACTCAGGGCGAGGACAGAAGAGTGCACAAGTGCAGATCTTAGTATAGATTTGCAGATTCTTGGGCTTATTTGCAAATCTTAGTGCACATTTACAGTTTTTTGTGCACATTGCAGATCTTAGTGCACATTGGCAGGTATTAGTGCACATTGGCAGATCTTAGTGCACATTGGCAGGTGTTAGTGCACATTGGCAGATCTTAGTGCACATTGCAGATCTTAGTGCACATTGGCAGATCTTAGTGCACATTGGCAGATCTTAGTGCACATTGGCAGGTGTTAGTGCACATTGGCAGGTGTTAGTGCACATTGGCAGATCTTAGTGCACATTGGCAGGTGTTAGTGCACATTGGCAGATCTTAGTGCACATTGGCAGGTGTTAGTGCACATTGGCAGATCTTAGTGCACATTGGCAGATCTTAGTGCACATTGGCAGGTCTTAGTGCACATTGGCAGATCTTAGTGCACATTGGCAGGTGTTAGTGCACATTGGCAGGTGTTAGTGCACATTGGCAGATCTTAGTGCACATTGCAGATCTTAGTGCACATTGGCAGATCTTAGTGCACATTGGCAGATCTTAGTGCACATTGGCAGGTGTTAGTGCACATTGGCAGGTGTTAGTGCACATTGGCAGATCTTAGTGCACATTGGCAGGTGTTAGTGCACATTGGCAGATCTTAGTGCACATTGGCAGGTGTTAGTGCACATTGGCAGATCTTAGTGCACATTGGCAGATCTTAGTGCACATTGGCAGGTGTTAGTGCACATTGGCAGATCTTAGTGCACATTGGCAGGTGTTAGTGCACATTGGCAGATCTTAGTGCACATTGGCAGGTCTTAGTGCACATTGGCAGATCTTAGTGCACATTGGCAGGTGTTAGTGCACATTGGCAGGTGTTAGTGCACATTGGCAGATCTTAGTGCACATTGGCAGGTGTTAGTGCACATTGGCAGATCTTAGTGCACATTGGCAGATCTTAGTACACATTGGCAGGTGTTAGTGCACATTGGCAGATCTTAGTGCACATTGGCAGGTGTTAGTGCACATTGGCAGATCTTAGTACACATTGGCAGGTGTTAGTGCATATTGGCAGGTGTTAGTGCACATTGGCAGATCTTAGTACACATTGGCAGGTGTTAGTGCACATTGGCAGATCTTAGTGCACATTGGCAGGTGTTAGTGCACATTGGCAGATCTTAGTGCACATTGGCAGATCTTAGTACACATTGGCAGGTGTTAGTGCATATTGGCAGGTGTTAGTGCACATTGGCAGATCTTAGTACACATTGGCAGGTGTTAGTGCACATTGGCAGGTGTTAGTGCACATTTGCAGATCTTAGTACACATTGGCAGGTGTTAGTGCACATTGTCAGAGCTTAGTACACATTGGCAGGTGTTAGTGCACATTGGCAGATCTTAGTGCACATTGGCAGGTGTTAGTGCACATTGGCAGATCTTAGTGCACATTGGCAGATCTTAGTGCACATTGGCAGATCTTAGTACACATCGGCAGGTGTTAGTGCACATTGGCAGATCTTAGTACACATTGGCAGGTGTTAGTGCACATTGGCAGATCTTAGTACACATTGGCAGGTGTTAGTGCACATTGGCAGATCTTAGTGCACATTGGCAGATCTTAGTACACATTGGCAGGTGTTAGTGCACATTGGCAGATCTTAGTGCACATTGGCAGATCTTAGTACACATTGGCAGGTGTTAGTGCACATTGGCAGATCTTAGTACACATTGGCAGATCTTAGTGCACATTGGCAGATCTTAGTGCACATTGGCAGATCTTAGTGCACATTGGCAGATCTTAGTACACATTGGCAGGTGTTAGTGCACATTGGCAGATCTTAGTGCACATTGGAAGATCTTAGTACACATTGGCAGGTGTTAGTGCACATTGGCAGATCTTAGTGCACATTGGCAGATCTTAGTGCACATTGTCAGATCTTAGTACACATTGGCAGGTGTTAGTGCACATTGGCAGATCTTAGTGCACATTGGCAGATCTTAGTGCACATTGGAAGATCTTAGTACACATTGGCAGGTGTTAGTGCACATTGGCAGATCTTAGTGCACATTGGCAGATCTTAGTGCACATTGTCAGATCTTAGTACACATTGGCAGGTGTTAGTGCACATTGGCAGATCTTAGTACACATTGGCAGGTGTTAGTGCACATTGGCAGATCTTAGTGCACATTGTCAGATCTTAGTACACATTGGCAGGTGTTAGTACACATTGGCAGATCTTAGTGCACATTGGCAGATCTTAGTGCACATTGGCAGATCTTAGTACACATTGGCAGGTGTTAGTGCACATTGGCAGATCTTAGTGCACATTGGAAGATCTTAGTACACATTGGCAGGTGTTAGTGCACATTGGCAGATCTTAGTGCACATTGGCAGATCTTAGTGCACATTGTCAGATCTTAGTACACATTGGCAGGTGTTAGTGCACATTGGCAGATCTTAGTGCACATTGGCAGATCTTAGTGCACATTGGAAGATCTTAGTACACATTGGCAGGTGTTAGTGCACATTGGCAGATCTTAGTGCACATTGGCAGATCTTAGTGCACATTGTCAGATCTTAGTACACATTGGCAGGTGTTAGTGCACATTGGCAGGTGTTAGTGCACATTGGCAGATCTTAGTACACATTGGCAGATCTTAGTACACATTGGCAGATCTTAGTACACATTGGCAGGTGTTAGTGCACATTGGCAGATCTTAGTGCACATTGGCAGATCTTAGTGCACATTGGCAGATCTTAGTACACATTGGCAGGTGTTAGTGCACATTGGCAGATCTTAGTGCACATTGGCAGATCTTAGTACACATTGGCAGGTGTTAGTGCACATTGGCAGATCTTAGTGCACATTGGCAGATCTTAGTGCACATTGGCAGATCTTAGTACACATTGGCAGGTGTTAGTGCACATTGGCAGATCTTAGTGCACATTGGCAGATCTTAGTGCACATTGGCAGATCTTAGTACACATTGGCAGGTGTTAGTGCACATTGGCAGATCTTAGTGCACATTGGCAGATCTTAGTACACATTGGCAGATCTTTGTACACATTGGCATGTGTTAGTGTACATTTGCATACATAAGTACACATTTGGAACACTCCGTCCTGGAGAGTTGAAGTAAGTGCAGAAGGCCTCCCTGACAGCTCTGGCTTCAGCCAATGTGCGTCTTTCAGCCATATTGCCAACAGGTCTCATCCTACGTCCTTCCTCCTGGGCCTCATCATCAGCTGCTGGTTCTCCCTTCTACTCAGCAGGAAGTTGTGGAGGATGCAAATTGCCATCACCATGGAGTCCACATTATGAGGAAGCAGGTTGATCTTATGATGGAGTATTCTCCACCTTGACGCCAGAATACCAAATGATTCATTTTCAACTACCATCCGAGCTCATGACAAACGAGGGTTGAAGATTCTCCTGTGATGAATCAGGCTTGATGCAGGGTATGGATGCATCAGATATGTCCTCAGTGGAAAAGCAGCATCAGCTACTATGACATAGGGTATCCTGTTTGCATCTTCATCACCAGGAAGAGGCTCGTTCTGTGGGACGTTTAAGGTACCACTCTGCAGGCTAATACCCAAGGCTGATCCTGCATAAATGCCTCCATCACTCGATCGCCCATGGTTCCCCACACTGATGACACCAAATCTGTAGTCTGCATCCACCAATGCCATCAGTATCATGGAGCATGTACTAGAGAAGTACTGACTTCCAGATCGTGGTGGTCTTTCTATCACCACATGCTTCCCATCAAGTGCTCCCAAACAGTTGGGGGTGCTCCATTTTTCCCTGAAACCATTTGCGATTTCCCTCCATGTGTCTTCTGTTGGGGGTGGCAAATACTGCTCCCTCATGGCTCTTTCAATGGCTGAGCAGACCATGTAGACAGAGTTTCCAACAGTTGTCACGCCAAGACGATAGCTAAAGGCAAGGCTCACAAATTAATCTCCAGATGCCAAATACCTTTATAGACAGAAAAAGAGAAGCTGAGTCGGATCAAAGTATGTTTGTTTCTTTTGCAGTGAAACAGGTCATTGCTAAGTGGAGAACTCTGCGAGACAGGTATGTGAAGGCATGAGACAGGGCTGCAAATCTACCAAGTGGCTCCAAAGCAGAGACTGTGAGGGAACGTAAATATGCCAAGTTGATGGCATTCTTGGACCCATACATACAGTCCCGAAAGTGACCGCCAGATTCCACATACTCCGTCAGCGCTCCGCTCCGCCCCGCTGACGTATGTCGTTTGGAGCGCATGTCTTCCATGGAAATCAATGAGAGCTGTTCCACATCCACCGCTACTCCTCCGCACGTCTCCGTCCACGTACGTCTTCTCCCTCCGTCACCGACAAATTACTGAGCGGAGCTATTTTTTGCTCCGCTCCGGTCCGGCCAGGTCAAGATCCGCAATTGCAATCGCACCAGACAGGAAAAAGAACATCGACAAATTCCGGTTCGTCAAATTAAAATATAGCAGCAACAGATCGGTGACTAGAAATTATAGCATAATTTTTATATATTCCTAAAAAACTAACACCGTTTATTTAAATGATTGGATGCAAACTATTGGTTATTCACCAACGAGGAAGCAGATTTCTCATCTTGACTAAAAGTTTAATCAAATCTAGTCAAAAGAAACGTCTTATTACAGGAATGGATGAAGAGATGCTGAGTTTGGGAGTAGAGAACAAACAAAGTTCATAAAAAAAATAAAAACAGTTTTGAATCCTGGTTATCTGCATTACAAAAATCTACAGCAAAAAATATATTTGGGCAGAAACTGAACATATGCTGGATGATGGTGGGGATTTTTTTAATGTCATATTAAATTAAGCGTTCACAGGGTTCATACAGGAATGAGTGACTCCAATTTAATGCTATTTTAATGCTATTAGAAATGATTTTAATGCCATCAACAAGAACCATGAACACAAGTTATTAGTGTCCATGAAATATGAAGGAGCTGTAAGCACAGATCCATGACTCCTGCATGTATGTAAACCAGAGGTGGGAACTCGAGTTTGTGACTCGTACTCGAGTCGCACTTAAGTCGCATATTTAATGACTTCAGACTCGACATAGACTTGCATTTGAAGGACATCAGACTCGACGAGACTCGCAATTTCCGACATGTGAACAATATATATATATTTTTAAGCGCTTTTTGTTTTACCAACTTGACTGATCGCTGCTCATCCTACACAGCAGAGGTAAAAATAAAAAAAAAAACGGCTTTATGATCAGTTTCACGCAAATTAATAGCGATATAACATATCTGACGAAATTGTTTTTATAAACATTTTTATTAAAGAACCATAAATGCCACGATAAACATATTTAATCAATTGTAGTGCCAATTAAGGCCTTAATAAAAATAAAAAAAATGAACTGTAATTATTTTTAATGATCCATGGTTTCCCTGGATCATTTCCGTATGTTTTGCTGCTTTGAATTGAATCATCTGGCGCTGCCCTCTACCATCTCCAAGGTTCCCCCCCGGCAGCTCCGCTCCACCTTTGAGCAGGTATTTACCCCATCATCTGTAAAACTGCAGTTTACCTGGATTTACCCTAACTCTTCTGTCCTCCTCAGTGGTGTTCCTCCCGTGACCTGTCTGCCGAGCCAAGAACCCGGTCTCTATTTCTGTAAATTTGTAAATAAACCTTTGAACTTTTTCTCTGTTTCACGAGTGTTTTCTGCACGTGGGTTAGACGCCTAGAACCCAACATGACAGCAGCCTGACCATTGCCCAGAGGCATGATGCTGAGGCAGAATGATTCCAAGACATTGCTATCGATCTGCTGCATATTTTGTTTGTACAAGTACTTCATAATAAATCAAATTTTTCCCCTGCTCTGCTTTGAGTGCAGTGTTTTGCATTTATCTCTGTAGTGTGTAACGGCTGCTGTGTAGTGTTTATGCATTAGCTGGATGTGTGTGATATCTGAAAACAGTGTTTGGTTTTGGGTAAAGATAACATAGTTCTGAAGCAATTGTTTGACATAGCAAGACAAGTCAAAGGTTTTGACAGTGTAGCTTAAGTTTGGTGATTTGTGTTTAAGGTTTTGGGAACGCGAGAGAAATTTTCAAAAAATGTGTTTTAGCAACTCAGAAATACTGTAATAAATGTGCCGACTGAGAGAAATCCATTGTTTATTTGACTGGATAAAATACTTTTCCCCACGACACGTTTATAATCTCGTAAATTTCCATTTAATTCTCGTTAATAAAGTTTTTTTTCTTGTAAGTTTGTTACATTTTGTTCCAAATGTGCATGTTTATACTCTTTGCATGGTTTTTCATTGTAAATTTCCCTATTTTTTTTTTTCCGAATAGATTTGTACTTATTTCCACCTAAATGTGCATGTCTATAATCTCAGAAATTTACATGTTTGTTTTCGTAAATTTGCTACATATTTCTTCTAAATTTACGTGTCTATCTCAAAGATATAATTAAATTCTATTCAGTGTATTTCTATAGCTCCAATTCACATCATGTCATCTCAGGTCACTTTCCAGTTCACCAGATCATCCAGTCAGATTGATTCAAAGTTTTCTATCTAAGGAAAACCAGCTGATTGCATCGACTCATTGACTCTTCAGCAATCCCTCACACTAAGCATGCTTGTAGCGACAGTGGAGAGGAAAAACTCCCTTTGAACAGGAAGAAACCTCCAGCAGAACCAGGCTCAGTGTGAGCGGCCATCTGCTGAGGCCCACTGGGGTTCAAGGAGACAGAAGCAGACATAGAAAAAGAAGCATAGATACAAAAGGCAACTGTCAACCAGCTCCACAGGCGGCCCCGTCCAGGAAACACACAGCCAGGCAGACGAGCTCCGAGCCAGCTCCCATGTCAGAGGATGAAGAGAGCACATCCAGTTAGTCACAGTCAGAGAAACAGGACTACACTGGAAAACAGGCCAAGCTCCAACATCTAGAAACAAAGGTGTTGATGGCAGCAGCACAGCTGATGTTTCTCTCCAGGATGGAGTCACAGCCAAACAGGAACAGACCAGATGAAGCTACTATGAGAAAAAGCAGAGAGAGCAGAACGTTAGAGATTGAACTAACAGATTCTGCAGAGTGGGAGAATAGAGATAGAATGAAGCAGAATGATGAAAAAGGGGTCCCTATGTCCTCCAGCAGTCTAAGCCTATAGCAGCAGAACTATAGAGATAGCTCAGGATAACCTGAGCCACTCTAACTATAAGCTTTATCAAAAAGGAAAGTTTTAAGCCTAGCCTTAAAAGTAGACAGGGTGTCTGCCTCACGGACTAAAACTGGTAGTTGGTTCCACAGGAGAGGAGCCTGATAACTAAAAGATCTGCCTCCCATTCTACTTTTAGAAATTCTAGGAACCACTAGTAAACCTGCAGATTGAGAGCGAAGTGCTCTGTTAGGAACATAAGGAACAATCAGATCTCTGATATCAGATGGAGCTTGGCCATTTAAGGCTTTATATGTGAGAAGGAGGATTTTAAATTCTATTCTGGATTTTTAATTTTTTTTAACCTTTATTTAACCAGGAAGTCCCAATGAGATTCAGGATCTCTTTTTCAAGAGAGACCTGGCCAAGGTAGCAGCCAAACCACAGGAAGTGCATACATATTTACAACATATTACATTTTGCAAAATAAAAAATAAAGAATTAAAAAATTAAAAACATAAAAAAATAAAATCAGAGCAGTATGTTAAAACACATTGAGCATCTCAAGAAAAGCAAGTACATATCTCCATCACTACATTCTTCATGGTTGCTTTAAATTCATTAATGGACACGAGAGTTTCTAATTTCTGGAGGTTATTCCATCCCCGAGGTGCAGAGTAGGAGAATGCAGTTTTTCCCAACTCAGTTGAAGCTCGGGGTACATTAAAAAGTAACCACTGAGAGGACCGCAACTGATAACTACCGGAACTCACAGAGAGGAGGTTACAGAGGTACAGTGTGAGTTTACCAAGTATTGCTTTGTAGATAAAGATATACCAGTGCTGTTTTCTACGAATTGTTAGTGATGTCCAACCAACTAGATCATAAAGAATGCAGTGATGAGTAAGGGACTTAGAAGTTGTAATGAATCGTAATGATGCATGGTACACTGAGTCAATGTGACGCAAGATGGAGGATGCAGCATGCATGTACAATATCTCCATAATCAATCACAGACAAAAAAGTAGCTTCTACAAGTTTCTTCTTAGCACTGAAGGTAAAACAAGATTTATTTCTGAAGTAAAAACCAAGCTTTACTTTAAGCTTCTTCACTAATGTATTGATATGTAGTTTAAAAGAAAGCTTATCATCTATCCATATTCCCAAGTACTTGTATGAAGACACTCTCTCAATGGATTTCCCATCTAAGGACAAGATACTACAATTGTCAAGTAGCTGTGATCGAACTTTTGAGAAAACCATAAACTTTGTGTTCTGTGTATTTAAAACCAATTTTAAACTTAATGTCTTTTGTAATGCCTGAAATGCAACCTGAAGTTCCTGTACAGCCCCTGAAGTGGTGGGGGCGTGAGTGTAAACCACTGTATCATCAGCATATAAATGTATTTTTGCTTGAACATCAGCACCTAAATCATTTATAAAAATTGAAAACAGAATGGGCCCCAGAATAGATCCTTGTGGGACCCCTTTGGTTATCTCAAGAAATTCAGATTTATAACCTTCTGCATGGACACATTGTGTACGATCTACAAGATAATTCTGGAACCATGTAACAGCCTTTGCACATAAGCCAACTGATCGTAATTTGTTCAATAACAATTCATGATCAACTGAATCGAACGCCTTGGAAAGATCAACAAATAATGCAGCACAGTGTTGTTTTCTGTCCAAGGCCCTGACAATATCATTTGTCACCAGTGTGGCAGCAGTGATAGTGCTATGGCCACTTCTAAAACCCGATTGAAAATGATTTAAGATGTTTTTGTCAGCTAAAAACTATTTTAATTGTATATTTACGGGTGACTCTAGGATCTTAGGCAGAGCTGATAGTTTGGATATTGGCCGATAATTATTTAACTCTGAAGGGTCTCCACCTTTGTGTAAAGGGAGAACAAAAGCTGCCTTCCAACTTTTAGGAATGGAGCTGGAAAGAAGACTCAGATTAAAGATATGAGCAATGGGATCAGCAATAATGTCAGCTGATATTTTTAATAGAAATGGATCCAGATTATCAGGGCCTGGAGACTTTTTGTGATCAATGTCTCTTAGGGCTTTATGAACCTCTGATGTTGAAATAGGTTTAAAATAAAAGAGTTCTCCGTTTACATCCTCATTTTCTGTTGCTGAGGTGGCTGGACATGAAACAGAATCCTTTACAGTTTGGTCAAATATAAATCCAGCCTGGATAAAGTGTTTGTTAAACTGACTGACCATAGTTGCTTTGTCTTTTATTTCATCTGAACCAATAATAATCTGTTCTGGGAGGTTTGAGATTACTTGAGTACCAGACAAAGATTTAACTTTGATTTAACAGGAAGCCAATGAAGAGAAGCCAGGATAGGAGAGGTATGATCTCTCTTTTTCATTTTCATCAGAACTCTGGCTGCAGCATTTTGGATCAGCTGATTTACATGTTTATTCTCCTAAATTTACTACATTTTGCGTGTTTTTTTATTTTAAATTCACCTATTTATTCTCAAACATTTGATTCTTATATCCTTCTAAATTTGCATGTTTATAATGCCAGAATTTTAAATGTGTATTCTCGTAAATGTGATACATTTTCTTCTAAAGTTGCATGTTAATAATCTGTTTTTATTCATAAAGTTGCGCGTTTATTCTCATAAATATACCACCTGTAACTCAAAAAATCACAGAATCTCAGAATCAATATTATTTCATTTATTTTATTCATAGAACTGTCTTTTCTCAGTCCGAATATTTATTAAAGACCTCCGGAACTGTTATTGCCCTGTTTCTCAACGACGGCTTAAACCGTGGCACACGCCCCCGTCGAAAGGGACGTAAAAGTAGCACTTCCGCTATTTCTCTTCAGAATAAGAGCTCGCTGGTTGTTGTGCCGTTCTTTGTGGATTCATTTGTCGCCATTCAGGGGAGAAAACATTTGAACAACATCTGGTTCAATTTTTAAATCATCTACAGAGAGAAGAACGAGGAGGGACCGCCAGGATGGAGGACTAATACCCAAGATTTTCCATTTAATCTTTAACTTCCGGTCGCCCGCGCACCCTGACGCACCCTGGTGTTGAGTCTGAGCTGGATCTCGGAACCAGAAGGAGCAGCCAGAGAGAAGGCGGCCAGGCTGCTGTAGAGAAGAAGAAGCAGAGCTGCAGGTGTCAGCATGGTGGGGAAGGTCAAACATGTCCGCCATAAGCTCCACCAGCAGGCGGTGAAGCTCCACAGCCTCCCTCAGCCCGGCGGGACCGAGCTGACCGCCAGCCCGCTGCAGACCCCCAGCCCGCTGCAGACCCCCAGGCCGCTACAGACCGCCAGGCCGCTGCAGACCTCCAGGGAGGAGGGACAGGTGAGGAAGTCATCAGGTGTTTTAGTGACGGACGGGATTCACCGGCTGTGGCAGCCATAGGCATTATAAGCGCTGACGCCTCATTGGACGCTGGCTGACGTACCTAGAGGGCGGCCATCTTGGGTCAGACCAGCTGAATAAACAGGAGGAGGCGCCTTAGATCTGATTTTAGTCAGAAATAATATTAGAACAACCTCTGACATTTCACAACTACGACAAAGTATTAGGGCCCTGATAGAAATTTTTATTTATTTTTTGTATTCGAGAATAAAGTCGTAACATTAGGAAAATAAATTCATAAATTTATGAGAATAAACTCGAGATATTACGTGAATAACGTCTTAAATCACGAAAATAAACTTGTAATTTTACGATAATAAAGCCATAATATTACAAAAATAAAGTAGTGATATTACGAGAATAAAGTCGTAATTTACGAAAATAAAGTCGCAATATTGAGACCATAAAGTCATAATATTACAGGAATAAAGTCATAATTGAAGAGAATAAAGGGGTAACATTACGAGACTAAAGTCGTAATATTATGAAAATAAAGTCGTAATATTAAGACAGTAAAGTCGTAATATTATCAAAATAAAGTCGTAATATTATAAAAAATAAAGTCGTAATATTAAGACAGTAAAGTCGTAATATTAAGACAATAGTCATAATATTATGAAAATAAAGTCATAATATTAAGACAATAAAGTCGTAATATTATGAAAATAAAGTCGTAATATTATGAAAATAAAGTCTTAATATTAAGACAGTAAAGTCGTAATATTAAGACAATAGTCATAATATTATGAAAATAAAGTCATAATATTAAGACAATAAAGTCGTAATATTATGAAAATAAAGTCGTAATATTATGAAAATAAAGTCGTAATATTAAGAAAAAAAAGTCGTAATACTATGAAAATAAAGTCGTAATATTAAGACAATAAAGTCGTAATATTATGAAAATAAAGTCGTAATATTATGAAAATAAAGTCTTAATATTAAGACTAAAGTTGTAATATTATGAAAATAAAGTCGTAATATTTTGAAAATAAAGTCGTAATATTAAGACTAAAGTCGTAATTTTATGAAAATAAAGTCGTAATATTATGAAAATAAAGTAATATTAAGACAATAAATTCGTAATATTTTGAAAATAAAGTCGTAATATTGAGACTAAAGTCGTAATATTTTGAAAATAAAGTCGTAATATTAAGACTAAAGTCGTAATATTATGAAAATAAAGTCGTAATATTATGAAAATAAAGTCGTAATATTATGAAAATAAAGTCGTAATATCAAAATAAAGTCGTAATATTAAGACAATAAAGTCGTAATATTATGAAAATAAAGTCGTAATATTATGAAAATAAAGTCGTAATATTATGAAAATAAAGTCATAATATTTTGAAAATAAAGTCGTAATATTATGAAAATAAAGTCGTAATATTAAGACAAAAAAGTCGTAATATTTTGAAAATAAAGTCGTAATATTAAGACTAAAGTCGTAATATTATGAAAATAAAGTCGTAATATTATGAAAATAAAGTCGTAATATTATGAAAATAAAGTAATATTAAGACAATAAATTCGTAATATTTTGAAAATAAAGTCGTAATATTGAGACTAAAGTCGTAATATTTTGAAAATAAAGTCGTAATATTGAGACTAAAGTCGTAATATTATGAAAATAAAGTCGTAATATTATGAAAATAAAGTCGTAATATTAAGACAATAAAGTCGTAATATTAAGACAATAAAGTCGTAATATTATGAAAATAAAGTCGTAATATCAAAATAAAGTCGTAATATTAAGACAATAAAGTCGTAATATTATGAAAATAAAGTCGTAATATTAAGACAATAAAGTCGTAATATTATGAAAATAAAGTCGTAGTATTATGAAAATAAAGTCGTAATATTAAGACAATAAAGTCGTAATATTATGAAAATAAAGTTGTAATATTATGAAAATAAAGTAATATTAAGACAATAAAATCGTAATATTATGAAAATAAAGTCGTAATATTAAGACAATAAAATCGTAATATTATGAAAATAAAGTCGTAATATTATGAAAATAAAGTAATATTAAGACAAAGTCGTAATATTTTGAAAATACAGTCGTAATATTAAGACTAAAGTCGTAATATTATGAAAATAAAGTAATATTAAGACAATAAATAAATAATACTTTGACAATAAAGTGGTAATGTTATTAGAATAAAGTCGTAATTTTACGAGAATAAAGTTGTAACGTTACGACTTTAGTCTCGTAAAATTACGTCTATTCTGGTAACGTTCCAACGTATTCAGATTAAAACCTATGCAGTGAACTCAAACTGGATGAGATATATGCAGTTATATAGTTCTCAGTTAAATATTAATATGACGAACACTATAAAGTTTTATTTTATGAGATTGTTTTTCAAATCTTATTTTAATATTCAGTATTTTAAAGGATTGCGCTTTGATTGAGTATTATGATCTATAGAGGAACATTTACAAGAGAGTTATTTTGTTTTTTTTTATTAATTTTATATCATTTATTGTCTGTCATTGCAGGGGATGTTTTGTAAATTGGTAGTGAATGGTAAATAGATGTTGTGTCTAACTAAATGCTTTTTCTCCTCATTAACTGAACAAAGAACAAATGTACACATCTGCAAAAATAATGATTTAAAAAAACAGTTAGAAAAATGTATAAAGTCATGTGACTAAAATGAGATCTAAGGTGCCTCCTGTTCATTCTGACAGCCGCTGTCTGACCCAAGATGGCCGCCCTCTAGGCACGTCAGCCAGCGTCCAATGAGGCGTCTACGTATATAACGTCTATGGTGGCAGCTGGAAACTCACCGTTTCTCCTAAACAGGTGGCCGCGTCAATGCCTGAATAAAAACATTTCTAATAAAACCCAGATATGGGATAAAAAAAAAAAGCATTTTTCATCACATTAATTCAGAGTCTCTTCATTAAACCTTTTGATAGTCTTTATGTTAATGAATTGGCTTCCCAAATAGCATATACTGGTAAAATTATAATAGATATAAACCCCACATGTTGGTGATTCGTCTGATTTGAAAGGTAAGATCTTCCATTTTCTGGAGATGTTTGTATAAACTCTAAGTTTTATACAATTTAAGCTTCGTAGCTTCAAACACGTCCAAATAAATCATTTTAAATATAATATTTAACCCTGTCAGCTATATAGACCTGTTTGCTCATGTTGTGGAAAACGACAGATTTCCGATCAGGAATAATAAGGATTTGAAAACTGATGCTTTTTGTATAGAGAAGGTTCATTCAGGACGTTTGATCCTGGATTATTGGGATTTAATGACTAATTTGCATGTTGCATGTCTATAATCTCAGAAAATTACATGTTTCTTCTCTTAAATCTGCTACACTCTTCTGGATTTGGATGTTTATAATCTGTTAAATTTCCCTGTTTTTTTCTTGTAAATCTGTCAATTTCTTCTCAAACATTTGCAGATAAACGAGTTGTACAAATGTTAGCATGGGGTTATTAAAGCATGCCAGATAATATCTTGGTGATGGGGACTTCATGAGGCCCCAGCAGAGTTCGTACCGAGCAGAAAACACCTTGGCATCGACGTGCTAGGCCAGGGCAATTAATTGCTTTTGCAATTTAATCACAATTAAGAAAAAACAGTTTTAAAATTGCAAAGGCGCTGATTTTTAATCAAGTCTAGGTCACTGCGTTTCCCCCTCCAGCCCTGTAGGTGGCGGTATAACGCTTGAAGTTGGTTTGTCGCCACACGGAAAGGTACAGAGACGTACAGCTAGCTCGCAGATCCACGCATACAAGTTGAAGAAAACACCTTTTCACAAAATGGTTACATTTAAATCCCACAATCTCACAAAGCGAAACGTCTACGATCTTGGGGTTAGCGATTTTGGTAAACAATAATCGCCATCTAGATTTAGCTGTCCTGGTTCTGGAAAGGTCTGCAGACATCGGCGTTTTTCCAGCTGATGCCAGCCGTCGATCCACCGTGCCGCCATCTTGTTTTTCTCTTTGTTTCTCAGAGCTCCTTTCCTTCTGGGGTATTTGCAGCCACCAAGATCCCCGCAGCGTCTCTGGTCCAAACACTCAGCCTTGAGGAACCCCCACAGGTCCAGCCAACCAACACCGGTAAGAACCACACGTCCGACCCGTTAGCCACACCGGACCCAACAGAACCTGTTCTAGCTTGAATGAACCTGCCCCTCTGCAGTCATGTAGGACCCGAAGCTGCTGACCAGCAGTGTGCAGGAACGGGGGGGCGGGGGGTTCTGACCAGACAGAACCAGATCATTTGGTGTCTTTTTCCCAGAATGGTAAAAAGTGTGGACTGTTTCTTAGACTTCTCCGCCTCCTGCCAACAGATGGCACCAGAGAGCCACTAATGGGCATCCTCTGGCCTCAGTTCTGTCTGTCAGGAGGAGACGCTGTAGGTACCAGATCTGCTTGAGCCCTGCTTCATGACAGTCATGCTATGCTAGCTGAGTAGCTGACCGCTGTCACAATGACACAGTGTCTAATGACTCGTGATATTTTATCTGATTGATAACAAAACTGAAAAAAAAATCTGTTTTTGGTGAACAACGTAACTGTTAGGCCATAATATAAAGAGCTGGGTAGCGCTGTGGCTAACTGTAGCTAACAGGTTAGCCTATTTTAGCTCAGTCAGTTAGCCGTATTAAGCTACACTACTTTTACTTTTGCTGGTAAGATTCTCAGTCATCCAGTTCAGTCATTCCTAAAAGTTAAATCAATCCTCTGGACTTTGTTTCCAAGTTTGAAGACGTTTCTCTTCCATCCAGGAAGATTTTTCAATTCCAAATGTAAGAAATAGCGTTTAGTTCCAGGTTTTATCCAGCAGCCCAACAAAGCCTGGTTTTAGTTTAGAAAACATGCAAATAGAAACTGGAGAACCAGCTCCACTGCGTAGATCCAGTAGCTCGTCATCCTGAGTAGAAATTATTTAGACCTAAACTAAATAAAAACAAAGTTAGCATTACAGATCTAAGTAAAGTTACAGATCAAAGATAAGTTACAGATCAAAGTAAATTTATAGATCAAAGTTACAGATCAAAGTAAAGTTATAGATCAAAGTTACAGATCAAAGTAAATTTATAGATCAAAGTTACAGATCAAAGTAAAGTTATAGATCAAAGTTACAGATCAAAGTAAATTTATAGATCAAAGTTACAGATCAAAGTAAAGTTATAGATCAAAGTTACAGATCAAAGTAAATTTATAGATCAAAGTTACAGATCAAAGTAAAGTTATAGATCAAAGTTACAGATCAAAGTAAATTTATAGATCAAAGTTACAGATCAAAGTAAAGTTATAGATCAAAGTTACAGATCAAAGTACATTTCTAGATCAAAGTTACAGATCATAGTAAAGTTATAGATCAAAGTTACAGATCAAAGTACATTTCTAGATCAAAGTTACAGATCAAAGTAAAGTTATAGATCAAAGTTACAGATCAAAGTAAATTTATAGATCAAAGTTACAGATCAAAGTAAAGTTATAGATCAAAGTTACAGATCAAAGTAAATTTATAGATCAAAGTTACAGATCAAAGTAAAGTTATAGATCAAAGTTACAGATCAAAGTACATTTATAGATCAAAGTTACTGATCAAAGTAAATTTCTAGATCAAAGTTACAGATCAAAGTAAATTTATAGACCAAAATTACAGATCAAAGTTAAGTCCTAGATTCACTGAAATTCTGTCAAGTTATACTTAAGTTTTAAAGTTAAACTTGTTTGATTTAAGTAATGTTTCCATACACACTGAATATGTGTTTTTTCTGTTTTTGTTGCGTTGCGCCACTTCAAAGAAATTAACTAATTCCAGAGCTCTATAGGTTATTTACAAAAATCAGTGAAAAGTAACTAAAAGTATCCTTAAAGGAAAAATTTATAAAATAACTTATTCGGCCAAAAAAAAAACAGAAAGAGAATTATCTTTTAAGCTACAAAACCATTTTTAAGGACGGGTTGCCAGTAAAAACTATTGAGCAACATTCTTTGCAGAAAGAAGCAGCCAGAGAGGGCGATGTCTGGGCCCTCAGTTCACCTCTGACCCAGAACTTAACGTGTGCTCTCAGTTTGACCCGTCAAAATAAAACAAAGGGTTAGTTATGTTGTGCAGGTTATAAATGCAGGTAGAAGAAGTCCTGCTCTCAGATTGCAGGGAAAGTCCTCCATATCAGAGCGCTTGAAGCGGGTTCAACAGAACCTGAGGTGTCCGGTTCTGCTGAATCGGACCCCCCGGTTCCGTCTTTAATTGGCATCCTTCTCCTCCCGGCTAACCGCGTCTGTGGTGGGAGCCAGAATCCCAGCAGCTATGGTTTCATCCATCAGTAGAAAGCTGATTCCCCCCTGGGAGCCCGTTCAGATGCCTATCTCTGCCTGCTAACAGCTCAATCTGCTGTTGTTTGTCTCTGCGGTGGCAGATAAAAGCTGCGTCTTAGCCCGGAGGGAGGCGGCGTCATGCTGTGGGCCTGCCCCCTTCAGCGCTCTGAACGGCCCAGTCAAATCCCGTCTGTGTTCTCACCCCCCCCAGGTTCCGAGCGGAGGAGACCCAAGCCAAAGAAGGAGAAGATGAAGGAGAGGAGGGAGCGCTGGCTCAGCAGTAAGTTCTTCAGAACCCGTTCAGAACCTGCTCCAGTAATCGGCGGCTCTGCCAGTAATTGATCCGGACCGTGTAACCGAAGCAGTCAGCTGACCCGATCGATGCCGCGGTAACAGAGCCCACAGCTGCTAATTAGGCGCTAATGGCTGCCGCGGTAACCTGAGCCCGGCTCCAAGCAGGCTAATTAGAAGGACGGGAAGCGGGTCGTTCTCACCCTGGAATCGGACCCGGATGCTTCTGGAGGCGCTGTGAGACCATGGAGCTGTGCAATAATCCCATAATATGATTGTTCTGTGACGCCAAACCCCACTGAGCGAAACTCACAACTCAGCACACATTTCCATTCCTTCCATAACCCAAACATTCATTTATATCCAGTTCATTCTGTTTTTTTAAAGCTTTAATTCTAATAATCTGAAAATTGGACTTTATATTTATTGGGATTTTTCCCTAATATAATAATTTCTGATTTAAAATCATTCATTAATGGCATATTCTTTAACTTTATTTCTTAATTTTTTCATAGATGATAAACAAATCAATAAATAATATTCAGTAATTAATATACGGAAAGACAGACGGAAAAAAATATCAAAAATAAAGGGACAGTTATTCATTAATGATGCTTTATATTTAACTTATTGCTTCATTTTTCATAGATAAACAAAGAAAATGTTAGCGCATGCGTGGGACGGTACGGGTCGGGTATTGACTGTTCGCGCATGCGTGGGACGGTACGGGTTTGGTATTGACTGTTAGCGCATGCGTGGGACGGTACGGGTCGGGTATTGACTGTCAGCGCATGCGTGGGACGGTACGGGTTGGGTATTGACTGTTAGCGCATGCGTGGGACGGTACGGGTCGGGTATTGACTGTCAGCGCATGCGTGGGACGGGTCGGGTATTGACTGTTAGCGCATGCGTGGGACGGTACGGGTTGGGTATTGACTGTTAGCGCATGCGTGGGACGGTACGGGTCGGGTATTGACTGTCAGCGCATGCGTGGGACGGGTCTGGTATTGACTGTTAGCGCATGCGTGGGACGGTACGGGTCGGGTATTGACTGTCAGCGCATGCGTGGGACGGGACAGGTCGGGTATTGACTGTTAGCGCATGCGTGGGACGGTACGGGTCTGGTATTGACTGTTCGCGCATGCGTGGGACGGGACGGGTCGGGTATTGACTGTCAGCGCATGCGTGGGACGGGTCGGGTATTGACTGTTAGCGCATGCGTGGGACGGGTCGGGTATTGACTGTTAGCGCATGCGTGGGACGGTACGGGTCGGGTATTGACTGTCAGCGCATGCGTGGGACGGGACAGGTCGGGTATTGACTGTTAGCGCATGCGTGGGACGGTACGGGTCGGGTATTGACTGTGTTCGCATGCGTGGGACGGCACGGGTCGGGTATTGACTGTTAGCGCATGCGTGGGACGGTACGGGTCTGGTATTGACTGTTCGCGCATGCGTGGGACGGGACGGGTCGGGTATTGACTGTTAGCGCATGCATGGGACGGTACGGGTCTGGTATTGACTGTTCGCGCATGCGTGGGACGGTACGGGTCGGGTATTGACTGTTAGCGCATGCTTGGAACAGGACGGGTCGGGTATTGACTGTTTGCGCATGCCTGGGACGGTACGGGTCGGGTATTGACTGTTAGCGCATGCGTGGGACGGGACAGGTATTGACTTTTAGCGCATGCGTGGGACAGTACGGGTCGGATATTGACTGTTAGCGCATGCGTGGGACGGGACGGGTCGGGTATTGACTGTTAGCGCATGCTTGGGACGGGACGGGTCGGGTATTGACTGTTAGCGCATGCGTGGGACGGGTCGGGTATTGACTGTTAGTGCATGCGTGGGACGGGACGGGTCGGGTATTGATTGTTGGCGCATAAGTGGGACGTACGGGTCGGGTATTAACTGTTCGCGCATGCGTGGGACAGTACGGGTGGGGTATTGACTGTTAGCGCATGCGTGGGACGGTACGGGTCGGGTATTGACTGTTAGCGCATGCGTGGGACGGTACGGGTCGGGTATTGACTGTTAGCGCATGCTTGGGACAGGACGGGTCGTGTATTGACTGTTTGCGCATGCCTGGGACGGTACGGGTCGGGTATTGACTGTTAGCGCATGCGTGGGACGGGACAGGTATTGACTTTTAGCGCATGCGTGGGACGGTACGGGTCGGATATTGACTGTTAGCGCATGCGTGGGACGGGTCGGGTATTGACTGTTAGCGCATGCTTGGGACGGGACGGGTCGGGTATTGACTGTTAGCGCATGCGTGGGACGGGTCGGGTATTGACTGTTAGTGCATGCGTGGGACGGGACGGGTCGGGTATTGACTGTTAGCGCATAAGTGGGACGTACGGGTCGGGTATTGACTGTTCGCGCATGCGTGGGACAGTACGGGTCGGGTATTGACTGTTAGCGCATGCGTGGGACGGTACGGGTCGGGTATTGACTGATAGCGCATGCGTGGGACGGTACGGGTGGGGTATTGACTGTTCGCACATGCGTTGGACCGTACGGGTCGGGTATTGACTGTTAGCGCATGCTGGGACGGTACGGGTGGGGTATTGACTGTTCGTGCATGCGTGGGACGGTACGGGTCGGGTATTGACTGTTTGCGCATGCGTGGGACGGTACGGGTCGGGTATTGACTGTTTGCGCATGCGTGGGACGGTACGGGTCGGGTATTGACTGTTAGCGCATGCGTGGGAGGGTACGGGTCGGGTATTGACTCTTCGCGCATGCGTGGGACGGTACGGGTCGGGTATTGACTCTTCGCGCATGCTGGGACGGTACGGGTCGGGTATTGACTGTTCGTGCATGCGTGGGACGGTACGGGTCGGGTATTGACTGTTTGCGCATGCGTGGGACGGTACGGGTCGGGTATTGACTGTTAGCGCATGCTTGGGACAGGACGGGTCGGGTATTGACTGTTAGTGCATGCGTGGGACGGGACGGGTATTGACTGACTGTTAGTGCATGCGTGGGACGGGACGGGTCGGGTATTGACTGTTAGCGCATGCGTGGGACGGTACGGGTCGGGTATTGACTTTTAGCGCATGCGTGGGACGGTACGGGTCGGGTATTGACTTTTAGCGCATGCGTGGGACGGTACGGGTCGGGTATTGACTGTTAGCGCATGCTTGGGACAGGACGGGTCGGGTATTGACTGTTAGTGCATGCGTGGGACGGGACGGGTATTGACTGACTGTTAGTGCATGCGTGGGACGGGACGGGTCGGGTATTGACTGTTAGCGCATGCGTGGGACGGTACGGGTCGGGTATTAACTGTTAGCGCATGCGTGGGACGGTACGGGTCGGGTATTGACTTTTAGCGCATGCGTGGGACGGTACGGGTCGGGTATTGACTTTTAGCGCATGCGTGGGACGGTACGGGTCGGGTATTGACTGTTAGTGCATGCGTGGGACGGTACGGGTCGGGTATTGACTGTTAGCGCATGCGTGGGACGGTACGGGTCGGGTATTGACTGATAGCGCATGCGTGGGACGGTACGGGTGGGGTATTGACTGTTCGCACATGCGTGGGACCGTACGGGTCTGGTATTGACTGTTAGCGCATGCTGGGACGGTACGGGTCGGGTATTGACTGTTCGTGCATGCGTGGGACGGTACGGGTCGGGTATTGACTGTTTGCGCATGCGTGGGACGGTACGGGTCGGGTATTGACTGTTTGCGCATGCGTGGGACGGTACGGGTCGGGTATTGACTGTTAGCGCATGCGTGGGAGGGTACGGGTCGGGTATTGACTGTTAGCGCATGCTTGGGACAGGACGGGTCGTGTATTGACTGTTTGCGCATGCCTGGGACGGTACGGGTCGGGTATTGACTGTTAGCGCATGCGTGGGACGGGACAGGTATTGACTTTTAGCGCATGCGTGGGACGGTACGGGTCGGATATTGACTGTTAGCGCATGCGTGGGACGGGTCGGGTATTGACTGTTAGCGCATGCTTGGGACGGGACGGGTCGGGTATTGACTGTTAGCGCATGCGTGGGACGGGTCGGGTATTGACTGTTAGTGCATGCGTGGGACGGGACGGGTCGGGTATTGACTGTTAGCGCATAAGTGGGACGTACGGGTCGGGTATTGACTGTTCGCGCATGCGTGGGACAGTACGGGTCGGGTATTGACTGTTAGCGCATGCGTGGGACGGTACGGGTCGGGTATTGACTGATAGCGCATGCGTGGGACGGTACGGGTGGGGTATTGACTGTTCGCACATGCGTTGGACCGTACGGGTCGGGTATTGACTGTTAGCGCATGCTGGGACGGTACGGGTCGGGTATTGACTGTTCGTGCATGCGTGGGACGGTACGGGTCGGGTATTGACTGTTTGCGCATGCGTGGGACGGTACGGGTCGGGTATTGACTGTTTGCGCATGCGTGGGACGGTACGGGTCGGGTATTGACTGTTAGCGCATGCGTGGGAGGGTACGGGTCGGGTATTGACTCTTCGCGCATGCGTGGGACGGTACGGGTCGGGTATTGACTCTTCGCGCATGCTGGGACGGTACGGGTCGGGTATTGACTGTTCGTGCATGCGTGGGACGGTACGGGTCGGGTATTGACTGTTTGCGCATGCGTGGGACGGTACGGGTCGGGTATTGACTGTTAGCGCATGCTTGGGACAGGACGGGTCGGGTATTGACTGTTAGTGCATGCGTGGGACGGGACGGGTATTGACTGACTGTTAGTGCATGCGTGGGACGGGACGGGTCGGGTATTGACTGTTAGCGCATGCGTGGGACGGTACGGGTCGGGTATTGACTTTCAGCGCATGCGTGGGACGGTACGGGTCGGGTATTGACTTTTAGCGCATGCGTGGGACGGTACGGGTCGGGTATTGACTGTTAGCGCATGCTTGGGACAGGACGGGTCGGGTATTGACTGTTAGTGCATGCGTGGGACGGGACGGGTATTGACTGACTGTTAGTGCATGCGTGGGACGGGACGGGTCGGGTATTGACTGTTAGCGCATGCGTGGGACGGTACGGGTCGGGTATTAACTGTTAGCGCATGCGTGGGACGGTACGGGTCGGGTATTGACTTTTAGCGCATGCGTGGGACGGTACGGGTCGGGTATTGACTTTTAGCGCATGCGTGGGACGGTACGGGTCGGGTATTGACTGTTAGTGCATGCGTGGGACGGTACGGGTCGGGTATTGACTGTTAGCGCATGCGTGGGACGGTACGGGTCGGGTATTGACTGATAGCGCATGCGTGGGACGGTACGGGTGGGGTATTGACTGTTCGCACATGCGTGGGACCGTACGGGTCTGGTATTGACTGTTAGCGCATGCTGGGACGGTACGGGTCGGGTATTGACTGTTCGTGCATGCGTGGGACGGTACGGGTCGGGTATTGACTGTTTGCGCATGCGTGGGACGGTACGGGTCGGGTATTGACTGTTTGCGCATGCGTGGGACGGTACGGGTCGGGTATTGACTGTTAGCGCATGCGTGGGAGGGTACGGGTCGGGTATTGACTCTTCGCGCATGCTGGGACGGTACGGGTCGGGTATTGACTGTTCGTGCATGCGTGGGACGGTACGGGTCGGGTATTGACTGTTCGCACATGCGTGGGACCGTACGGGTCTGGTATTGACTGTTCGCACATGCGTGGGACCGTACGGGTCGGGTATTGACTGTTAGCGCATGCTGGGACGGTACGGGTCGGGTATTGACTGTTCGTGCATGCGTGGGACGGTACGGGTCGGGTATTGACTGTTTGCGCATGCGTGGGACGGTACGGGTCGGGTATTGACTGTTTGCGCATGCGTGGGACGGTACGGGTCGGGTATTGACTGTTAGCGCATGCGTGGGAGGGTACGGGTCGGGTATTGACTCTTCGCGCATGCGTGGGACGGTACGGGTCGGGTATTGACTGTTAGCGCATGCTTGGGACGGGACGGGTCGGGTATTAACTGTTAGCGCATGCGTGGGACGGTACGGGTCGGGTATTGACTTTTAGCGCATGCGTGGGACGGTACGGGTCGGGTATTGACTTTTAGCGCATGCGTGGGACGGTACGGGTCGGGTATTGACTGTTAGCGCATGCTTGGGACAGGACGGGTCGGGTATTGACTGTTAGTGCATGCGTGGGACGGGACGGGTATTGACTGACTGTTAGTGCATGCGTGGGACGGGACGGGTCGGGTATTGACTGTTAGCGCATGCGTGGGACGGTACGGGTCGGGTATTAACTGTTAGCGCATGCGTGGGACGGTACGGGTCGGGTATTGACTTTTAGCGCATGCGTGGGACGGTACGGGTCGGGTATTGACTGTTAGTGCATGCATGGGACGGTACGGGTCGGGTATTGACTGTTAGCGCATGCGTGGGACGGTACGGGTCGGGTATTGACTGATAGCGCATGCGTGGGACGGTACGGGTGGGGTATTGACTGTTCGCACATGCGTGGGACCGTACGGGTCGGGTATTGACTGTTAGCGCATGCTGGGACGGTACGGGTCGGGTATTGACTGTTCGTGCATGCGTGGGACCGTACGGGTCGGGTATTGACTGTTTGCGCATGCGTGGGACGGTACGGGTCGGGTATTGACTGTTTGCGCATGCGTGGGACGGTACGGGTCGGGTATTGACTGTTAGCGCATGCGTGGGAGGGTACGGGTCGGGTATTGACTCTTCGCGCATGCGTGGGACGGTACGGGTCGGGTATTGACTCTTCGCGCATGCTCGGACGGTACGGGTCGGGTATTGACTGTTCGTGCATGCGTGGGACGGTACGGGTCGGGTATTGACTGTTTGCGCATGCGTGGGACGGTACGGGTCGGGTATTGACTGTTAGCGCATGCTTGGGACAGGACGGGTCGGGTATTGACTGTTAGTGCATGCGTGGGACGGGACGGGTATTGACTGACTGTTAGTGCATGCGTGGGACGGGACGGGTCGGGTATTGACTGTTAGCGCATGCTTGGGACGGGACGGGTCGGGTATTAACTGTTAGCGCATGCGTGGGACGGTACGGGTCGGGTATTGACTTTTAGCGCATGCGTGGGACGGTACGGGTCGGGTATTGACTTTTAGCGCATGCGTGGGACGGTACGGGTCGGGTATTGACTGTTGGCGCATGCTTGGGACGGGTCGGGTATTGACTGTTAGTGCATGCGTGGGACGGGACGGGTATTGACTGACTGTTAGTGCATGCGTGGGACGGGACGGGTCGGGTATTGACTGTTAGCGCATGCGTGGGACGGTACGGGTCGGGTATTAACTGTTAGCGCATGCGTGGGACGGTACGGGTCGGGTATTGACTTTTAGCGCATGCGTGGGACGGTACGGGTCGGGTTTTGACTTTTAGCGCATGCGTGGGACGGTACGGGTCGGGTATTGACTGTTAGTGCATGCGTGGGACGGGACGGGTATTGACTGACTGTTAGTGCATGCGTGGGACGGGACGGGTCGGGTATTGACTGTTAGCGCATGCGTGGGACGGTACGGGTCGGGTATTAACTGTTAGCGCATGCGTGGGACGGTACGGGTCGGGTATTGACTTTTAGCGCATGCGTGGGACGGTACGGGTCGGGTATTGACTTTTAGCGCATGCGTGGGACCGTACGGGTCGGGTATTGACTGTTGGCGCATGCTGGGACGGTACGGGTCGGGTATTGACTGTTCGTGCATGCGTGGGACCGTACTGGTCGGGTATTGACTGTTTGCGCATGCGTGGGACGGTACGGGTCGGGTATTGACTGTTTGCGCATGCGTGGGACGGGACGTTTCGGGTATTGACTGTTAGCGCATGCGTGGGACGGTACGGGTCGGGTTTTGACTGTTAGCGCATGCGTGGGACGGTACGGGTCGGGTATTGACTGTTCGTGCATGCGTGGGACGGTACGGATCGGGTATTGACTGTTGGCGCATGCTGGGACGGTACGGGTCGGGTATTGACTGTTCGTGCATGCGTGGGACCGTACTGGTCGGGTATTGACTGTTTGCGCATGCGTGGGACGGTACGGGTCGGGTATTGACTGTTTGCGCATGCGTGGGACGGGACGTTTCGGGTATTGACTGTTAGCGCATGCGTGGGACGGTACGGGTCGGGTTTTGACTGTTAGCGCATGCGTGGGACGGTACGGGTCGGGTATTGACTGTTCGTGCATGCGTGGGACGGTACGGATCGGGTATTGACTGTTAGCGCATGCGTGGGACGGTAGGGGTTGGGTATTGACTGTTAGCGCATGCGTGGGACGTACGGGTCGGGTATTGACTGTTCGCACATGCGTGGGACGGTACGGGTCGGGTATTGACTGTTAGCGCATGCGTGGGACGGGTATTGACTGTTAGTTATATGAGCGGAATCAACAGGAACCTCAGTGGTGAACAGAGTCTGTGGAACCGGACCCGGGTAAACGGATCTGGTTCCAAAACTCCTGCTGGGTCCGTTTGAAAGAACCACGCTAACCTTTTGTTTCTGTTCTCGTCTCGCAGAGATCGGCTCCATCAGACGGGCCCAGGAGCAGGAGGCGGCAGCGGCCCGGCGCCAGGCCACCCCAGTGGTGGGGGACCTGAGGCCCCTGGCGGACGCCTTGCCAGAGCTCTGCCAGCTCATTGGGCCCCCGGCGGCCCTAGGGTCCCGCCGTAAGACCAGGAAGAACCAGAGGTGAGTGGATCTGGTGGGTCCGCTGGCTATGTCCCGGTCCATCCGACCCGTGGGCCATCGGTCGTCACGGTAATGCCTCTGTTCCTCCTGTTTCAGGCCGATGAGGAGGCCGGCGCCGACGGACTTCAGTCAGATGAAACGGTCCCAGAAGCGTAAAGTTCTGTAAGCATCCGCCTCCTGTCTGAATGAAGCTGAGCGGGCAGAACCAGAACCTGAACCTGTTCTGCTTTCAGGGAGACGGAGATCAGCCGCTTCAGCGACGCCATCAGAACGCTGTCCAGTAAACAGAACCCGCTGGCGGACATCGGGGAGCAGCTGAGGAAGAGGATGAGGCAGGAGGAAGAGCAGGGGGGGAGCGGCACTGGAACCGGACCTGAAGGATCCAATCTGATTCCCAGTACTTTGAATAAATGACCCAAAGACCACTTCTCCTCTGACTGATTCTTTGTTTGGATGGGGGGGGGGTTCTGCTGGAGGGATCGGGTCGGGTCCATCCGATGTTTCATATGCGATAAAAACTAGTCAGTATTTAAAAGATGAACCACTGATTTATGACTAATAACGTAGAAATATGTTAGTAGATGAGATGAAAACCAAAGCAGCGACTGAATGATTTTAGCAGCTGCATCCTCCAAGGACCCGTTATACCGGGACCGAGTTCTTCGCATCACGATAAGAGGCTGGAAGAGTTTACCATAAGGATCCACTTTTTCCCACACTTTGAGCAATGGGGCTTATGAGAAGGTTAGGGTGGATTCTTCCTAACCACCAGAGGGCGTGATCAAGGTTGGAAAGTATAGAATAAGCGGCTGATTCTCTTTTTTCACAAGAATGTGCTAGCAGCAGGTAGAACGGTGAACAAATGTCCCAAAATTCACACATTTGGACATTTATGTTCCGCATTAAAGCTGCAGAACCGATGAAGAGACTGGGCTGCAAGCTAACGGAAGCTAGCATTCTCTTTTCCTCCATACTCCAGGAGCTGTATGTAGAGCTCCCCCTGCAGGTTTGGAGGGAGACAGTTCAGTAGATATCAGCGGCTTTTATGTGATTCATAAACCTGGCCGTGGCTTATAGTGAGGGGTTCCTCTATAGTCAGGAAAATACGCTAGCTGACACTGCCTGTATGCTCTGTTGCCTAGCAACAGTTTTCTCCGCCTCAATATTATTAAACTGCACTTCCAATATTCACCACTGTTGGCACCATTTCCATTTTTTCTTCTTGAGTGCGGAGCAGCCGGCTTGCTTGGACCTGCTATGAATCATGGGATACCCTACGAAGGTTACAGCAGACCTGTCCTTCAAAATGGGCAAAAATAAGGACGCATTTATCGGCCGCATAACGAGGAGTCGTGGAATCCGAACAAACTTTGGCGCTACGCTGTGGCCGACAAATCTGGCCTTCGGAGGACGCAGCCTCTGAATCAAACTCAGTACCGCCTTTGATCCTTGGTCTGGTTTTCATTAATTCAGGCGGGCCTGCAGCTTCCAGGTTGCATCGCCGCCACCTGCTGGTAAGGAGTGTAACTGCTCCATCAGGGGGTAGATTCATAGATCGCTGCCAAAGTTTGACTACTGGAAACATCTGATGTACCAGTTGGAGTTGATAGCTAAGATCAATATAATCCTGCATTTCTTCCCCTATGTTCAGGTTTTATGGATTTAATACAAACTGTTCAGAAACATTGGACCTGAGTAACGCTTGGTTTTCTGAGGGGATGAAGGACGTTGGCTCAGTCTCTAGGCTGGAGGTTAAAGTCTTTTGGGATGGAGACCAAATCTGATCGATTCAGGAACAGATTCATGACCTCAAACTATCGGAAGAAGAACATTTCTCCTAAAAACGAGAAGATTGTGTCCTGATGAGAAAAACAAATTTAAAAGCATGACATCACTTCCTCTCATATTGGTTTCCATGATTGACTGAAACCTGACGGGAAATAAAATGTTACTTTATGAGACTAAAAACTCATGGTCTCAGGAAATATTTGGCGAGGAATGTTCTGGATGGGCGGGGCGGAGCAGAGGGAGACCACCTCTGGATGGACCGGACCTGGAGACCATGAGGCTTCATGGACACCCAGGGAAGAGACACGGACCACGTCCCTTTAATTATTGATACTGTTGTTATTTGAATCTATTAACCCCTGCTGCCCCGGCCCTCACTGAAGGATCGATGCTTTTAGAGGAAGCAGACTCTTTAAAATAAAGTCCCATAGAGGTCAGCAGGCAGTTCCTGACAGGAACCATTAGATGGCTACATCTATTAAAGTTTCATTTCTTTCCAGTTTAATGAAATAGTTGAATTTTAAACTGTTCTTTGCCGCCGGGTAGAGGCCACTAAAGACGTCCTTTCACCATGGCAACTCTCTATTGAGGCAACGCTACACGTCTCAGAGCAAAATTACTAACGTTTACAATTTTAAATTCATAAATTGTGTTTTGGGCCAATTATTACGATGGAGTATCAGGGCCAGGCAAGATATTTTCTTTATTTCAAGAATAAAGTCATGAAATTACAAGAATAAAGTCATGAAATTACGAGAATAAAGTTATAACATTACGAGAATAAAGTCATAACGTTACAAAATTAAAGTAACATTACAAGAATAAAGTCATCAAATTATGAGAATAAAGTCGTAAAATTACGATAATAAAGTCATAAATTTCTGGGAATAAAGTCGTAACGAGAATAGTCATAATGTTATGAGAATAAAGTTATAAAATTACAAGAGTAAAGTCATAAATTACGACAATAAAGTCATAAATTATGAGAACAAAGTTGTAAATTTATTGGAATAAAGTAGCAAGAAGATTCATAAAATTATGAAACTCTTATCGTAATATTACGAATATTCTTGTAATTTAACGACTTCATTCTTGACCCTAATACGCCATCATGAAGAATACAAAAAAATGTAAAACGAAAAAAAATATTCTGGCATGAATTTTTTTGTCCAGAGGGGAAAAGGGCTGGTGCTCTAGCACCACCTGGTGGCTGTCCGCGCACGTCGCTGCTCTGCTAGCTAACTACAGGCCACATCACTGCTAGCTTAACTGAAAAGGTCAAGTTTAAACTGAAATAGGGACTAAATTAAGCTTTTTAACGCACAGCGTTACTTTGATTTGCAGCATCGATTTATGAGGTTGAAATCGAACCCTGAGCCTTTAGCTCCAGTTAGCAGAACTTTACCAATGACCTGAAGGTATCAACCTTTCTCTGTTTTTTTGTTTTGTTTTTACTAAATTAACTGTCTCTTTAACAATTAGTTTTTTTTTTAGCTTAAAAAAAGGGATATTTTCCTTTTTCACTCTGTTACCATGGAAACCCAGAGCCCCCATAGGTCGACATTGGCAGAGCAGCTAACCAGGCTCTGGGTTTGCTCCCTTCTAACCAGGTACGGAAAGCCGCTACGCCCATTTATCGCTTTGCTCTGCCAAAGTTTAAAACATGACAGATGATTTCTGAGGAAACGGTGCGATTGTAGGCGTGATTTAAGAAGTTTGGCTTTGATGTGGGAGGACATGTCTCTATCGTCTGTCCTCCAGCTCCGGTTTGCTTCCAGGATCAGGTCACGGAGCGGCTGAGGCAGGCTGTGGGCCACGTTCAGACAGTGAGGAGGAGCAGGCGGGTCAGACGGTCCGGATCCACCAGAAGCGTCGTCATCCAGACAGAGGAGTGTCTGCTGCTCCGTCCTCCTCCCCCTCCCTCTCTCCTCCTCCTCCCCCTCCCCCCCCTCCTCCTCCTCCTCCTAGGTCTCCCAGGCTGATCCTGGAGCGCAGCAGACACACCGAGGGCTGCTGGGACCACAGAACATCTCACAGTAAGTACCGAGCTCCAGGTTCTGAAGCCTCTGGCTGTCCAAACCAGAAACCAGGCAGAACCTGGACCCGCTTCAGACCCGGTTGGACCTTCTGCCCGGTTTGGTTCTGAGGCCTTAAAGCTGAGGAGCCGTCTGGGACGGGAACCCACCCGGCAGCCGGTTCCGCTGCTGGAAACGGAGAACAAGGAGAAGGTTCTGGATCTGAGACCCGAAGCAGGAATAAAACAATATATTCTGTTTTTATTATTTCAGGAGGAAATGAGCGGATTCACCTGCTCAGATAAAAAATATATCCACTTCTTCTGCTAACGGACCAAACCAGAGAGCAGAACGGGGCTCTGGAGGCAGGGATGGAGAGGGCGTCACCATGGCAACGGCCAACATTGAAATAAACGGTTCTGATCCACAAACGGAGACAGGACGGGTCAGAACCACGGCCGGACTCTGGGTCGACGTCGCTGAGGTCTGATCAGAACGGCCGACCCAAAAGAAAGCAAAGGCGCTGAGGGGAACCAGAACCTCACCTGGTACCAGTGAAGGTCTGGAGGAACCTGCAGAACCAGTTTGCTCTGTGGAAATAGTTCCCACTTTAACGACGGATGCCTCTTTGCTCTGATGTCTGGTTCTGGTCATTATGTTCAGAACAGCTGGTATCAAATGAAAACTTTATTAATGAGCTTTGAATTATTAATAGCCTGACAGATAATCCAGATTCAACCAGTTTGGTCCGGCGGTAGAGAGACTTTGATTAAGATTTAGATTAAAGATTAGATTTAAGTCAAAGATTTAGATCAGATTTAGATCAAAGATTTGAGTTCATAGATTTAGATTAAAGATTTAGATCAAAAATTTTAAGATCTAAGATTTAGATTAAAGATTTCAGATCAAAGATTTAGATTAAAGATTTAGATCTAAGATTTAGATTAAAGATTCAATCAAAGATTTAAGATCAGATTAAGATAAAAGATTTAAGATCAAAGATTTAGATAAAAAATTTCAGATCAAAGATTTAGATCTAAGATTTAGATTAAAGATTCAATCAAAGATTTATAGATTTAAGATCAGATTTAGATCAAAGATTTAGATTTTAAAAAAAATTAGATCAAAGATTTAGATCCAAGATTTAGGTCTAAGATTTAGATCAAAGATTTAGATTAAAGAAGATTTAAATATTTAGATTAAAGATTTAGATCAAAGGTTTAGATTAGAGATTTACATTAAAGGTTTAGATCAATTTTGAATTTGTTGTTGGAAAAAGGTGTTCAACTATTCACTCCAGTTAAATAAACCGATGGATTTCACTCAGTCAGCTTTTTATTTCATTCAGATTAAATATTTAGACTTAGGTTAGAAACATTTAGATTTAACGTTCCGATTAAGTTATCAGATTATAGGTTAATGATAATAATTTAGATTTTATATTTAGAATTAATATTTAGATTTATATTCAACAATTAGATCCAAGGTTAGAAATATGTAATTTGATTTAACATTTAATCAAATATTTAAGATTTAAATGAGCAATTTAGATTTATAATATATATTTAGATTCAACATGTAGATTATTGATTTAAGATGCATATTTAGGTTTAATATTTAGATTAGTGAAATATATGTCATTTTGATTTAATGATTCAGCTTTAAGATTTATGCTTTTCATTGAATGTGGAAGGTATTTAATTGGTATTTGTATTTATTTAGATTTTAGTTATTTATTTAGATTTTAAGGTATTTATTTAGATCTAACATTTGGCATGGATTTATGATTTATAAAAAACATATCTAAAATTTATTTAAAAATATACTAGAAATAAACTTAGAAATAACCTAACCTTTAATCTAAAACAAATTCAGTATTCATTTCGTTTTAATGTTTAATATTTCAGTAAATGTGAAGAATGTGCCCCAAATAACAGAGGAGACAATAAATAATAATAAATATATTTAACTTTATACACAGAACAAATAAAGATATTTATTTACGGAGAAGCAGGAAAGGCAGAAATATAAATGAATGCATTTTACAAAATGTTTCTATTAGATTAACGTAGCAAAGTGATTTAATCTAATGTAGATATATATTCCCATGGTAGAACGTGTCTATTCTGACAGATCTACTTCTGTACAGGTTTAGCATTCTGTTTGTTGGCAGGAAGCATTTATTTCTCAGAGGGTTTTAATTCACTTCATAAGCATTAAATGTGCAGCTTCCTTCCTTTAGGCCATGCTGGTTTTTACAAGATGACCTTTAGGCGAGCGGCTCTTCTTCATGTGTTTTTCCAGCGGCCTTAATTCTGACTCAGTTTCCAGCAGACGCCGCCGCAGAAACAACCGCTGCTACTATTCCATCCATATTTCATTCATTCCAAAAGAAACAAACTACAAACTATTTAATACAAATCTTTAATCTAAATACTAGACCTAAATCTTTAATCTAAATCTTTAATCTAAATCCTTGATCTAAATCTTTAATCTAAATCTTTGATCTAAATCTTTAATTTAAATCCTTGATCTAAATCTTTAATCTAAATACTTGACCTAAATCTTTAATCTAAATCTTTAATCTAAATCCTTGATCTAAATCTTTAATCTAAACACTTGATCCAAATCTTTAATCTAAATCTTTAATCTAAATCCTTGATCTAAATCTTTAATCTAAATCTTTGATCTAAATCTTTAATCTAAATACTTAATCTAAATCTTTAATCTAAATAATGAATCTAAATCTTTAATCTAAATCTTCGATCTAAATCTTTAATCTAAATACTTGATCTAAATCTTTAATCTAAATATTGAATCTAAATCTTTAATCTAAATATTGAATTTAAGTCTTTAATCTAAATCTTTGATCTAAATCTTTAATTTAAATCCTTGATCTAAATCTTTAATCTAAATACTTGATCTAAATCTTTGATCTAAATCTGATCTAAATCTTTGACTTAAATCTAATCTTTAATCTAAATCTTAATCAAAGTCTCTCTACCGCCGGACCAAACTGGTTGAATCTGGATTATCTGTCAGGCTTTTAATAATTCAAAGCTCATTAATAAAGTTTTCTTCTTTAATTTAAATCCTTAATACTTAATCTAAATCTTTAATCTAAATAATGAATCTAAATCTTTAATCTAAATCTTCGATCTAAATCTTTAATCTAAATACTTGATCTAAATCTTTAATCTAAATATTGAATCTAAATCTTTAATCTAAATATTGAATTTAAGTCTTTAATCTAAATCTTTGATCTAAATCTTTAATTTAAATCCTTGATCTAAATCTTTAATCTAAATACTTGATCTAAATCTTTGATCTAAATCTGATCTAAATCTTTGACTTAAATCTAATCTTTAATCTAAATCTTAATCAAAGTCTCTCTACCGCCGGACCAAACTGGTTGAATCTGGATTATCTGTCAGGCTTTTAATAATTCAAAGCTCATTAATAAAGTTTTCTTCTTTAATTTAAATCCTTAATACTTAATCTAAATCTTTAATCTAAATAATGAATCTAAATCTTTAATCTAAATCTTCGATCTAAATCTTTAATCTAAATACTTGATCTAAATCTTTAATTTAAATATTGAATCTAAATCTTTAATCTAAATATTGAATCTAAATCTTTAATCTAAATCCTTGATCTAAATCTTTAATCTAAATATTGTATATTAATCTTTAAGCATTAAATCTAAATGTTAAATCTAAATTAATTTCTTAAATTTTTTATGTAATTAATTTTTTTAAGCTAAATCTCTGATCTTCTATTTTTAATCCAAATCTTTGGATCTTTAATCTAAATGTTAAATCTGAATTAATATCTTTATTTTTTTAATGTAAATTTAAATGCTTAACCTAAATATTTTATATAAATGTTTAATCTATATATTTGATCCAAATCAGTGAATAATACGTCCACCTCTGTTCTCTTACGCGCGGGACACATGCACGCGCATATGCCCCGCGCGGTGTCACCGCGGATGCCTCGCATATGCCCCATGACAATATTAGCCTTATGTAAAATATATGGTAAATCATTAGTAAAAATAATAAATAATAATGGACCCAGACAACTACCTTGGGGTACTCCACATGTAATATTTCTGATACCTGAAAGACTGTCGTTAAAAAACACTGTCCCCTGAAGCCAGTGACCTCACAAACATTACTCAAAACACCAAATTAAGCCTAATAATCATTGTGCTCCTTCGTAAAAAAAAATTAACTGTATTTATCCAGTGAAACCAGCTAAATAAAACCAATGTTTTATGGACTGTAGAACTTACATTGCGTATGGTTTGTTACGTATTTTCTGTTTATTCACAGCTCTTGCTTAGAAAAACAGACCTATTTTTCTATATTCTTAGAGTTAGTTGTTTGATGGTCATTTTTGCTCTCAAATACAAGAACTGTAATTTCTCTTGTTGGTCTTATGTGTAAAAATAAAAGTCATTAATTGTTTCTGGGCGTCTAAAATCCTACCTGTCAGGAGGCATGCCTGATTAAGGCCGAAGCCAAACCCTGGCCTAAACGCACAAATTATCCACAAACCAGCCTCTCATCCATACGAAGCCGTTGTTTCGGGGTCTGTAAAAAATCTTTTTTTTTATTCAGCCTTCAGAGTGGGAAGATTTGGAAACGCCGTTTTCGCGTTTCCATCTTTAAGCTCTAACCGCATTTTTTTTCTTACACGCATGCGTCATAGCGTCGCCTCTAAACACGCATGCGCGACACAGTATCACAACAACAATGGCGCCGTACTGTGTTGAATGGTTGCTGCTCATGCTACTCACCCTGCTGTCGGGCTTACAACAGAATCTTCTTCTTCTGGAATATCTCCAGGAAGAACAGAGCAATATCGACGACATAGTTCAGCACCTGAATCTGACTAAACCACGAAAATGGACCCGCAGGGCAACCATGTATAAATATTACTGCGCATGCCCAATTTTCGTCGCCTATTTTTGCTTTGGCACCACAGCGCCACTTACAGGCCTGGCATACATTTTGCAGCGTTTTCATGCATTCGTGTGGACGATCACATTTATTTTACGTCTCCGTCTTTAAGACAAACGTTCTGGAAAATATTAGCGTTTCGTGTTCGTTTTGACTTCGTCTGGACGGGGCCTAAAAAGAACAAAAAAATAATAAAAAGTCACTCAGTGGGTCCATATACTGTAACCCACCCTGCAGGGGGGTAAAAAGCAGATCTATGCTGGTTTAATCCAGACCATAATCTCCTGATCAGTTCTGCCTTCAGAGGCGGTCTTCTGCGTGAGTCATTAGGCACCCAGACCATAGAAGGAGCCGTTAAAACGAGACCACCAAGATCAGGAAGATAGAAACAAAGCTTATAGAGCGTCTTTCACATCTACACCTTAAGGACACATTCTTTGGAGGACCAGAATGTTCAAATTCTGGAAAACGAGGAGGACAGGTGGTTTGAGAGGAAGGAAGCCATCTATGTTAAGAAAGAAAAAACAACCTTAAACGGGGGGGGGGGGGGGGCACTCAGATTTCACAAACCTTCAAGCAGCGATAGAGCTGATTCCTTCCCGCTATCATCGCAGCCACAACCCCTTCGCCTAAAACTGACGCATGTTAACAGCCACAAAACATTTATGAGGTATTTTCCACTTTTTTTAGAATCAGTAAATGTAACAAAATGTAACATTATTACACCTATAAAATTCCATAAAAGACAGTGAAACAGCTGCTTGTCAAGCTAAAATAAGCCCAAGTGCCTGTTCTGACCTGTATTTTGTTCAGCCTTAGGCTTTGTAATAAAAATAAAACAGGGTCCTAACTTCCAAAAACTATTACTAACCAGTATTACTAACCCTAAGCCTGACTTTAACCCTAAGCCTGACTTTAACCTAAGCCTGACTTTAACCCTAAGAAAGACTTTAACTCTAAGCCTGACATTATCCACCTTGACTTTAATCCTGACTTTAACGCTAAGCCTGACTTTAACCCTTAGCCCAACTTTAACCCTAATCCTGACTTTAACCCTAAACCCTGACTTTAACCCTAAGCCTAACTTTAACTCTAAGCCTGACTTTAACCCTTACCCTGACTTTAACCCTAAGCCTGACTTTAACCCTGACTTTAACCCTAAGCCTGACTTTAACCCTTAGCCCAACTTTAACCCTGATCCTGACTTTAACCCTTACCCTGACTTTAACCCTGACTTTAACCCTAAGCCTGACTTTAACCCTAAGCCTGACTTTAACCCTTAGCCCAACTTTAACCCTAATCCTGACTTTAACCCTTACCCTGACTTTAACCCTAAGCCTGACTTTAACCCTAAGCCTAACTTTAACTCTAAGCCTGACTTTAACCCTAAACCTGACTTATACTCTAAGCCTGACTTTAACCCTTACCCTGACTTTAACCCTGACTTTAACCCTAAGCCTGACTTTAACCCTTAGCCTGACTTTAACCCTAAGCCTGACTTTATCCACCCTGACTTTAATCCTGACTTTAACGCTAAGCTTGACTTTAACCCTAGGCCTGACTTTAACCCTTAGCCTGACTTTAACCCTTATCCTGACTTTAACACTAAGCCTGACTTTAACCCTTAGCATTTCCGGTATATTCTTGACCCCAGGCTTAACATGACCTGGGAGCTGCAGGTTCAGGATGGTTGGTCTCTGTGAGTGTCTCTAGCAGTGGGACAGACAGTCAGTCAGTAACAGAACCATGTCCCACAGGTCAAAGGTCACATTTAGCCATATTGCCCTGATTTCCAGAGGAAAGTCCTCCAAAGAGGACGATCTAATCACAGGCCGGTAAATATGTGCTGTATAAAAACATCAAGCCCCCCATTGGGTGGGGGGGGTTGAGTCTATTAGCAGCATCCTTGTAGCTCTCCCTCCTCCTTCCCTCCTCCTTCCCTCCTCCTGCTGCGTTGATCTGACCCAGCTCCTCTGCGTCTCCTCTTGTCGCTGCTCCATCAATATTTTCCTGCTTCCTCTGTTTCTGAGACGCTGACTGGCAGATTTCTGCCATTCCTCCGTCCAGTCAGCACATGTTCTGGAGTTCTTGTTTTATTGCTCTGATGGCTTTCCTTGTTTCCAAGCAGAGGTTCAGGACCAGTGAAGCAGGGTCTAATACCTCCTATCTGCTGCTTTTTGATGTCCAAGGAGCAAGAAAAGGGCGATAAGCACTGCTTCAGTCCAGGCAGTGGTAAAGTCCTTTATGATGTCTTTAAGGCTACGTTCACACCGCAGCCTAAGTCACCCAAACCCACATTTATTTTGCCCACATGCGACCTGGATCAGATCTTTTCATGACAGTCTGAACAACACAGATCCGATTTTTCCCAATTCGACCCAGAACACTTGGCTCTGTGGTCCTGAATCCGATATGAATCTGATCTTTCTAAATGCGACCTGCGTGTGAACGGCCAACATGAACGCCATTAATTCCTGACAAAGGTCACTATTCTGCGTCTTGCTACACAGAAGCAGAAAGAAAAACAACAACCATGGCGGACGATGATGCAGAGAGCAGTGTCTATGGTTAACCATCCTGAAAAGATTGAGGTTTTATGGTTGGAAAAGACCACTAGATGCACGCCGGCGCTACCATCCATGTTTACTTCCGTAAACACAGAGCACGCTGCCTGTGATGTCATGGCATCCTCTACTGCGCATGCGAGACACTTGCGTCATATGACTGCAGTTCACACAGGAGATCACATACAAGTCGCATTTATTTGGAAATATGAACGGCAACGCACAAAAAATTTGATTTCACAAAAAAAAAAAAATCGCAATTGAGCATCAAGGCCCGCAGTGGAACGTAGACTTTAGTTCCGTTCTTAGACCTGTTCCTGACTCATCAAGGCCCGCAGTGGAACGTAGACTTTAGTTCCGTTCTTAGACCTGTTCCTGACTCATCAAGGCCCGCAGTGGAACGTAGACTTTAGTTCCGTTCTTAGACCTGTTCCTGACTCATCAAGGCCCGCAGTGGAACGTAGACTTTAGTTCCGTTCTTAGACCTGTTCCTGACTCATCAAGGCCCGCAGTGGAACGTAGACTTTAGTTCGATTCTTAGACCTGTTCCTGACTCATCAAGGCCTGCAGTGGAACGTAGACTTTAGTTCCGTTCTTAGACCTGTTCCGGACTCATCAAGGCCCGCAGTGGAACGTAGACTTTAGTTCCGTTCTTAGACCTGTTCCTGACTCATCAAGGCCCGCAGTGGAACGTAGACTTTAGTTCCGTTCTTAGACCTGTTCCTGTCTCATCAAGGCCCGCAGTGGAACGTAGACTTTAATTCCGTTCTTAGACTTGTTCCTGACTCATCAAGGCCCGCAGTGGAACGTAGACCTTAGTTCCGTTCTTAGACCTGTTCCTGACTCATCAAGGCCCGCAGTGGAACGTAGACTTTAGTTCCATTCTTAGACCTGTTCCTGACTCATCAAGGCCCGCAGTGGAACGTAGACTTTAGTTCCGTTCTTAGACCTGTTCCTGACTCATCAAGGCCCGCAGTGGAACGTAGACTTTAGTTCCGTTCTTAGACCTGTTCCGGACTCATCAAGGCCCGCAGTGGAACGTAGACTTTAGTTCCGTTCTTAGACCTGTTCCTGACTCATCAAGGCCCGCAGTGGAACGTAGACTTTAGTTCCGTTCTTAGACCTGTTCCTGACTCATCAAGGCCCGCAGTGGAACGTAGACCTTAGTTCCGTTCTTAGACCTGTTCCTGACTCATCAAGGCCCGCAGTGGAACGTAGACCTTAGTTCCGTTCTTAGACCTGTTCCTGTCTCATCAAGGCCCGCACCGTTCTTAGACCTGTTCCTGACTCATCAAGGCCCGCAGTGGAACGTAGACCTTAGTTCCGTTCTTAGACCTGTTCCTGTCTCATCAAGGCCCGCACCGTTCTTAGACCTGTTCCTGACTCATCAAGGCCCGCAGTGGAACGTAGACTTTAGTTCCGTTCTTAGACCTGTTCCTGACTCATCAAGGCCCGCAGTGGAACGTAGACTTTAGTTCCGTTCTTAGACCTGTTCCTGACTCATCAAGGCCCGCAGTGGAACGTAGACTTTAGTTCGATTCTTAGACCTGTTCCTGACTCATCAAGGCCCGCAGTGGAACGTAGACTTTAATTCCGTTCTTAGACCCGTTCCGTACTCATCAAGGCCCGCAGTGGAACGTAGACTTTAGTTCCGTTCTTAGACCTGTTCCGTACTCATCAAGGCCCGCAGTGGAACGTAGACTTTAGTTCCGTTCTTAGACCTGTTCCAGACTCATCAAGGCCCGCAGTGGAACGTAGACTTTAATTCCGTTCTTAGACCTGTTCCAGACTCATCAAGGCCCGCAGTGGAACGTAGACTTTAATTCCGTTCTTAGACCTGTTCCAGACTCATCAAGGCCCGCAGTGGAACGTAGACTTTAGTTCCGTTCTTAGACCTGTTCCGTACTCATCAAGGCCCGCAGTGGAACGTAGACTTTAGTTCCGTTCTTAGACCTGTTCCAGACTCATCAAGGCCCGCAGTGGAACGTAGACTTTAATTCCGTTCTTAGACCTGTTCCAGACTCATCAAGGCCCGCAGTGGAACGTAGACTTTAGTTCCGTTCTTAGACCTGTTCCAGACTCATCAAGGCCCGCAGTGGAACGTAGACTTTAGTTCCGTTCTTAGACCTGTTCCTGACTCATCAAGGCCCGCAGTGGAACGTAGACTTTAGTTCCGTTCTTAGACCTGTTCCTGACTCATCAAGGCCCGCAGTGGAACGTAGACTGTAGTTCTGTTCTTAGACCTGTTCCTGACTCATCAAGGCCCGCAGTGGAACGTAGACTTTAATTCCGTTCTTAGACCTGTTCCTGACTCATCAAGGCCTGCAGTGGGACGTAGACTTTAGTTCCGTTCTTAGACCTGTTCCTGACTCATCAAGGCCCGCAGTGGAACGTAGACTTTAGTTCCGTTCTTAGACCTGTTCCTGACTCATCAAGGCCCGCAGTGGAACGTAGACTTTAATTCCGTTCTTAGACCTGTTCCTGACTCATCAAGGCCCGCAGTGGAACGTAGACTTTAGTTCCGTTCTTAGACCTGTTCCTGACTCATCAAGGCCCGCAGTGGAACGTAGACTTTAGTTCACTTTAACATAGAAAATCCTTTAAGCCTTTGGCGTAATCTTCCCTTTCTTTTTTCTGTGTGTCGGGCTTCTGAATACATGACAGTCTTAGTTTGCAGCAAAAAGTTGCAGCCCTCTGTTGTCAGTGTTTGGTTGAGGTGTGAGCATCCAGATGCAGGGAGGCAGAGGTTAGTTTAATTGGAATAACTTAGTGCTCAGAGGCAACTCAGGCTTGAATCCAACTTAACAAAACACAGAAAAAGCAGAACCTTCTGAGTTATTAGTTGTAAACGCTTTAGAAACGGGTCGCCGGCGACCTCCATCGTCTCCGGCTGGATTGTCAGGGTGGTTCTCCTGCTGGAAGGTGAACCTCGGGTCTTTTGCAGCTCTTTCTTTTCCCAGGAGAACAATTTCCACAGCGTGATGCCCGATGGATGGTTGGATTTGCTTCAGGCATGACTCAATTCCAGCTAAAATCTGCTGTGCACCACATTAGTTGTGGAGTACCACAAGGTTCAGTCCTGGGAACCTTGTGGAACCTTTTTCTTTCGTATATCAAAATGTTCAAATTGTTTAGGTTATTTTATTTGCAGATGAAACAACCTTGTTTTATTCAGGGTTAAAGTATAAAAAAAGGTGTTTGAAGTGGTTTTAAAAGCAAGTACCTTTCAATAACTAGTCGTAGAATTCAAACTATTAGAATGATTGGAATAAAGGTATTTTTTGCACATAAATACATATGTTTTAAGCATGAAAACAATGACATCATGTGACTTTATCTCATAAATGTTAACCTTGTTGTGCACATTTAGCATTTCATCAATAGGTTGAACCAGTTATGTTTTATCTTCTTTGTGAACTGCTGCTGATTCCTCATCCTCGGACTTTATTTAAACCTGCCTAATGTCATAGACAGCTTTCTTTTTGTTGTATTTCTACCGTTCTGTGCTTCTCAGCCAAAGCTGATCGTTTAGCGATCGTACTCTGTCTTCCCCGCAGGTGGATCCGGGAACCGTCCCAGCGGAACCGAACCTCTCATCATGGAGGGAATGCAAACACAGAGCGTGGGTGAGTCTAAACAACCTGCTGGTGTCCCAAAGCGCGGGAGTTTAGAGAACATTCAGGAAAATATGGCATAAAGATTTATCTGGGTGGGAATGTATCATCCAGGTCATTTAAGCCTGTTTTTATGACACGTGGTAAAAGACCTGTACTCATAAAGTACAACATTACATTCATTCACCCATTCACTCACACACTGATGGTGGTGAGCTGCATTGTAGCCACAGCTGACCCGGGGCTCACTGACAGAAGCGGTACAAGACTTAGATAGAAAACTTTGTATCAATTTGACTGTATGATCTGGTTGAACTGTAAAGTGCCTTGAGATGACATGTGTTGTGAATTTGGCGCTATATAAATAAACTGAATTGAATTGACTTCTAAGCAATCCCCCCTATTTAGGAAGAGGAAAGACAAGTCAAAATAGTTCATCTCATAAATAGGCCAAGAAAAACGATGCTTCCACAGTTCCCAGAGCGGTTCTGTTGATGACCCGGTTCTGTTGGTGACCCGGTTCTGTTGGTGACCCGGTTCTGTTGGTGACCAGTCAATGACTGGATGCAATCTGCTCCAAGTCATTAACTGGATGCAGCCAATGACTGGATGCAATCTGCTCCAAGTCAGCAACTGAATGCAGTCAATGACTGGAAGCAATCTGCTCCAAGTCAGCAACTGGATGCAGTCAATGACTGGATGCAATCTGCTCCAAGTCATTAACTGAATGCAGTCAATGACTGGATGCAATCTGCTCCAAGTCATTAACTGAATGCAGTCAATGACTGGATGCAATCTGCTCCAAGTCAGCAACTGAATGCAGTCAATGACTGGATGCAATCTGCTCCAAGTCAGCAACTGGATGCAGCCAATGACTGGATGCAATCTGCTCCAAGTCATTAACTGAATGCAGTCAACGACTGGATGCAATCTGCTCCAAGTCAGCAACTGAATGCAGTCAATGACTGGATGCAATCTGCTCCAAGTCAGCAACTGGATGCAGTCAATGACTGGATGCAATCTGCTCCAAGTCAGCAACTGAATGCAGTCAATGACTGGATGCAATCTGCTCCAAGTCAGCAACTGGATGCAGTCAATGACTGGATGCAATCTGCTCCAGTTCATTAACTGGATGCAGTCAATGACTGGATGCAATCTGCTCCAAGTCATTAACTGAATGCACTCAATGACTGGATGCAATCTGCTCCAAGTCAGCAACTGAATGCAGTCAATGGCTGGATGCAATCTGCTCCAAGTCAGCAACTGAATGCATTCAATGACTGGATGCAATCTGCTCCCAGTCAGCAACTGGATGCAATGTGCTCTAAGTCATTAACTGAATGCAGTCAATGACTGGATACAATCTGCTCCAAGTCAGCAACTGGATGCAATCTGCTCCAAGTCATTAACTGGATGCAGTCAATGACTGGATGCAATCTGCTCCAAGTCATTAACTGAATGCAGTCAATGACTGGATGCAATCTGCTCCAAGTCAGCAACTGGATGCAATCTGCTCCAAGTCAGTGACTGGATGCAATCTGCTTCAAGTCAACAACTGGATGCAATCTGCTCCAAGTCATTAACTGGATGCAGTCAGTGACTGGATGCAATCTGCTCCAAGTCAGTGACTGGACGGGTCAATGACTGGATTCCACCTGCTCCAAGTCAGTGACTGGATGCAATCTGCTCCAAGTCAGTGATTGGTACAATCTGCTCCAAGTCAGCAACTGGATGCAATCTGCTCCAAGTCAGCGACTGGATACAATCTGCTCACAGTCAACGACTGGATGCAATCTGCTCCAAGTCATTAACTGGATGCAGTCAGTGACTGGATGCAATCTGCTCCAAGTCAGTGACTGGACGAGTCAATGACTGGATTCGACCTTCTGCAAGTCAGTGACTGGATGCAATCTGCTCCAAGTCAGTGATTGGTACAATCTGCTCCAAGTCAGCAACTGGATGCAATCTGCTCCAAGTCAACGACTGGATGCAGTTTGCTCCAAGTCAGCGACTGGATGCAATCTGCTCCAAGTCAGCAATTAGATGCAATCTGCTCCAAGTCAGCAACTGGATGCAATCTGCTCCAAGTCAGCGACTGGATGCAATCTGCTCCAAGTCAAGGACTGGATGCAATCTGCTCCAAGTCATTAACTGGATGCAGTCAGTGACTGGATACAATCTGCTCCAAGTCAGTGACTGGATGTAGTCAATGACTGGAATCGACCTGCTCCAAGTCAACGACTTGATGCAATCTGCTCCAAGTCAGTGACTGGATGCAATCTGCTCCATGTCATTAACTAAATGCAGTCAATGACTGGATGCAATCTGCTTCAAGTCAGTGACTGGATGCAATCTGCTCCAAGTCAGTGACTGGATGCAATCTGCTCCAAGTCGTTAACTGAATGCAGTCAATGACTGGGTGCAATCTGCTCCAAGTGATTAACTAAATGCAGTCAATGACTGGATGCAATCTGCTTCAAGTCAGTGACTGGATGCAATCTGCTCCAAGTTGTTAACTGAATGCAGTCAATGACTGGATGCAATCTGCTCCATGTCATTAACTAAATGCAGTCAATGACTGGATGCAATCTGCTTCAAGTCAGTGACTGGATGCAATCTGCTCCAAGTCAGTGACTGGATGCAATCTGCTCCAAGTCGTTAACTGAATACAGTCAATGACTGGATGCAATCTGCTCCAAGTCAGCGACTGGATGCAATCTGCTCCAAGTGATTAACTGAATGCAGTCAATGACTGGATGCGATGTGCTCCAAGTCAGTGACTGGATGCAATCTGCTCCAAGTGATTAACTGAATGCATTCAATGACTGGATACGATGTGCTCCAAGTCAGTGACTGGATGCAATCTGCTCCAAGTCAACGACTGGATGCAATCTGCTCCAAGTCAGTGACTGGATGCAATCTGCTCCAAGTAATTCACTGAATGCAGTCAATGACTGGATGCGATCTGCTCCAAGTCAACGACTGGATGCAATCTGCTCCAAGTCAGCGACTGGATGCGAACTGCTCCAAGTCAGTGACTGGATGCAATCTGCTCCAAGTCAGCGACTGGATGCAATCTGCTCCAAGTCAGTGACTAGATGCAATCTGCTCCAAGTCAGTGACTAGATGCGACATGCTCCAAGTCAACGACTGGATGCAATCTGCTCCAAGTCAGTGACTAGATGCGACATGCTCCAAGTCAATGACTGGATGCAATCTGCTCCAAGTCAACGACTGGATGCAATCTGCTCCAAGTCAGCGACTGGATGCGAACTGCTCCAAGTCAGTGACTAGATGCGACATGCTCCAAGTCAGTGACTGGACGCAATCTGCTCCAAGTCAGTGACTAGATGCGACATGCTCCAAGTCAACGACTGGATGCGAACTGCTCCGAGTCAGCGACTGGATGCGAACTGCTCCAAGTCAACGACTGGATGCAATCTGCTCCAAGTCAGCGACTGGATGCGAACTGCACCAAGTCAGTGACTGGATGCAATCTGCTCCAAGTCAGTGACTGGATGCAATCTGCTACAAGTTAATCACTGGATGCATGCTGATCCAAGTCAACGACGGAATAGAATCTGCTCCAAGTCAGTGAATCAATGCAATGTGCAAATCAACGACAGGGTTCATGTTTATGTAATCTTCTCCTGATATACATTTTTTCCATCACTGTCTCCTAACCTGCATTTTCCTCTATAGTTTTCTCTCACAGGCACCAACAGCAGTAAAATATGTAGCTCCTGCTGGAGGAAGTTAGAAATGGACGTTAATGTCTCGCTAGGTCTAGGGTCTTTGATTGGCCTGGTGACCTTCCTTCCCAAAGCCAATTTACAGCAAAAGCTTTTAATTCAAAAGCACTAAATTTAACATTGTGCTTCTCATACCGACGAGTCGTCTCCGTTACTTAAAACCTTTATCATTGTTTTAAACTGCTAGCTCATTACCTGAGTCTAAGCAGGTGAGTGCTGGTTGGTGAACACACCTAGTTTCACCTTTAAAACGCGTTCTAAGTTGCTCTTTCTGGTCACCACAGGTTCATGTGGCACAGAGGTCAAGGAAAATCACGTCTGCTCCAGAGAGGGGCCTGCAACTGTAGCCGGTCAGCGGCTCGGTGGAGGGACCGGGCGAGGGAGGAAACGGCCCTTAGTGGAAGGTAACAATGGCCGACCCCCCCACAGCTACTGGCCCAAGAAGAATAAGAGAGTCTCAGAGACTGTTGCGCCCAAGAACGCCCTGATGCAGCTGAATGAGATGAAGCCAGGGCTGCAGTACCAGCTGCTCTCTCAGTCCGGGCCGGTCCATGCGCCTGTGTTTGTGATGAGCGTGGAGGTCAATGGGCAGCTCTTCAACGGCTCCGGCCCGACTAAGAAGAAGGCCAAGCTGAATGCTGCAGAGAAGGCCTTGCGTTCCTTCGTCAGGATCCCCAATGCACCCAAGGTCCAGGTGTCCAGGGGTCGGACTCTGGCCCTTCAACCAGACTTTACCTCAGACCTAGAGGGCGTTCCTGATGTGCTCTTCAATGCCTTTGAGACCTCCAGGGCTTTAGACAGTCCATCTTACCTGGCCTTTGACCGTAGCAGTTCCTTCAAATCTCAGGGATTAGGGTGCCCAGCACTATCCCCCCCTACCTCAAACCTACCCCAGCGTCCCAACCCCCCAACGCCACCTGCCCTCAGCTCTGCCACAAGTAGCAAGAACCCTGTGATGACTCTGAACGAGCTGAGGCCAGGACTCAAATATGACTTTGTGTCAGAGAGCGGAGAGAGCCATTCCAAGAACTTTGTCATGTTGGTGAGAGTGGACGGTCAGAAGTTCCAGGGTTCTGGGCGGAACAAGAGGCTGGCTAAGGCGCGGGCCGCCCAGGCAGCTCTGTCCTCTCTCTTCCACCTCCAGCTGGATGAGGCGCCGTCCAGACGGCCCATACCGAGAGACGGACTGCAGCTTTATCTACCACAGGTGAGCAGAGTACACTTAGTTTTACCATCCAGGTATGCCTGGAAGGAACCACTTTAAAGGAGCTTTATCGGACGCTCCTCTCCCGCCTAGTCCGTGTCAGGGTCACGGTGGGGCCGGGTGCCTGTATGCGGCAGTCTATGGGCGAGAGGCGGGGTACAGCCTGGGCAGGTCGCCAGGCTGAGGCAGTCCTGATATCATATGTAATGCAATTTTACCTCCTTAGAAGTGTAGGGGGGGGGCTTAAAAGATAGCGATTAATGATGTGCGGTACAACAGAGTATTAGACCAGAGTTGTCGTAAAATCTAACTTTTTTCTTACAATATTACAACTTTATTCTCGTAATTTTATAACTATTCTTGTTGCGACTTTATTCTCAAAATATTATGACTTTACTCTCGAAATAAGAAACAACTCTCTAGCCTGGCTCTAATACGCGTCGTAGTGCAGAGAGAGAGGAGAAACAATTTGATGCGCAGAGAAAATGCATTAGCAACATTTTGAGAGCTAAAAATGAATTTTTAAATTATAACAGGAAGTAGTTAAATGAAGGTTTGCGTAAAGCTCTATGTAGAAATTTTGTTTTATGGTCAAATTAGTCATAAAATTGGAATAATCCCCTTTTTGTCCTATTTGGATCAATTGTCACATTTTGACAAAGTTTATGACTAAAAATCTAAAATTTTACACAGCTGTTTTCTGCAACGCGAACAGAAAGTTTACGGAGTTGGAGAGGTCAAGTACGAAGTATTCAAAAAATACAGAATATTAATTAATTACATTACACTGATTTAAAATGTTATGCCAGAGAAAAAAATATTATTTTGGACCTGTTTGAAGCCATGTAGCTTAAGTCGTGTAAAAGTAAAAGATTTTGCACCTTTATCTCCAGAAAGTAGAATTTCTCAGCTTTCAAATGCGATTTATCACAGTCATGTGGGATTTATATTTTTCAGTGGAGATGTTTAGCGCAGTGGAAGTCTATTTTTACATAAACTGAAGTCTCTGCACACTGGTAGCTAAGATGCAATTTTAATTGGCCTCCCCACCATCGCTGAGTGCTTTCTTAAAGCTGTTCCACATTAAAGCGCCTCTCCGAACTCTCCGCGTCGTTTACACCAGAGTTTGCATCCAAATTCCAGGCAGATGAGCGGAAGGTTTAGCACTTTATTTCACTTTCTGTCGACCTGATGAGACGCTAAATGCTAACGGCTCTGATGCTCTGGAAGCTTTGTTTCTGATTCCGTCGCCAGGTTCTGGCCGACGCCGTCTCTCGTTTGGTTGTGGAAAAGTTCGGCCAACTGACCGACAACTTCTCCTCTCCGCATGCTGGAAGAAAAGTTTTGGCGGGTGTCGTCATGACAACAGGTAATCCATAGTATTGTTGTTTTTTCTCAGCAGGGTTAGGAGAACCTCGATCGGAACTCATTCTGGTGGAGTTGTAAAATAAATTAACCAAGTTTGGCAGCCAAAGAGACCAAAAGAAATCATCTTGAATCAGATTTTTTTCTCTCTTTACTGGGTATTTAACACGGGGCAAAGGTGCATTCAGACCAAACAAGGTGTGCACGGGGAAGCTAAAGAGAAAATAATGTTAGTAAAGGCAGAGATAAGGAATGCCCTGCAGAAGGCTTTAGGTAGCTTTAAAAAAGCTGTTTTAATTTAGTCCTAGAAGAAGCGTTCATCCTCCTTCATCTCCAGCACAGAGCTGGGTCTGTCACTGTCTGCTGCCCAGCATCGGGGCTTTCTCAGGGGGGAAGATCAACCAGGAAGTCCCTCTGATTCAGAGCTGCGTCTGGATGAACCAAATTGCATCTTTTTCCCAAAAACTGATGGTCTCCCCATGGAGATTCAAAAGTTGTTCAGAGATAACAATTTATCAGCACATGTTAAGGTTCACCTGTGCTTTTATTGTGAAATGCTGACAGGAAATGACATGGGGTTGTCAGGGGTAACGGCAGATCCAAAGCAGCAATCATTCCAGGCACTAAATAAGGTCGACATGGCCGCTGTTATATTCAGAAACGATGTGGTGTCTTCCATAACGAGCGCAGTGCTAACATCTGCTGCGGTGGAGCTGCTCAGCTCAGGGTTGGAGACGTGTGGAGAGTTGAGGACACGGAGGGGACTGGTGTGAAGGGAGTCAACCCAGGTGTAAAACCTGTTTAACTCGGTGTCTCTGTCTCTAGCCCTGCTGCTGGTCCTCTGCCCAAATATGGCAGGTCCCTACTCCCGCCAAAACCACCGCTAGCATTGTTAGCGCTGCTTTCCCCTCCGGAGACCATGGCTGGTTTGCCAAATCGCTTTGAAACCAAATGATAGTCTTTCTCCATAGCTTCTCTAAACTCCTCCCAGGTCTGAGTTTTGCAGAGGCAACACCTCAGGCCTGTCTATGATAATGGTTGATTAGAGTTTCCATTCGATAGCAATCGATTCCAAGACACAGACCAGTAACGTACAAAGAAAGCAGAACGCGGACCAGGTGAGTCTGATCACATGGATACTGAGCTCGCTAAAGGAAACCTGAGGAACGGGACTAATTAGAACACAGAGAGTAGCGCTGAATACAAGCTCGGGTCCAAATGTCCAGGAAGCAGAACACTGTTAATAAGAACTCAAATCCAAAAAGTAATAAAAGAAATGCCAAGAATGTTAACGACAGTAAACAACCCAGACATGACTAGAATCCAAACACCTGACCATAAACCCCCACCTCTATCATTTCTGTCAGAAGGAATGGGCCCAGATCCGCTGTTTATTACGAAATACATGAATTATTTGATCTGGAGAAAATGAAATCATTTGAACGTCTTCGTCAACATGTTGTCATCCACGATTTTCATTTTCCCCATCCAGGAAGTGATGTGAAGGAGGCACAGGTGGTCTGTGTTACCACGGGAACAAAGTGTATCAACGGCGAATACATGAGTGAGGGCGGACTAGCCCTGAATGACTGCCATGCTGAGATTCTAGCTCGCCGCTCCCTCATCAGGTTCCTGTACTCTCAGCTGGAGCTCTTCCTCAGGTGATTGCCGCTGAGTGGAAGAAGAAGCTCAAACTGAAACACGATCTGTGAAGGCACCACATCTGCTCAGGCTCCTGCTGATGATGTCATCATACAGCTGCAGCCATTCTAAATGTCCCCACTGTCCTTGAAGGGTCCTTGGCTGGTCCTTGATGGTCCTTGATGGTCCTTGGCTGGTCCTTGGTTGGTCCTTGATGGTCCTTGGCTGGTCCTTGATGGTCCTTGGTTGGTCCTTGGCTGATCCTTGGCTGGTCCTTGATGGTCCTTGATGGTCCTTGGCTGATCCTTGATGGTCCTTGATTGGTCCTTGATTGGTCCTTGGCTGGTCCTTGGCTGGTCCTTGATGGTCCTTGGTTGGTCCTTGGCTGATCCTTGGCTGGTCCTTGATGGTCCTTGGTTGGTCCTTGGCTGATCCTTGGCTGGTCCTTGATGGTCCTTGGTTGGTCCTTGGCTGGTCCTTGGTTGGTCCTTGGCTGATCCTTGATGGTCCTAGGCTGGTCCTTGGTTGGTCCTTGATTGTCCTTGGCTGATCCTTGGTTGGTCCTTGGTTGGTCCTTGATTGTCCTTGGCTGATCCTTGGTTGGTTCTTGGTTGGTCCTTGGCTGGTCCTTGATGGTCCTTGATTGGTCCTTGGTTGGTCCTTGGCTGGTCCTTGATGGTCCTTGGTTGGTCCTTGGCTGATCCTTGATGGTCCTTGGCTGGTCCTTGATGGTCCTTGGTTGGTCCTTGGTTGGTCCTTGATTGGTCCTTGGCTGATCCTTGATGGTCCTTGGCTGGTCCTTGGCTGATCCTTGATGGTCCTTGGCTGGTCCTTGATTGGTCCTTGGCTGATCCTTGATGGTCCTTGGCTGGTCCTTGACTGGTCCTTGATGGTCCTTGGCTGGTCCTTGACTGGTCCTTGATGGTCCTTGGCTGGTCCTTGATTGGTCCTTGATTGGTCCTTGGCTGATCCTTGATGGTCCTTGGTTGGTCCTTGATTGGTCCTCGGTCAGTCCTTGGCTGATCCTTGGCTGGTCCTTGACTGGTCCCTGATGGTCCTTGGCTGGTCCTTGATTGGTCCTCGGTCAGTCCTTGGCTGATCCTTGATGGTCCTTAGCTGGTCCTAGACTGGTCCTTGGTTGGTCCTTGATTGGTCCTCGGTCAATCCTTGGCTGATCCTTGATGGTCCTTGGCTGGTCCTAGACTGGTCCTTGATTGGTCCTGGGTTGGTCCTTGATTGGTCCTTGGTTGGTCCTTGGCTGATCCTTGATTGTCCTTGGCTGGTCCTTGACTGGTCCTTTATTGGTCCTCGGTCAGTCCTTGGCTGATCCTTGATGGTCCTTGGCTGGTCCTTGACTGGTCCTTGATTCGTCCTTGATGGGTCCTCGTCAGTCCTTGGCTGATCCTTGATTGTCCTTGGCTGGTCTTTGACTGGTCCTTGATTGGTCCTTGGTTGGTCCTTGATTGGTCCTTGGTTGGTCCTTGGCTGGTCCTTGACTGGTCCTTGATTGGTCCTTGATGGGTCCTCGTCAGTCCTTGGCTGATCCTTGATGGTCCTTGGCTGGTCCTTGATTGGTCCTTGGTTGGTCCTTGATTGGTCCTTGGTTGGTCCTTGGCTGATCCTTGATTGTCCTTGGCTGGTCCTTGACTGGTCCTTAATTGGTCCTCGGTCAGTCCTTGGCTGATCCTTGATGGTCCTTGGGGTGTCCTTGACTGGTCCTTGATGGTCCTTGGCTGGTCCTTGATGGTCCTTGGCTGGTCCTTGGTTGGTCCTTGATTGGTCCTTGGCTGGTCCTTTTCTGGTCCTTGGTTGGTCCTTGATTGGTCCTCGGTCAGTCCTTGGCTGATCCTTGATGGTCCTTGGCTGGTCCTTGACTGGTCCTTGGTTGGTCCTTGTTTGGTCCTCGGTCAGTCCTTGGCTGATCCTTGATGGCCCTTGGTTGGTCCTTGATTGGTCCTCAGTCAGTCATTGGCTGTTCCTTGATGGCCCTTGGTTGGTCCTTGACTGGTCCTTGGTTGGTCCTTGATTGGTCCTCGGTCAGTCCTTGTCTGATCCTTGATGGTCCTTGGTTGGCACTTGGTTGGTCCTCGGTCAGTCCTTGGCTGGTCCTTGGGTAGTCCTTGATTGGTTGTTTTAAGTCTCGTCTGAAGGCCCACTTTTATTCTCTGGCTTCACTGTGTGAGTTCTATGGTTCTATGTGTTGTTTACTGTTTTAGCTGATTGTTATATTTCATTTTATTTATTATATTTTCTTATTTTTTGCGTATATTATTTTATTTATTTTATTATGTATTCTATATGTGCAGCACTTTCTGTTTTAAATGTGCTATATAAATAAAGTTGATTGGGTTGGATAAGACGTTCTCTGCTGCGGTAAATTGAAGAACGCGCAAATTTTAGTTTTGTGTGCGACGCAGCTAAAAAAAGACAGAAAAAAGAAATCAACATCTGAACCCTCAGGGCTAAGCCCCCGATCTCCTAGAATCCTAGATCCACCCCTGCTAATACCAAAGATGCTCCTGACTCATCACATGGACGCCGTTTCATGTTATGATCGTTGTCTGGGCAACAGCAATGTTTTACGTCATCGTGGCAATGGTCAGCCGATCATATGGCGTAACGCCACCAGCACGAAGCAGGAAGAGAGCAGATCTGGTACCTACACTCATGGAAGGAATCCGAGTCTTGCTGCCGTATCTGATTATTCCGCCCCACGAACCACAGATGATATGAAGCTAATCATCTCTGATGTTGATTTAATCCTCAGCACCAATGAGGAGGAACAGCACAGCTCCATCTTCACCCGCTGTGAAGACAGACGAGGCTTCAGGCTGAAAGAACAGGTCCAGTTCCACCTGTACATCAGCTCCTCCCCCTGTGGAGACGCCCGCATCTTTTCACCTCACGAAGCTGCAGCTGAGGGTGAGGACAGCTTCTCAGCTCCTCATTCAGAGGTTTTAGCTCGGCGCTCCGTTCTCCTGGTGTCTTTCCTAACAGATCCGAGCGACGGACTCCCTAATAGGAAGGCCCGTGGGCGGCTGAGGACCAAGATCCAGTCCGGTGAAGGAACCGTCCCTGTGGGCTGTGGTAGCACCGCTCAGACATGGGAGGGCGTCCTGCAGGGCGAGAGGCTGCTCACCATGTCCTGCAGTGATAAGATGGCCAGGTACGTGCGGATCAGGCAGGCTAATTGTTGTATAACCATTCTGGGGATGTGGGCTCCTTCAGAATAAGGTATTTGAAGGTATTTCTCATCTGATATTAACTATAGTCCAAAAGCTAGCGTGCCATTTTCTTTGCAATGCTGTTAATATAAAAGTGTTTTTCTCTCAGAATCCAAATAGATGAACAATGAACACCTGATCATCCTGAGCAGAACGTATAATGCTAAACATCCAGGCATCAAACTCCCACAATAGTTTGATAATTTAATTCAGTTTATATTCTTTATCCCAGATGACTTGGTTAATTATAGACCTATATCCAATCTTCCTTTCTTATCCAAAATTCTTGAGAAAGTAGTTGCCAAACAAGTTTGCAACCACTTCCAGCATAATGAACTTTTTGAAGAGTTTCAGTCTGGCTTTAGAGCTCATCATAGCACTGAAACAGCTCTGGTGAAAGTCACTAATGATATTCTCATGGCCTCAGATAATGGACTTGTATCTGTGCTCGTCCTGTTGGATCTCAGTGCTGCATTTGATACAGTTGACCATAATATTCTTTTAGAAAGACTTGAATATTTAGTTGGAATTAAAGGAACAGCACTAGACTGGTTTAAATCTGATCTATCTGATCGATTTCAGTTTGTTTATGTTAATGATAGATCTTCAACATGCTCAAAGGTTACCTGTGGAGTACCACAGGGATCAGTGCTAGGACCAATTCTCTTTACTTTATACATGCTCCCAATTGGTAGAATTATTAGACAGCATGGGATTAATTTCCACTGTTATGCTGATGATACCCAGCTATATCTGTCTATAATCCAGATGAAGCGAACCCATTACATAGATTAATAAAAATAAACCAAATTCAGTTTATTTCTATAGCTCTAATTCACATCATGTCATCTCAGGTCACTTTCCAGTTCACCAGATCATCCAGTTAGATTGATTCAAAGTTTTCTATCTAAGGAAAACCAGCTGATTGCATCGACTCATTGACTCTTCAGCAATCCCTCACACTAAGCATGCTTGTAGCGACAGTGGAGAGGAAAAACTCCCTTTGAACAGGAAGAAACCTCCAGCAGAACCAGGCTCAGTGTGAGCGGCCATCTGCTGAGGCCCACTGGGGTTCAAGGAGACAGAAGTAGACATAGAAAAAGACTCCTCCTAGTGGTGGAGTGAGTTACCTTTCTACCTGTAGCCCCGCCCCTTTAACAACCCAAGCCCACCCTGAGCGTTTAAACCAGGCTTCAGATGCTAAAGTGGACTATCTGAGCAGAGTTGACTTAGGTCGCCCAGTTCCTGGTGGTGATAGATCCTAGTCGGAGGGGTAAGCAGTAGCTTCGGTACGACTCTCAGTCAGAATGGGAGGTTTCAGGACAGCAACCTTTCAGTAAATGTTTTTCAGCTTCTTCTCTGTATTTTGATAAAACCAAAGGTGGAACGTGGTCGGACTCCAAGGCTCTTTGCTGACCTACTTCACGGGGCCCGTCTACTTCTCCAGCATCATCCTGGGCAGCCTGTACCACGCTGACCACCTGTCCAGAGCCATGTACCAGAGGCTGACTCAGATAGAGCGTCTACCACCATCCTTCACCCTGAACAGGCCTCTGCTCAGCGGTGAGTCTGCAGACTTAGTTTACTGGAAAGCTGCTAGCAATATCTGAGGCCACAGAAATGACTTTTATCGCTAAGGTAGAGAAAAAGATCATCCCCACAGCATGATGCTTCCACTACTCCAGAATGTGAACATTCAGGTGGGCTCTGGTCCCTGGGAAACCCTGACCCATGTTGGGTTACAGGAGACGAGTCCTGCTTGAAAGCAGATCCAAGTCCTTATTGATTAATTCTGGATCCACTTTAATTTGCCCTCAGATTATTTTCTATTTAGATCAATGACACCAGCAGCCGTTTTCCATTAACGTTCTTTTAGAATCATTTTGAAGTGTTATGATATAAAGAGACCAATAAAGTTGTAACATTACAAGAATAGGCGCACAATTTTTCTTGTAAATATGTGTTTTTAGTCTCATAAATCTTCAACTTTTTCCTTAATTTGCATGTTTCTAATCTCGTAAATTTCTGTGATTTTACTCGTAAATTAGCGTGTTTGTTCTGGTCAATTTACTACCATGTTTGTAATCTCCTAAATTAGCTAATTTTTTCTTGCAAATTTACATCTTTAGTCTTGCGATTTTGCTACATTTTTCTTTTTAGTCTCATAAATTTTCAACTTTTTCCTTAATTTGCATGTTTCTAATCTCGTAAAATTCTGTTTTTTTTTCGTAAATTTACATGTTTAGTCTTGTAATTTTACTAAATTTTTCTTCTAAATTTCCGTGCTTAAAATCTCATAAATTTGCTTCTAAATTTGTGTTTTCAGTCTCATACATTTTCAACTTTTTTCCAAAATCTTCATGTTTATAACATGAATCTGGGAGATTCCCTCATTTTTTCCTTCTATAAATTCGTAAAGTTCTGCGTTATTTCACCTAAATTTGCGTGTTTGTTTTCGTACATTCGCCACTTTGAACTCCAAAGTTGTTTTGGTCTTTGAAAGGCCCTAATATGCAGACTGTGACCTATACTTTCAGGCTTTGCTTTGAACAAAGCCAACAAACTGTAGGTTGGTCTGTCTCAGTGTTTTAGACCCTCAGCTGTACGTTAGACCAACCAGAACCAACCAGACTTTGATGCTCTGCAGGAATTAGCAACACAGAGGCTCGTCAGCCCGGAAAGGCACCGAGCTTCAGTGTGAACTGGACTGTTGGAGACCAAGGTCTGGAGGTGATTAACGGCAACACAGGGAAGGACGACGGAGGTGGACCTTCCAGACTCTGCAAGAAAGCTCTGTATGTCCGCTGGATGGACTTACACAGCAAGGTAAAGTCCAGGGAAAGCCAGACGGACCTCTGTGTGAGCAGAACCTGGGAAATGACTGGACAGACTCCTCCCTCACATGGTCTCTCTGTGTGTTGTACAGCTGAGCTCCAACCTGCGCATCCAAACGCTGAAGCCTGGGAGCTACCATCAAGCCAAGCAGGCGGCGGCGGAGTACCATGAAGCTAAGCAGACCCTCTTCAGAGCCTTCCATAAGGCCGGACTGGGATCCTGGGTCAGCAAACCAGTAGAGCAGGACCAGTTTTCCCTCAGCAACCAATCAGGAGCTGGTCCTCAATCTTTCCCTGGTGATTGGTTATAGACCGGATACTTCACTGTTTTCCATAGCAGATAGAGGCAACAAATCCACCTGATCGACATTTAGGCGATCGGTTCTCCACCTTGGATGCTCAGATTCATGTACGCCTCCTCAGCTTCATCGCCTTATTATCATTCAGGCCCCTCCTAGATGCAGAACTATAGAGATAGAATGAAGCAGAATGATGAAAAAGGGTCCCTATGTCCTCCAGCAGTCTGAGCCTATAGCAGCAGAACTATAGAGATAGAATGAAGCAGAATGATGAAAAAGGGTCCCTATGTCCTCCAGCAGTCTGAGCCTATAGCAGCAGAACTATAGAGATAGAATGAAGCAGAATGATGAAAAAGGGTCCCTATGTCCTCCAGCAGTCTGAGCCTATAGCAGCATAACTATAGAGATAGAATGAAGCAGAATGATGAAAAAGGGTCCCTATGTCCTCCAGCAGTCTGAGCCTATAGCAGAACTATAGAGATAGAATGAAGCAGAATGATGAAAAAGGGTCCCTATGTCCTCCAGCAGTCTGAGCCTATAGCAGCATAACTATAGAGATAGAATGAAGCAGAATGATGAAAAAGGGTCCCTATGTCCTCCAGCAGTCTGAGCCTATAGCAGAACTATAGAGATAGAATGAAGCAGAATGATGAAAAAGGGTCCCTATGTCCTCCAGCAGTCTGAGCCTATAGCAGCAGAACTATAGAGATAGCTCAGGATCTATATCAACATATCTCTCTGTATCTCCCCCCATATATATCTATATACATAGATATTTATCTGTCGCATCCTCTCTCTCTCTCTGTATATATATATACACATAGGGAATAAATAAAATATTATTTTGAATCCTATGATTACTTATTTAATGAGTATTTTGTGTTTCATAATAATAGAAAAGTCACTCTGCATTTAACCCATCCCCTTGGAGAGCTGCCATTGTCAGACTTATGAAACTATTCATTTATAATAGTATATTTAATAATTATAATAGTATACATAATTATTCATTGAAAATCACAATATAGTCCACAGTCGTACATTTTGATCCAGTCACCTAACACTATTAGCTAGCATGTTAAAATACGACCTGAAGAACTTCTGATCACAACTTTACTGGTTTACCCACAATCCTCAGAATAACTTTACATTTTTTCATAGGAACGTTTTGTGGTTTATACAAACGCTGTTATGTCACAACATTTAACATATATTAAAGCATTATAAGCATAATACAACACAAAAAAGAAGAGAATATAATGATCAGCAATCAGAGCAGAGGGGGACAGCAATGCAACACAGAACAAACTAAATTACAGACAGATTTTAGGTGTACAGGTTACAACGTATGAAGAGTCAAAGTCGTGGGAGTTTCTTTGCAGAATTAGCAGGTCCTGCTCAACCTCAGTTACCACCCCAATAATTAATTAATGATACTCAACTTACTTTAGAATTCCTATAATTTAACCATTTAAACCAATATTTGTTTTTTCCTGGAGTCTTATGGAGAAGATAAGCATTTCCATTTCACGTATTTCTTCTACCGTGGCGGACCAATCACACAGCGTAGGTGGGCTCCCACTAAGCAACTTTTCTCTTATTGATTTCTTCCCTGCTATCAGTAGTATTTTCAAAAGGTTCTTATCTTGAGTTCAGTTGGTAAATTACTTAGATAATTTTAAAATTGTGCTCAGTTTCAAAACCAAGAATGACTCTGATCTCTGTCTACCTTTATCCAGTAGGAAAGGATTAGTGGGCAGCACCAGAAATATGAAAGTGGTCAGCCATCACGTTGGCCGTTTCTCTATTCACTAGAACGTGAGTAGGGACTCCTGTCCTCACTATGTTCTAGACAAGAACCCAGGAGAAAACGGGAGCACACTGGCCACTGCAGAGGGGCTAACATTAGCCCTGGCCGCCGCTACCCTCGGAGTGTAACATGTTTATTCAAACTAATGATTGTCACCGTAAACCAAATAAAATTATTGATTTGATTGTGGAACTCATTATTTTTGGATTTTGAGACTTCAAAGTTCAATTTAACCTAAACTACATACAGGTACAAAGGACCCAAAACAAAGTTTTTTAATTTTACTCAATATGTATATATTTATTCATGTAATAATTTTTTTTGCTTGTGTTAGCCCTGGCCGCCGTGGACGGTCTAACATTATCCCTGGCCGCCGTGGACGGTCTAACATTAGCCCTGGCCGCCATGGATGGTCTAACGTTAGCCCTGGCTGCCATGGATGGGGTAACGTAAGCCCTGGTTGCTGTGGATGGTCTAACGTTAGCCCTGGCTGCCGTGGATGGTCTAACGTTGGCCCTGGCTGCCGTGGATGGTCTAACGTTAGCCCTGGCTGCCATGGATGGTGTAACGTAAGCCCTGGTTGCTGTGGATGTTCTAACGTTAGCCCTGGCTGCCGTGGATGGTCTAACGTTGGCCCTGGCTGCCGTGGATGGTCTAACGTTAGCCCTGGCTGCCATGGATGGTCTAACGTAAGCCCTGGTTGCTGTGGATGGTCTAACGTTGGCCCTGGCTGCCGTGGATGGTCTAACGTTAGCCCTGGCTGCCATGGATGGTCTAACGTTAGCCCTGGTTGTCATGGAGGGTCTAACATTAGCCCTGGTTGTTGTAGATAGTCTAATGTTAGCCCAGGCTGCCATGGATGGTCTAATGTTAGCCCAGGCTGCCATGGATGGTCTAATGTTAGCCCAGGCTGCCATGGATGGTCTAATGTTAGCCCTGGCTGCCATGGATGGTCTAACGTTAGCCCTGGCTGCCATGGATGGTCTAACGTTAGCCCTGGTTGTCATGGATGGTCTAACGTTCGCCCTGGTTGTTGTGGATAGTCTAATGTTAGCCCAGGCTGCCATGGATGGTCTAATGTTAGCCCTGGTCAACGTGGATGGTCTAACATTAGCACTGGTCGCTGTGGATGGTCTGATGTTAGCCCTGGTTGCTGTGGACGGGCAAACATTAGCCCTGGCTGCCATGGATGGTCTAACGTTAGCCTTGGCTGCCGTGGATGGTCTAACGTTAGCCTTGGCTGCCGTGGATGTTCTAACGTTAGCCCTGGTTGCTGTGGACGGGCAAACATTAGCCCTGGCTGCCATGGATGGTCTAACATTAGCCCTGTTCGCCGTGGATGGTCTAACGTTAGCCCAGGTCGCCGTGGATGGTCTAGCAAAACAAAACAAATTATATAAACTACATTTCCCTACCTACTGTCATTCATTTGTGGATTTCCACAGACAAACTCCTACCGTCTCTGTCTTGGGGCGCTGATCAGACTGCCCCACATTTGCAGAGAATCTGTCAATCATGTACTATTGCTAGGTGAATTTAATGGCCAATCAGCGTCTCAGAACTTTATGGTCTTTGGGCTCTGAAAATACTGCGCTTTAACAGGCTTCTGCACCCAATGCGCAGGTGCAGACAATTAGAGGGACGATGGCGAACGTAACGAGCGAGATGCAGCTTCCACCAAATTCGGTGAGATCCTTATTTATCTACCCGTTTGCCAGAAGAACATCCCTGTTGTAGAATATGAAAATTTCCTGTCATGGTTACTGTGACGAATCCACCTTGTCGCTTAAAACTTTGCGTGCCACACACACATTCCTGTTATACTGTGCTTGTGAGGACCAATCCGCTCGCGCTGAGCCCAGTAGCTCCATTAACTTAAAACACACAAGCTGTCCTGGTTACCTGCTGGCATATTGAGGGTGCACACTTAATATTTCAGTGGGGTTAGCCGTGAGTGTGCGTGTGTGTGTGTGTGGGGTGTGTGTGTGTGTGTGTGTGTGTGCTATGGGGACTTGTCATCTTCAGTCTGGCGGCGTCTTTGCTGGGTTCAAACCCAGTTTTGTGTAATTGAATAAGTCAATGAATCTGTGTAAAAGAATTAAGTTGTAAAAATTATTTGTTTTTGTACATCAATTGTTTGTGGAGGTAATATATGGACAAAACTGATTTATGAGAAGAAATCAGAAATAAGAGAGCCTGAGGGGAGGGGCTTAAACTATTTAATGAGGGCTGTGGGAAGAAGAGCGGCCATTTCTGTTTTCTGTTTCTTTGTTACATTGCTGGTAACTGAAGGGAGGCTGAGGCCCAGAGGATCTTGTACATGTTTAGTTTCTTTTGCACCCTGTTTTGAGTTTTTGAGCACAATAAATCACCAACACCGGTAACCCGACTGAGCCTGGATTCTTGGAGGCCAAAGAACCCCGTCACAGTGACCCAAATCATCACTGTTACTGTTATTATATAGTAAATTAAATCATTACTGTTAAATTGTATGTATTGTGCAATTGTTTATTTGAATTCTTATTCCGGATTAGTTGGAGACATACACTAGGCTATATCAGCCCCACCAAAAATATTTTTCACCAGCCGCCACTGATTCCACGCAATGGTATCGTCTCTGATCTGTACAAATCCATAGCTTCATACAAACCCCTGTTACTGAATAGACTATGGAAGACTGATTTAAATATAGTATCAGATCTAGATTGGCGTTCCATATGGTCAAATATAATTCTGTCTTCCAGGAATCTTGATCATCAAATGATCCACTGTAAATTCATTCACGGGGCTTATTTAACATCTCGAAGATTACAACAAATGAAAATCAGAGATAACCCATATTGTGATTTTTGTTCTGATAATACTATTGCTACGTTTTATCATATGGTTTGGCAGTGCCCAGAGGTTAATAGTTTCTGGAACAACATTTCTACTATCATGTCATCAATAATAGGAGGGGTAGTCCCTCACTCACCGTGCTTGCTCCTACTCAATGATACCTCATCCCTACGATTAACCATATACGATAAGCGGCTGTTATTAGCTGGCATTGCAGCCGCTAAGAGAATGATAGCGAGTCGATGGAAACCACCTCATGCACTGTCTGTGAGGGAATGGCTCTCCTCCTATCAGGGTATCGCACAGATGGAGCTCTCCTCCAGTGTCGCCAACTCCTCAGTAAGGAAAGTAGCTATTGGCTGCGCTAAAAGTCGCTAGAAGTCGCTAAATGACGTCATCGCATAATTAGCATAATCTGCCACAGGAAGTGATGTGCATGTTATTGATGCTGTGGGAGAAATAATGACGTTACAGAAAGTCAAAAAGTGAGTTTTACTCACTTTACCAAAGAACATTTTACATCTACATCCCGCTCGCTCCCGCCTTGAATGGAAGTCAGGGCGGAGCGGCACCGCGTGATCAATTTGCGCCTTCAATCCCGGCGCATGCGCGCTTCATTTGCACGCTGAGGGTAAACATCCTGCGGCTCTGACTGCAGCGCTGAGAGGGACTCCTGCGGGAGAACGGGGCTGGGATGGGGGAGGCGCCCCACGGCAGAGTAGGGACGATACATGCTTTCACGTAAGTGTCATGATCCTGGTGCTGGTGGCTGGCTTGATTGCTCATTCCATTCACCTGTTTAACTCTGCCATTTTTTCTCATTACCACTTATCTTATCCACCTGGTTCCAGCTGCTATATATTGTGTTTGTATTCAGCCACCAGTACCAGATTATTCAAGCTGCTGTGAGAGTAACTCTAGCCTTCAAGTAAGTCTGTTTGTTATCCTGATTCTGAGTTGTTTTCTGTTTTGGATTTTTGGAGGGTTTTTTGCCTTGCCCCTCTCTGTTCTGTTTGCTGGGTTTTTTGCACTGTCCTCCTGGATCCTGCTGGTTGCCGAACCTGGACTGTTTCTCTGACCTTGGCTTGGATTCTCCTTAAGGACACAGTTTCTCCTCCACTGCAGTCTTGGAGGATCGTCGGCCTACTTCGGAACCCCATCACTCCTCTGGTTCAGAGCCCATGCAGCTGGGGCGCTCATGCCTCTCCAAGGAGGAGAGGGATCGCCGCTACAGGCTCCGGCTCTGTTTCTACTGCGGAGGAGAGGGTCATCTGTTAAGATCCTGCCCGGTAAAGGATCAGGCTCTTGGGAGGATCCTGCTGAGTCGAGCCAAACTTTTTGCCTCCCCAGAATTTCTGCTCCCAGTGACTCTGTCTGTTGGCTCATGTAGCCATAGTTTGTCAGCCTTTCTGGATTCGGGAGCAGATACAGAGTTCATGGATGGGGACCTGGCCAGACAGCTCGGCATCAAGCTACTTCCCACACCGGACGCTCATCAGGTATTAGCCTTAGATGGACATCAGCTGAATAGGGCTTGCCTTTCAACTGAACCTGTAGAGTTGGTGGTGGGGGGTAATCATGTAGAACGGTTAGCCTTTCTGATCATTGAATCACCTCAAGTTCCTGTCATTTTAGGCTCTACCTGGCTATCTAAGCATAACCGTCACATTGACTGGCAAAGGGTGGAGGTGCTAGGTTGGTCTACTGCTTGTTCTAGTACCTGTTTACGGTCAGCTAAGTCCTACATGCCGGTTAGTTCTGTGGATTCTGAATTTTATCCAGATCTTTCCAGGGTTCCTGATGAGTACCATGACCTCCGTGAGGTTTTCAACAAGGGCAAAGCCACAGCCCTACCTCCTCATAGGCCTTTCGATTGTGGTATCGACCTTCTGCCTGGCACCACACCCCCTAGGGGGAGGTTATACTCCTTGTCTGCCCCTGAATCCCAGGCTATGGAGAGGTACATCTCTGAGTCCCTCAGGGCAGGCATTATCCGTCCCTCCTCCTCTCCTGCAGGGGCAGGCTTCTTCTTTGTTGGCAAGAAGGACGGATCTCTCAGGCCTTGCATTGATTACAGGGGTCTTAATAACATCACTGTTAAAAACAGGTACCCTCTTCCCCTGATCAACTCCGCATTTGATCAGATCCAGGGGGCCAAGATTTTTATTAAGCTGGACCTCCGTAACGCTTACCACTTGGTGCGAATCAGGCAGGGTGATGAGTGGAAGACCGCTTTCAACACCCCCACTGGTCACTATGAATATCTGGTGATGCCTTTTGGGCTCACCAATGCACCAGCAGTTTTTCAGAACTTGGTAAACGAGGTACTCAGGGACATGGTGGGTCACTTCGTTTTTGTCTACATAGACGACATTTTCATTTATTCCCAGGACCTTGAGTCCCATAGATGTCATGTAAGATCAGTGCTGCTTCGCCTTCTCCAGAATCAGTTATTTGTTAAGGCTGAGAAGTGTGAGTGGCACGTTAGCACCATCTCTTTTCTGGGTTTTGTGGTCTCCCCTGACCAGATCTCAATGGACCCCTTGAAGGTGCGCGCAGTCACTGACTGGCCAGTTCCCAGGGATAGGAAGCAGCTCCTGAGGTTCTTGGGGTTTGCCAATTTTTACCGCCGGTTCATTAGGAACTACAGTCAGGTGGCAGCGCCCCTTCATGCCCTCACTTCATCTAAGATTAGGTTCTGCTGGACTGATCTGGCGGAGAGGGCCTTTCAGCGACTCAAGACCGCTTTCACCTCAGCTCCAGTTCTGGTGTCTCCCGATGCCAAGAGGCAGTTTATAGTCGAGGTAGATGCTTCCAGCACTGGGGTCGGGGCGGTGCTCAGCCAGGAGGGCGAGGATGGGAGGATCCACCCTTGTGCCTTCTACTCTAAGAAACTGTCTGCAGCTGAGCGAAACTATGATGTTGGGGATAGAGAGTTACTGGCAGTTAAATTGGCTTTGGAGGAGTGGAGACATTGGCTGGAGGGTTCCTGTATTCCGTTTCTGGTCTGGACAGACCACAAAAATTTGGAGTACCTGAGGTCAGCCAAGAGACTCAATCCTAGACAGGCGAGGTGGGCACTATTTTTCGGTCGGTTCAACTTTTCTCTGTCTTACAGACCTGGGTCCAAGAATGTCAAGCCCGATGCATTGTCCAGGGTGTTTGAGGAGGTTGGGGAATGTTCCGGTGGTGCTGAGCAATATGTTTTGCCTCAATCTGTGAGGTGTGCTGTCACCATGGTTCACATCGAGAAGGAGGTCAGACAGGCCCTCCTCAGCCAACCTTCTCCCAGTGATTGTCCTCCTGATCGCCTGTTTGTTCCTAATGCTCTGAGAGGGAGGGTCTTGGAGTTCTGTCATGGTTCTTATCTGTTCTGTCATCCTGGTGTTTCAAAGACCATTGGCATTGTCAGATCTCAGTTTTGGTGGCCGTCTCTGTCTGCAGATGTGCAGGAGTTTGTGGCAGCCTGTCCCCGGTGCAACCAATCTAAGACATCCAAAAGACCCCCTTCTGGTTTTCTCCGGCCCCTACCTATTCCATCCCGGCCATGGTCCCACATTGCCATGGATTTTGTTACCGGGTTGCCCTGCTCTGACGGTAACACTGTAATTCTCACAGTCATTGACAGGTTTTCCAAGATGGTACATTTGGTCCCCCTGCCCAAACTCCCCTCGGCTAAGGAGATGGGGGAGGTTCTCGTCCGTGAGGTTTTTCGGCTCCATGGTCTCCCCACTGACATAGTCTCTGACAGAGGTCCCCAGTTTGTCTCCCAGTTCTGGAGGGAGTTCTGCTCTTTGTTAGGGGTCTCTGTCAGTCTCTCGTCAGGTTTTCACCCACAAACTGATGGTCAGACAGAGAGGGCCAACCAAGAGATTGAGACCAAGCTCCGTATCCTTTGTGAGGCTGATCCCACCAAGTGGGCCAGCCAACTTCCTTGGGTTGAGCATGCTATGAACTCGGCCCCCTCTAGCACCACTGGACTCTCTCCGTTTTATGTTGTTTTTGGGTTTCAGCCACCGGTGTTCACCATTCAGGAGATGGAGTCCAAGGTTCCCTCGGCCCACCTCTCTGCTCTCAGGTGCCAGCGGGCTTGGAGAAGAGCCAGACGGGCTATTTCTAAGGCCCTGGTTGGTCAAGCTAGGGCTGCCAACCGCCGGAGGGTCCCGGCCCCTGCTTACAGGGTGGGTCAAAAAGTCTGGCTTTCCACTAAGGATCTGCCCCTGAGGGTGGACAGCAAGAAAATGGCTCCCCGTTTTATTGGGCCGTTTCCCATCACCAAGGTGGTGAACCCGGTGGCTGTCCGCCTCCACCTCCCGAATTCCTTAAGAATTCACCCAACTTTTCATGTATCTCGGGTTAAACCCGAGAGAACGTCCAGGTTTGTGCCCCCCTCCAGGTCACCCCCTCCCGCCCGATTTCTTAATGGGGACCCAGTCTACACGGTCCACCGTCTTTTGAGATCTAGAAGGAGAGGCAGGGGGCTCCAGTATTTAGTAGACTGGGAGGGTTACGGGCCTGAAGAGAGGTCCTGGCTCCCAGCCCGTTTCATCCTGGACAAGAACTTGATCAGGGCCTTTCACAGGGATCATCCTGATCAGGCCATTGGGGCGTCTAGAATCCGCCCTTGAGGAAGGGGTTCTGTCATGATCCTGGTGCTGGTGGCTGGCTTGATTGCTCATTCCATTCACCTGTTTAACTCTGTCATTTTTTCTCATTACCACTTATCTTATCCACCTGGTTCCAGCTGCTATATATTGTGTTTGTATTCAGCCACCAGTGCCAGATTATTCAAGCTGCTGTGAGAGTAACTCTAGCCTTCAAGTAAGTCTGTTTGTTATCCTGATTCTGAGTTGTTTTCTGTTTTGGATTTTTGGAGGGTTTTTTGCCTTGCCCCTCTCTGTTCTGTTTGCTGGGTTTTTTGCACTGTCCTCCTGGATCCTGCTGGTTGCCGAACCTGGACTGTTTCTCTGACCTTGGCTTGGATTCTCCTTCAGGACACAGTTGCCCCCTCGGCGTCAGCTAACATCTGCCAATCATCTTTCGGTGCACAGGGAGCGGCTATGGCTGCGAACCATCTCCCTTTCGTCAGTACTCGGACTGGACTCTGAACCAGGTCAGTGACTTAGCTCCTTGTCATGTTAATTCCCATTTTTAGTCACTGACCTGTGTTTTCTACCTCTGCAGTTTATGCAGTTATCCACCCCGCTGATGATCAGCTGCTCGCCGAGTAATTGATTCTAAATAAAGCTTGTTCTAAACCGTCCTGAACTGTCTGTCTGATCATTGGGTCCAAGTTTCTGAGGTCATTACAGTAAGAGTCTCCAAAAGCCGCCAGTGACACCGTAAAAAGTCGCCAGATTTGTCGCTAGTCGCTTTTTTGAAAAATAGTCGCTGGAGGGGTCTGAAAAGTCGCTAAATATAGCGACTAAGTCGCTGAGTTGGCAACACTGCTCTCCTCAGCTCCATCACATGGTGCTAAATCATCAAACATTAATTGCTGGATTAAATTATTAAAGAAACTCTCAGAATTGTGGTAAATATTTATACATGCATTTATGCCATAATTGTTTTTTTTTTTCTTATTTCATTTTTGTTTATGCTGCAAACTCATTCATATTTACTTTTAATTTTATGTTTGTTTGGCCTATTGACTTTGTCCATGTGCTCATATATGAATCTATATGACATGTTATCCCTGTGAACGTTGCTTTGTTTCCTTTGATGCATTATTGTTGCCGGTCTGTTCAGTGGACGTGATTCCTGGATGGTGGGGGAAGGGGGGTCTTTTATTGATTTTATTTACTTTATTTCCAACTTTTTTTTTTCCATTTCTTACTATCTATTTTTATTATTATTGTTGCTGTTTCTTTAATGCCTTGACATCACAGGGTGGGGAGGGTGGAAATGAGGGCAGGGGCTGGGGGGTGTAGACATGGGTGGGGAGGAAGGATGTTCTATTATTGATGACACAGATTTCTATACACTTTACAAACGTTTGACCACCTGTGGGTGGTGCAAATGTTCCTCCTCTAATGTACAAAATGTGACAAACAATAAAAAAAATTTATCACAAAAAAAACTGCGTCCATCTGTCCTGTTTCTGACAGCAGGTCTGCTTCGTGCTCTTAAAAGGTTCCTGCTATGGTTCCAAGCGCTTTTCACCACCTCACTGCCAGCAGGAGTTATTGCTGCACAACAGCTGAATTCACTGGGATTTCTTCTTTAAAAAAATAGTAAAATCCCCTTTTTTATATGAATTGCCTTTTTAATGCATTAGTTATATTCATATAAATGTTTTTAAGCTCAATGGTATTTTTACCATTTAAACTAAGTACAATAATATAACAAGGATTTCAGTAGAAATTCTATTCAGTTTATTTCTATAGCTCACATCATGTCATCTCAGGTCACTTTATAGATCCAGTTCAACCAGATCATCCAGTCAGATTGATTCAAAGTTTTCTATCTAAGGAAAACCAGCTGATTGCATCGACTGCGTATGATACGCTAGTTTGGTGCTAACTAAATATTTGGTTTGTTAAATATCAAACATGGAGCTAAATATTTAACAAACCAAATATTTGTTTTGCAGCAAAATATTTATTTAAAACTAAATTTTTCAAACTAAATGTTTAGTTTGAGGTGCACTAAGATCTACAAATGTGTAGATCAATCTGTAAGCTCACAGACACACTTTGGTCTGAAGGATTTTCGCTTCAAGACCCAGAAATGCAGACATTCATGGTTAGAAGTTGAGCGGTTTCTGCGTGGGATCTCTCTACACACCTGAGCTTTGCTACACTTCTGCCGTGTGAGATCTGCGAATGCGTAGAGCAGGGGTTGACGTTAAGGATTTTTACCACTTGCCCCTTTCACATTTCATTTGCCCAGAAACAGTTTTTACTTGCCCAGTATAATGTTTGATAAATATAGTTCCTAATATTCATTTTTGTATCTATATCAATGAAACATGTTTTAAATGTTTTTTGTAATTCAGTAAGTTTCCAGGTTCATGGTGTGTATCTGCATGCGTCAGATAATGAACTCCAGCCTACATTACCGTGTTAACATGCTTTTCAATCCTTCCTGAACATTCTTTTCAAACTAAACTTTGCTTTAAACTGTTGTGTGCTTGGAAAAATATAAGTATAAAAGTAAAAGTAGAAACCACTTTCTTCATGCCGTTGCCTACATTTTAAATGGATGTCTGCGACTGGGACTCCAGGTTAATAAGATTCTGACTCATTAGCAAGATATAAATTCAATTGTGATTTTGTGAGAATTCACAGACCCAGTCTCTCTTTTTTAATCTTGTCATTAACATTTGGAATCTGCATGTATGTGTGCGTGCTCAAACATGGCAACAAAACAAGGAAAAATAGGATAATATATGACTTACTTAACAGTTATTAACAAGTTCCCCATACTTTTAGAGTTGCAACTAACAGATGGCAGCAGCGTATTCGAAATGAACTGACAGCTAGTAAAGCTTTGAACATAGAGTGCTAATAAAGGGTAATGTTCATTTTTACAATTTAAGTGCTTTTAATTTTCTTGGGAACTAGAGTGCTTGAGTGCTGAAAAAAGTCCTCCTCCTCCGAGGAATGGGACGTATCACCTCCATTCACCACAACTTCTTCCTTCAGGTGACTTTTGATGTAGTCAAGGCCTATGAAACACAAAATCAAATTAGATGTCAACACTCTAAGACGGTTTATAGCATTATTTTGAACAAAATATATAATGATTACATAAATATTGTCATTTTGTTTGCACTAAGTTAGGGATACTTCAAATGCTGGACTTTGAACTATTATAAGTGTAAAGTAAGCATTGCAAGACATACCCAGTTTTAGGATACATTCATCACTTGTCCAGCAGGTCTTGAATTTGGGGACAAGAATGGCAGCGGGAATTAGCTCTGGATCTGTAAGCATCTGTCCAAAACGTTTTTCAAGGCCTGCTAGAAGTGCTTCAATCAAAGGCCGACAGGACTTGGAGGAAATGCAGAGGTGCTGGAGCTTCTCCTGGAGTAGTGTTATTGTAGGTACCAACCATCCCATCTGTACATTGGCCTCTCCCTGGAGAACATCAAGCGCCTTTGCAATCGGGCTCATAGTCTTGGTATACTTGGTATAAAAAAGCAAGCTCAACAGGAGTGAACCTGACAATAAAAACAAAAACAATTAATTAATATAGAATTTCATTCATAGTGGGAATCAAAGTATTCATTAGGAAATTTTAAACCCATCCTTAACTGCAAGACATTAACTAAATATGAAGCTACCTCATATTGCAGTCGATAAATCTATAAATAAAATGGCGAGTACATACATAGGTATCTTTAGCGCGCTGCAGACAGCTGTGATTGCTCCTTCTCCTTGTTCCTTTAGGATTCTCACAATCCTGAGTTCCACCGTGTCTCATTTGGCCTCAGGAGCTGAAGTTTGCAGTTATCTTCTATGATTTCAGCAGCTGTGGTAGATCTTGAGCTTTTGCTCCACAGACTTGAACACTTGGAGAATGCTGAACGAGACAGCCGCTTGTACACTGGATTTTCATTTGCTTTCAAGGCATCAGCAGTGGAGATCAGGTTGAGAAGGTGGCATGCACAACGTTGGTGCTTTGGCAGCTGGTATTCCAAGCCATTATCTTCATCCAATATTGTCCCGGCTTCAACAAACTCGACACCTGTGATATCTCCCCCCTCTTCTTCATCACTCTCTCCTCCCATACTTTCCCTTGCACCCTGAAGTGCAGTATCTGGATTGTTATGTTCATCCAGCTCACCATAGACTCTAAAGGCCTTTATGAAATCTGAACCATTGTCAGTTGTTGTGCAAACAATCTTGTCTCGGATGTTGTACTCCACATGTATATCGTTGAGAGCACTAGCAAGGGCAGAAAAAGTGTGCGACCCTTTTAGCTGCTTGCAGGCTAGGGCAGCACAGCGCCTCTGCAGAGTTGCACTATCTATCCAATGCGCAGTGACACCTATAAAACCCCGTCGGTGTGTGGTCCAGCAATCTGTGGTGGTTGCAATAACCTCAACTTTCTTCAAAGCCAATTTCAGATTATTTTTCATTTCTTGTGTTGCTTTCTCCACTTTGTTTTTAAGAGTGCCACGAGACATAATTGTTAGATTGGGCTGGAGGAGAAGCAGAAGGTCTCTGAATCCCTGCTGCTCAACTACACTGAGGGGGTGTAGCCCTTGAATGACGAAGTCAATGATTCCTTTATCCACACTGACCTGTGACACCCTCTTGGCTTCCCATAACTTTGGTTGTTTGGGTGATGGGCCTGCATTCGTGGTTGACTTTCTTTTCTGAACAGCTGAAGTGAGCTTTCTGTATCTCTCCATATGATTGACATGCACTCTATGTGAATGAAAATACAAACACACAAAACAAATCGTTCAGTGATATAGCCAAGACTGTCTGAAGTAACTTACTATGAAATTTGAAACATTAGGCACCATGGACTAAAACCAATATCTTGGCATGATTAAAACTAACAAAATATCACAGTATACATTATTTCTTAACATGTCAATACACTGTAAATGTAGCCTCTACCTCTGAATGGGAAAAGCACTGGTATAGCAACTGTATGACAGCTATTACTGCTTTTTTCTTTTGTGTGAAGCTGCAAATTATTTATGACTAGTAAAGTCTAACTTTGGACTGATGTCATCCTTGATTCTAGTGACTGGCTGACTGATCTGGGGAGTGCAAGCAGAGGTCATAGAATACAAATGTAACATTTCTTAACTGTCTTAACTTGTGTTTCCCACATCCCTTAACCACCTCACACACAGTTTGAAAGAAACGTATGGGGCCAAAATTGTTGCTTTATTATTTACAAATGTGTGTGGAGAGTTGTATATCTGTATCTCGATTTGTGCGTGTGCAGGGGGATTTGAAAATGTGTAAATGAAACTGTAAATGTGTGAGGAGACTTGTGTGTCTGTACAACAATCTGCAAAGGTGCAAAACTACTTGTGTGTGTAATCTGGTTTGCAAATGTGTAAAAAATCCACAAATCTGTATTCAGATCTACAAATCTGTACAATTGTGTACAATTTTGTAAAGTAAAGCCTTGAATTAAAAACATGAGTAATTTAACGTCTGGGATGTTTGAGACATTAACGTTAACATCAGCCCAAAATAAAGTCGATTTAAGACAATACCGAGTAACGTCAACTTAAGTGGTCTCGAAAACAGACAGCTACACGACAGGAGAATAACAGCCATAATCGAAAAACAAGTAAGCTTTCCTTCTTTTCCTCGCGTCTTGCTACAGCTAGCCACAAACAAACAGGGTGGTTAGTAAAAGTGATGAGGCTTGTTTTATTGTGTTTAACCGGGGCTTCTTCGTTATGCCTCAACGTTCTTGTCTCGGCATTCATAGTTGTGTAAAAAATGTTAGCGTCCATTTTGAGCAGGTCGACATACAGATATTGTATCAGCCAGCTAGTATTAGAATTTCAAATAAAGTGAACGCTTGCTAACCTAACGTCACTTGAGTTACTTGCTAGCAAAATGCTAGAGAATCAAGTCATGGTAATTGTAAGCTAGCAGGAGGACAAATATAACTGACCATTAACGTACACTTAATAAAGACAACAAACAACAAATAGCTTTTGATAACAACAAAAATATGCATTTACCTCTATATGCTTTTTCAAATTTGATGGTGAATTCTTGAAAGCCAGCAGTTCATGGTGTTTTGGTTGGCACAATTTGCAGCACATTCGCCAGGAGTCATTCTTGATGCCTACTATGTCAGATAAGGCCAAGGGTGATCGGGAATGTCTTGCTGCTTTTCTGCCGAATCTCTGGGATCTCCGTTGTTTTCACTTTCCATCCTCTCGTCGTCCATACTTCTATGCTAACGCTAACGCTACCTCTACCGCCACCAAGCTGCAGTGATTTGCCGCGAATGAATACTGCCGAATCTGCGGATTCATCTTGTAGTGGTGCGTCAAAAACAATGTAGATTGATGACGTGAAAAATAATAACGGTAACTCCATTGAAATGATTCAAAACTAAAGTAACGAGCCAATTTTTTAAAATGTAAGGAGTACAAAGTACAGATATTTGTGTCAAAATGTAAGGAGTAGAAGTAAAAAGTCGCCATAAAAATAAGTAGTAAAGTAAAAATATCAGAAAAATCTAATTGAGTACAGTAAAGATATATTTGTACTTCGTTACTTCCCATCTCTGCAAATGAATAACTTTTATTTTAGAGTCACGGTATGTTTATACCAGATAATACTATTAATATAATGTGACTTTTCTAGAGAATCATTATACATAGTTAGTTTATTCAGGGTTTCCACAGTCTGACATCATTTCAGAATTCCCTGACTTTAACTGACTCAGGATTAGTTTTCCCTGACAAAATAAATGCAGCAACAAGACAATAATAATGACATAACAGGTCACCAATCTAACATGTTTAGCTCTACAATATTTAAATGCACCTCTCCAATGTCTAAGAGAAAAACTTTTAATGAACATTTTTTAATGTCTGACCTGCATCACTGTACAGAAGACTGCCATATGATAGAAATATTTACACTGTGCTCATGGCATACAGTTATGCCAACTTTCCTAATCCCTGACCGATCATTTTTAATGTAGGGTTATCTGGGTGGAGGGTGAAATGGGTGGCGGTCGGGCGCCGGGCGGCTTTTCTGCTCTTGGGTTGATTCTGTGCGCGGTGTGTTGCATTGCGCGCTGTTGGCATCGGACTTGGTGGGATGGGACCGCGCTTTTGGCCTGAGGGGCGTTTTGGGGGGTTCCGCGGCGCTCGCGGCCGGTTCGCGGCGGATGCGCGTGGGCCCCGGCTGTGGGCGGGGGCCGTCTGTGTGTTTTTCCTGGGTGGTGCGGTCGCGTTGGGTGTTGCGGCTGGTCGCTGGGGCTTGGTGCCGGGGGGCGGGGCGTGTTTCGGCGCTCTGTGGGGCCGAGGCGTTTCGGTCGGTGCCGTGGGGGGGCCGGTGTTCGGTGCCCGGCCCTACTTCAGGGTGGACTCGTCCCCGGGGCGCTGGCATGGCGGTGGCTGAGGGGCCTCTTTGGGGCTGTCTCTCCTCCTCCCTTGGTGGGGGTCTGATTTCCGGGGCTGGCCCCTCCTTGGTGCCTTCGCTCTTGGGGTCCCTTTGGGCGGCTGGGGCTTTGGGTCTCCCGGCGCTGACTCAGTGCTCTGGGGGGTGCGCCTCTCCAGCTCTCCACAACCACTATTGAGCATTTTTTCTATGGATAAACTTTACATGCACAAGTTCACCCTCACAAACAACTACAGGTGCTAGGCTTCAGGTACTTAGAGATTCACTTCCAAACAGAAACCCCACATTCATATCTTCAGGTAACACAGAGTACATGTCAGACTTAATAATATTACTTTAGCGATAGTTTCAAGGTGTTGCTTTATTGTATATCTCGTACCGTGTCTTTTGGAAAAAAGAAAAAAGAAAAAGTAAAACAGAAGACTGATCTAACAGGAAAAGTCAAATGATTAGAAATTCAACACATGGCTGATCCTAAAAAGGAAAGCCTTAAAAGGACATGCCAGGTACTTATTTGTGCTATTTTAGTTTTTAAGATATAATCATTTTAATTTTTAGCTGATGACGTCACCATCCCCCATTAAGCTCCGATTGGAGTAAAACATAAGGCTTGTGACTAGACGTCAGGACGCATTACATTTTGTAACACTCGCATGTAACAAATATTAGCTAGCAGCAAAGCTAGCTAAATATTCGATGCTAGGGAAAAATTAGCTAGCAGTTAAACTAGCTAACATTTAGTTTGCTGCTAAATATTTAACAAACTTAATATTTCATTTCATTTGTTTCATTTCTTAACATTAACAAATGTTAAGCTGCTAGCTTAACATTTGTTAATGTTAAGCTAGCAGCTTGATTATAACTAAATACTGGATGCTAGCTAAATATTAGCAGGCAGCAAAGCTTGCTAAATATTGCATGCTAGATAAATTTTAGCTAGCAGCAAAGCTAGCTAAATATTGCATGCTAGGTAAATATTAACTAGCAGAAAAGCTAGCTAAATATTGTATGCTAGGTAAATATTAGCTAGCAGTTAAACTAGCTAACATTTAGTTTGCCGCTAAATACTGGATGCTAGCTAAATATTAGCAGGCAGCAAAGCTAGCTAAATATTGGATGCTAGCTAAATAATAGCTAGCAGTTAAACTAGCTAACATTTAGTTTGCCGCAAAATATTTAACAAACTTAATATTTCATTTGGAAATTAAATGTTAAGCTAGCAGCTTGGTCATAACTAAATACTGGATGCTAGCTAAATATTAGCAGGCAGCAAAGCTTGCTAAATATTGCATGCTAGGTAAATTTTAGCAAGCAGCAAAGCTAGCTAAATATTGGATGCTAGGTAAATATTAGCTAGCAGTTAAACTAGCTAACATTTAGTTTGCCGTTAAATATTTAACAAACTTAATATTTCATTTGGAAATTAAATGTTAAGCTAGCAGCTTGGTCATAACTAAATACTGGATGCTAGCTAAATATTAGCAGTCAGCAAAGCTTGCTAAATATTGCATGCTAGGTCAATTTTAGCAAGCAGCAAAGCTAGCTAAATATTGGATGCTAGGTAAATAATAGCTAGCAGTTAAACTAGCTAACATTTAGTTTGCTGCTAAATATTTAACAAACTTAATATTTTATTTGGAAATTAAATGTTAAGCTAGCAGCTTGGTCATAACTAAATACTGGATGCTAGCTAAATATTAGCTAGCAGTAAAGCTAGCTAAATATTGGATGCTAGGTAATTATTAGCTAGCAGTTAAACTAGCTAACATTTAGGCTACAACACATTCAAACAGGGATCTTCACCTTACATTTTATTGCCATTATCCTGCTGCATTCAAGTGAGAATCACTGTGTTATATTTTCTCTTATCATTTGTAGTTCAGATCAGACATTACTGTGACCAAATTGAACTTGCTATTGCTTGTTGTTGTAACATCTGTCTTGTTGTCTTGTATTTGATCCCTTAATAAAGACTTAGTGAACAAAGTGAAATACTAATTTCATGTAACTATTGCAAGATCTGTCAAACTATCATGAATATACTGTTCCCCATATTATTAAAACATACTCTAATGAATACACATATAAAACACAGCCTCCAATTGGAATCTGTTTGGTTCTTCTTCAATTTTTCAGACTCCAAAAAAAAAAAAAAAAAAAAATACTATATGCCTGTTCTTGTTAGACATTTTTTAAAAACATAATACTGAAGTTATTAAAAATTCAGTGTTTGTATTTTCTTTTTCCTTCGAAACCTGAAACAAGAAGTATTTAAAAATAATGTTGGTCCTTTTACTATTTCTTTTTCTGTTGTGCCAAAGTTGGTTAAAAGGTTATGCATACAGCACAATTTGACCATCATGTATATTAGCGGTTCATTTATGCTTTTATTTTGAAGTTCTGATAGAGTTCTGGACCGGAAATGCTAACTTTGCAGTTTTAGAGCATAGTAATTATTTGGTTATGCTGTGGCGGACCACTAGGGGGCTCCACTCTCACTCAGTGGAGAGGTTGTAGTTATGTTTGTTTGTTCGGATGTGTATATATATGGATTTCCTGTACAGTTGCTCTCAGTTGGAGTAAAGAACTGTTTAAACCTGCCTGCTTTGTGTCGTCATCTTCGCTCCTCCACAATGCTAGCTGCCCTGAAATGACCCCTATAAACCATTTGTATATTCTTGGCTATCCTTTATAACATGATCTGCAACGCTTAGCCTATATTTTAAATCCTAACTTTTCAACTGTAGGCGCTAAAAAAAATCCCACATTAAATATGACTTGTTCTTTTAATTAGTCAAATTCCTTTTACCACATCAGTAATAAAATACTTTTAATAAATGGTTGTTGTTAATTCTTGTTTTTTATAGCTACTTAAATGTATTTTTTGTTCTAGAGCAGAGCTATTATATATATATATATATATATATATATATATATATATATATATATATATATATATATATATATATATATATATATATATATATAAACAATATGTTGGGATTAGCTCCGCCCATCCTGAGATCCTGGGGAACCTGTGAACTCTTTTGGCATTTGAGATCCAAGCAAGATATTGACATTTTGCATCAAATTTTTTCATGCTATATAACATTTTCTTGAAATTTTAGGTCTATTACTGAATTTTAACGAAGGTAAGTAAACTACAAATGATATGTCTGTGTTTAAATACAAATTCATTGCTTCCATGTCAATTCACAGTTTAGCAGAGTTAGAGTTAGCACATAGTTTACACTTTAAATCAAAGATTCAGAGACACTTAATCTTGCAGTTTAGAGATTTATGGATGCTTTTGAGGACAGCTGGACCCCAAAGGGCTTCAAGTTTAAAGGCCCAAGTATTAAATAAAATAAGTACATTATATTATAACTAAGGACAATTTTAACAACCAAGCTAAAAAGAAATTGTAATTATTACAGATGTATTATAGTGTTGCATAAATGGCTAAAGAAGTGAGTGGGGAGGCAAACAGACAAGTTTGTAGTTGTGATTTAAAGAATGTAATACTTGCAGACGTTGCTAAAATAAAAATATTTTGTGGCTTTCTGTAGCTTAATGTTGACAAAATCTAATCTTTCAATCTATTCTAATGAATACAAATTTCCACTCTTTAACTAGATGCCTCGGCAGCCTTCAATAGAGAAAGACTCCCTTTGTAACACATTAATTGCTTTAAAAGAGGCTATACTACCAAATGGCAAAATAGCTTCTCCATCTGAAATAAAATCCACATGTGTATGCATAAAATCAACATGTGTATACATAAAATCAACACGTGTATGCATAAAATCAACATGTGTATGCATAAAATCAACATGTGTATGCATAAAATCAACATATGTATGCATAAGACAAACATGTGTATACATAAAATCAACATGTGTATGCATAAAATCAACACGTGTATGCATAAAATCAACATGTGTATACATAAAATCAACACGTGTATACATAAAATCAACACGTGTATACATAAAATCAACATGTGTATGCATAAAATCAACATGTGTATACATAAAATCAACATGTGTATGCATAAAATCAACACGTGTATGCATAAAATCAACATGTGTATACATAAAATCAACATGTGTATACATAAAATCAACATGTGTATGCATAAAATCAACACGTGTATGCATAAAATCAACACGTGTATGCATAAAATCAACATGTGTATACATAAAATCAACACGTGTATGCATAAAATCAACATGTGTATGCATAAAATCAACATGTGTATGCATAAAATCAACATATGTATGCATAAGACAAACATGTGTATACATAAAATCAACATGTGTATGCATAAAATCAACACGTGTATGCATAAAATCAACATGTGTATACATAAAATCAACACGTGTATGCATAAATCAACACGTGTATGCATAAATCGACACGTGTATGCATAAAATCAACACGTGTATACATAAAATCAACATGTGTATGCATAAAATCAACATGTGTATACATAAAATCAACATGTGTATGCATAAAATCAACACGTGTATGCATAAAATCAACATGTGTATACATAAAATGTACATGTGTATGCATAAAATCAACATGTGTATGCATAAAATCAACATGTGTATACATAAAATCAACACGTGTATGCATAAATCAACACGTGTATGCATAAAATCAACATGTGTATGCATAAAATCAACATGTGTATGCATAAATCAACACGTGTATACATAAAATCAACACGTGTATGCATAAATCAACACGTGTATGCATAAATCAACACGTGTATGCATAAAATCAACATGTGTATGCATAAAATCAACACGTGTATGCATAAAATCAACACGTGTATACATAAAATCAACACGTGTATGCATAAATCAACACGTGTATGCATAAAATCAACACGTGTATGCATAAAATCAACACGTGTATACATAAAATCAACACGTGTATACATAAAATCAACACGTGTATGCATAAATCAACACGTGTATGCATAAAATCAACATGTGTATGCACAAAATCAACACGTGTATGCATAAAATCAACACGTGTATACATAAAATCAACACGTGTATGCATAAAATCAACATGTGTATGCATAAAATCAACATGTGTATGCATAAAATCAACATGTGTATACATAAAATCAACACGTGTATGCATAAATCAACACGTGTATGCATAAAATCAACATGTGTATGCATAAAATCAACATGTGTATGCATAAATCAACACGTGTATACATAAAATCAACACGTGTATGCATAAATCAACACGTGTATGCATAAATCAACACGTGTATGCATAAAATCAACATGTGTATGCATAAAATCAACACGTGTATGCATAAAATCAACACGTGTATACATAAAATCAACACGTGTATGCATAAATCAACACGTGTATGCATAAAATCAACACGTGTATGCATAAAATCAACACGTGTATACATAAAATCAACACGTGTATACATAAAATCAACACGTGTATGCATAAATCAACACGTGTATGCATAAAATCAACATGTGTATGCACAAAATCAACACGTGTATGCATAAAATCAACACGTGTATACATAAAATCAACACGTGTATGCATAAAATCAACACGTGTATACATAAAATCAACATGTGTATGCACAAAATCAACATGTGTATGCACAAAATCAACACGTGTATGCATAAAATCAACATGTGTATGCATAAAATCAACACGTGTATGCATAAAATCAACATGTGTATGCATAAAATCAACATGTGTATGCATAAATCAACACGTGTATACATAAAATCAACACGTGTATGCATAAATCAACACGTGTATGCATAAATCAACACGTGTATGCATAAAATCAACACGTGTATGCATAAAATCAACACGTGTATGCATAAAATCAACACGTGTATACATAAAATCAACACGTGTATGCATAAATCAACACGTGTATGCATAAAATCAACACGTGTATGCATAAAATCAACACGTGTATACATAAAATCAACACGTGTATACATAAAATCAACACGTGTATACATAAAATCAACACGTGTATGCATAAATCAACACGTGTATGCATAAAATCAACATGTGTATGCACAAAATCAACACGTGTATGCATAAAATCAACACGTGTATACATAAAATCAACACGTGTATGCATAAAATCAACATGTGTATGCATAAAATCAACATGTGTATGCATAAAATCAACATGTGTATACATAAAATCAACACGTGTATGCATAAATCAACACGTGTATGCATAAAATCAACATGTGTATGCATAAAATCAACATGTGTATGCATAAATCAACACGTGTATACATAAAATCAACACGTGTATGCATAAATCAACACGTGTATGCATAAATCAACACGTGTATGCATAAAATCAACATGTGTATGCATAAAATCAACACGTGTATGCATAAAATCAACACGTGTATACATAAAATCAACACGTGTATGCATAAATCAACACGTGTATGCATAAAATCAACACGTGTATGCATAAAATCAACACGTGTATACATAAAATCAACACGTGTATACATAAAATCAACACGTGTATGCATAAATCAACACGTGTATGCATAAAATCAACATGTGTATGCACAAAATCAACACGTGTATGCATAAAATCAACACGTGTATACATAAAATCAACACGTGTATGCATAAAATCAACACGTGTATACATAAAATCAACATGTGTATGCACAAAATCAACACATGTATTCATAAAATCAACATGTGTATGCATAAAATAAACACGTGTATACATAAAATCAACACGTGTATGCATAAATCAACACGTGTATGCATAAAATCAACACGTGTATACATAAAATCAACACGTGTATGCACAAAATCAACATGTCTATGCATAAAATCAACACGTGCATGCATAAAATCAACACGTGTATGCATAAAATCAACACATGTATTCATAAAATCAACACGTGTATGCATAAAATCAACACGTGTATGCATAAAATCGACACGTGTATGCATAAAATCGACACGTGTATGCATAAAATCAACACGTGTATGCATAAAATCAACACGTGTATGCATAAAATCAACACGTGTATACATAAAATCAACACGTGTATTCATAAAATCAACACGTGTACTCATAAAATCAACACGTATATGCATAAAATCAACACGTGTATGCATAAAATCAACACGTGTATGCATAAATCAACATGTGTATGCATAAATCAACACGTGTATGCATAAAATCAACACGTGTATGCATAAAATCATCACGTGTATGCATAAAATCAACACGTGTATGCATAAATCAACACGTGTATACATAAAATCAACATGTGTATGCATAAAATCAACACGTGTATGCATAAATCAACACCTGTATGCATAAAATCAACATGTGTATGCATAAAATCAACACGTGTATGCATAAATCAACACGTGTATGCATAAAATCAACATGTGTATGCATAAAATCAACACGTGTATGCATAAAATCAACACGTGTATGCATAAAATACACATGTGTATGCATAAAATCAACACGTGTATGCAAAAATCAACACGTGTATGCATAAAATCAAAACGTGTATGCATAAAATCAACACGTGTATGCATAAATCAACACGTGTATGCATAAAATCAACATGTGTATGCATAAAATCAACACGTGTATGCATAAAATCAACACATGTATGCATAAAATCAACACGTGTATGCATAAAATCAACACGTGTATGCATAAAATCAACACGTGTATGCATAAAATCAACACGTGTATGCATAAAATCAACATGTGTATGCATAAAATCAACACGTGTATGCATAAATCAACACGTGTATACATAAAATCAACACGTGTATGCATAAATCAACACGTGTATGCATAAATCAACACGTGTATGCATAAAATCAACATGTGTATGCATAAAATCAACACGTGTATACATAAAATCAACACGTGTATGCATAAATCAACACGTGTATGCATAAAATCAACACGTGTATGCATAAAATCAACACGTGTATACATAAAATCAACACGTGTATACATAAAATCAACACGTGTATGCATAAAATCAACACGTGTATACATAAAATCAACACGTGTATTCATAAAATCAACACGTGTATTCATAAAATCAACACGTATATGCATAAAATCAACACGTGTATGCATAAAATCAACACGTGTATGCATAAATCAACATGTGTATGCATAAATCAACACGTGTATGCATAAAATCAACACGTGTATGCATAAAATCATCACGTGTATGCATAAAATCAACACGTGTATGCATAAATCAACACGTGTATACATAAAATCAACATGTGTATGCATAAAATCAACACGTGTATGCATAAATCAACACGTGTATGCATAAAATCAACATGTGTATGCATAAAATCAACACGTGTATGCATAAATCAACACGTGTATGCATAAAATCAACATGTGTATGCATAAAATCAACACGTGTATGCATAAAATCAACACGTGTATGCATAAAATACACATGTGTATGCATAAAATCAACACGTGTATGCAAAAATCAACACGTGTATGCATAAAATCAAAACGTGTATGCATAAAATCAACACGTGTATGCATAAATCAACACGTGTATACATAAAATCAACACGTGTATTCATAAAATCAACACGTGTATTCATAAAATCAACACGTATATGCATAAAATCAACACGTGTATGCATAAATCAACACGTGTATACATAAAATCAACATGTGTATGCATAAAATCAACACGTGTATGCATAAATCAACACCTGTATGCATAAAATCAACATGTGTATGCATAAAATCAACACGTGTATGCATAAATCAACACGTGTATGCATAAAATCAACATGTGTATGCATAAAATCAACACGTGTATGCATAAAATCAACACGTGTATGCATAAAATACACATGTGTATGCATAAAATCAACACGTGTATGCAAAAATCAACACGTGTATGCATAAAATCAAAACGTGTATGCATAAAATCAACACGTGTATGCATAAATCAACACGTGTATGCATAAAATCAACATGTGTATGCATAAAATCAACACGTGTATGCATAAAATCAACACATGTATGCATAAAATCAACACGTGTATGCATAAAATCAACACGTGTATGCATAAAATCAACACGTGTATGCATAAAATCAACACGTGTATGCATAAAATCAACATGTGTATGCATAAAATCAACACGTGTATGCATAAATCAACACGTGTATACATAAAATCAACACGTGTATGCATAAATCAACACGTGTATGCATAAATCAACACGTGTATGCATAAAATCAACATGTGTATGCATAAAATCAACACGTGTATACATAAAATCAACACGTGTATGCATAAATCAACACGTGTATGCATAAAATCAACACGTGTATGCATAAAATCAACACGTGTATACATAAAATCAACACGTGTATACATAAAATCAACACGTGTATGCATAAAATCAACACGTGTATACATAAAATCAACACGTGTATTCATAAAATCAACACGTGTATTCATAAAATCAACACGTATATGCATAAAATCAACACGTGTATGCATAAAATCAACACGTGTATGCATAAATCAACATGTGTATGCATAAATCAACACGTGTATGCATAAAATCAACACGTGTATGCATAAAATCATCACGTGTATGCATAAAATCAACACGTGTATGCATAAATCAACACGTGTATACATAAAATCAACATGTGTATGCATAAAATCAACACGTGTATGCATAAATCAACACGTGTATGCATAAAATCAACATGTGTATGCATAAAATCAACACGTGTATGCATAAATCAACACGTGTATGCATAAAATCAACATGTGTATGCATAAAATCAACACGTGTATGCATAAAATCAACACGTGTATGCATAAAATACACATGTGTATGCATAAAATCAACACGTGTATGCAAAAATCAACACGTGTATGCATAAAATCAAAACGTGTATGCATAAAATCAACACGTGTATGCATAAATCAACACGTGTATACATAAAATCAACACGTGTATTCATAAAATCAACACGTGTATTCATAAAATCAACACGTATATGCATAAAATCAACACGTGTATGCATAAAATCAACACGTGTATGCATAAATCAACATGTGTATGCATAAATCAACACGTGTATGCATAAAATCAACACGTGTATGCATAAAATCATCACGTGTATGCATAAAATCAACACGTGTATGCATAAATCAACACGTGTATACATAAAATCAACATGTGTATGCATAAAATCAACACATGTATACATAAAATCAACATGTGTATGCATAAAATCAACACATGTATACATAAAATCAACATGTGTATGCATAAAATCAACACGTCTATGCATAAAATCAACATGTGTATGCATAAAATCAACACGTGTATGCATAAAATCAACACATGTATACATAAAATCAACATGTGTATGCATAAAATCAACACATGTATACATAAAATCAACATGTGTATGCATAAAATCAACATGTGTATGCATAAAATCAACACATGTATACATAAAATCAACATGTGTATGCATAAAATCAACACGTGTATGCATAAAATCAACACATGTATACATAAAATCAACATGTGTATGCATAAAATCAACACGTCTATGCATAAAATCAACACGTCTATGCATAAACAGATGTGCCACCAAAGACCATGACTTCTGTCTTTTCGTCATTAAAATTCAGAAAATGTAAAGACATCCAAGCTTTAAACACTTTAACAGTGGTTCAACAGAGTAGGAATCAGCCTTTTTGAGGGGGACATACATCTGGCTGTCATCAGCATAACAGTGAAAGGAAATGCCATGTTTCCTGAGAATGGAGCCAAGTGGGAGTAGATAGAGAGAAAATAAAAGAGGGCCAAGCACGGAGCCCTGTGGGACCCCACATGAGAGAGGAGCAGTGGAGGACACAGAGTAATCAAGGCTGATACAGAAAGTCCGATGTGACGGGTAGGACATGAACCATTCCAGTGCTGAGCCCCTGATGCCCACCCACTGCTCCAAACGAGCAATCAGGATTTCATGGTCCACTGTATCAAATGCTGCAGTCAAATCTAAAAGTACAAGGACAACACAGTGTCCAGAGTCAGTAGCTAAAACGATGTCATTAAAAACTCTTAAAAGCGCTGATTCTGTGCTGTGCAATGTTTTAAAACCAGATTGGAAAATCTCAAGAACATTTTGTTCATTTGAAAGTCCATGAGCTGAGAATAAACAATCTTCTCTAAGATTTTAGATAAGAAAGGCAACTTAGAGATAGGCCTAAAATTCGACAGAACAGTAGGATCCAGCCCAGGTTTTTTTAATAAAGGCTGCACGACTGCATGTTTAAGATTTAAAGGGACTACTCCAGAGGACAGACTGCTATTAATAACTGTGAGACACAATGGCCCGATAGTGGGAAAAACCTCCTTAAAAAATCGGGGTGGGACAGTATCATCTGGAGACCCTGAAGGCTTCAAGTGACCCACAATCTCCTGCACAAAAGGCAGGGTCACAGGCTCAAACATGTCAAACACAGCAGAGCAGGCGACAAACACCGAAGGATCAGAAGCATAAGGTGAAATAAGTGCTCTGGTAGAAGTGACTTTATCAATGTAGTAGTGAAGGAAGTTCTCACACACAGCAGGGGGGGGGGCTCAGTTACAGTCTGTGGTGCATTCAGAGCAGAGTTAATAACTTTAAACAACACACCAGGCTCACCACAGTTTAAAAGAACAATATCAGAGAAATATCTTCTTATTGCCTCTTTCACAGTGGATTGGTAATGACGCCAACAATCCCTCAGTAACTGAAAAGATATTTGCAGTTTTATTTATTTATTTTTTATTTCATGTTTAAATGTTTGGTGTATTTGAATCGGTGAAAAGGAACGAAGTAGTAAAAATGGTTTGTTTTTGTATATAAATTCTGATTGTTTGTGGAGGTAATATATGGACCAAACTGATTTATGTGAGGAAATGAGAAATAAGAGAGCCTGAGGGGCGGGGCTTAAACTATTTAATGAGGGCTGTGGGAAGCAGAGCGGCCATGGCCAGGAGTCAGGGTGAGAGAGGACGCCTAGATGGTCGTTTGGTGCATGGCGCGTGTTTCTAAGCCACTCGTGGAGAAATGTCCTGGGCAGTGAGTAGTGAGGAAACAGGAAGCGGTTCTTGTGGGATGGAAGAGGGAAATAGTGACAATGAAGAAGGTTGGAAGGTAGCAACGTCAAAAATCAGTTAAAGGGGAGTCCAGTTCAGAACAATCCAGTGATGATCAATCCATACATTCCACAGCAAAACTAAATGAATACAAAGTCATATTCAGAGTCGTTAATCAGGCAGACTCTTTTAAAAGCCTAAATCCGGTTCACTTAACAAAAACCATCAATAAAGTAGGAGAAGTCAGAGGAGCCAGAATCCTGTACAGTGGAGACCTGCTAATTAACTGCAGAGACGGCGCCCAGCAAGGCAAAGCAACACGGATCAACACGATGGAGGGATAAGAGTTCAGTGCAGCTTAATGGAGAACAAAACGATCAGCAGGGGGTCATTGGAGGAGTTCCTCTAAGAGTTTCTGACAAAGAAATTCTAGAAAACATAAGCGGTGCAAAAGTAAAAGAAGTAAAACGATTAAAAACAACAAGAAACGGAGAAAGATCTGACAGTTTATCAGTATTAATTAAATTAGAGGAAGAGCAATTACCCAGCAAAGTATTCATCGGTTACATCAACTATAATGTGAACATTTACAATCCTCCACCTTTGAGATGCTTTAAATGCCAAACATTCGGACACGTAGCAGCAGTTTGTAAAGGAAAACAGAGGCGGAAGGTTGCAGGAGAGCATGAGTACGGAAAATGTGGAAAAGAAGCTGAAATAAAATGCTGTAACTGTGGTGGAGAACATACTGCTGCTTATCGCGGCAGTGGAGCAGCAAAAGGTCTGAGGAAATAAAAAAATGAAATTTGAGCTCGGAATAACTTACGCTGAAGCTGCTAAACGGATCCCATCTCAGTCAGGAAAAAACAAACCCACAGTTCAACACACTGCAGATTCCAAACCTCTGGAGAAATGTCCAAAAACCGAAGAAGACTCACTGATTGTTAAAAAGAGAGATTTAGTTCTATTCATGGTGGAAGTGATTAATTGTAGAACAGACGACAAGAAAAACTGAAACAATCAAAATAAAAGTGAAAGCAGCAGAAAAATATCCTTAAAGATTTGAACTGGGAGATGGTTGGAAGCATGATGGGAGGACCGATGGGACCATCACAAACTGGCAGAGTGACGATGACTTAAATTTAAATTAAAATTATACGGGCAAATGTGATTTAGTATTTATTATGTTGGGTTAAGTTACACAGTTTTTTTTTAATAGGGTGAATCGTTTCCTGTTTCCTTGCTTTACTCCATATCAGTTGGTGGCAGTAATGCACTTCTCACAAGTTTGTCAACCGCCATAAAACCTCACAAGAAGAAGAAGAGTGGCCATTTTGTTTTCTGTGTCTTGAGTGCTCTGTTCGAAAACCTGGGACGCGTCGTTAGAAGGCCAGATTCGAAGGACGATTACGTCATAGCGCGGCGCCGAGGTCTGGTCGGATTCCAAGACTCCTCGTTATGCGGCCTTAAAATGCGTCCTTCTTTTAGCCCGATTTGAAGGACGGGTCCAATGTATCCTCGCTATCCTTGGTTTACCCAGGATTCATTGCGAGACCAAGCAAGCCGTGATCAGAGGAAAGGTTACAGCGCCGAACAGTGGTGAAAATTGGAAGTTCAGTTTAATATAATATAACTCTGTGAATAGTTCCGTCTGAGATGAATGAAAATAGTTGTTTTAATGGTTATAGAGTCAGATATGTGGCGGTAATGTTTGATTTATCTAAAGGTTTTTATCTGTTACTGTGTAAATGGGTTTGGCTGTAATTTAACTAAGTATTGTTTGTTGTTGAATATTAGAGATTTTGCAGATATATTTTTTATAAATACATTGTTTAGATTTACTTATATCTTTCTACCCCTTTTATAGAATAGAATAGAAAATCCCTTTATTGTCCCACAATGGGCAGATTTACAGCAGCAGAAGATTATTGAAAATGGTCACACAGATGAGGACCTTAGAAAAATGTATAAGAATAACATAATAGGGAAGAAATATAAACAATACAATCCTGTAAAGTGTTTTAACGATATAAAGCTGGAGAATAAATAACCAATATGCAGCTATGGACATTTTTACAGTAATTTGAAAATAGCAGCAACATCAGAGATGTGCAGAATGACAGCAGCAGGTTATTTAACTGACTGAGGTTTCTATCTTTACATTTGATTTATTAGTTCCTGCTGCCGCTGGTTGGAACCTTTATTCCATTCTGGATTAAATCAGTCTTTGCTCACTTCATAAAAAATAAAAAATAAATAAACAGTTTTGAAAACTTCAGTTTTCATTCTTTTCCTGCTTTGTGTGTCAACTTTCACGGTTGCTAAGCAACAGAGCATACGGCGGTAAAACCTGCTGAAGGGAAGACCTGTTTGAATTCACAGCCAAAACACTTCCGGTCTCCTTATTTTCTTGTAAATGTTTTGTTTTTCCTGCACTCTTTTTTGTGTTTTTGAGCACAATAAACCACCGACACCTAACCCGACTGAGCTTGGAATTCTTGGAGGGCAAAGAATCTCGTCACGGCCTATGGACCCAACCAGCTCAGTGCTCCAGATAAGAACTGAAATGTACAGCTGAGTACCAGAAATGACAAATGTTAGCTAGTTTAACTGCTAGCTATTATTTACCTAGCATCCAATATTTAGCAAGCTTTGCTGCCTGCTAATATTTAGCTAGCATCCAGTATTTAGTTATCACCAAGCTGCTAGCTTAACATTTAATTTCCAAATGAAATATTAAGTTTGTTAAATATTTAACGGCAAACTAAATGTTAGCTAGTTTAACAGCTAGCTAATATTTACCTAGCATCCAATATTTAGCTAGCTTTGCTGCTAGCTAATATTTACCTAGCATCCAATATTTAGCAAGCTTTGCTGCCTGCTAATATTTAGCTAGCATCCGGTATTTAGCTATCACCAAACCGCTAGCTTAACATTTAATTTCCAAATGAAATATTAAGTTTGTTAAATATTTAACGGCTAACTAAATGATAGCTAGTTTAACTGCTAGCTATTATTTACCTAGCATCCAATATTTAGCTAGCTTTGCTGCTTGCTAAAATTTACCTAGCATGCAATATTTAGCAAGCTTTGCTGCCTGCTAATATTTAGCTAGCATCCAGTATTTAGTTATGACCAAGCTGCTAGCTTAACATTTAATTTCCAAATGAAATATTAAGCTTGTTAAATATTTTGCGGCAAACTAAATGTTAGCTAGTTTAACTGCTAGCTATTATTTACCTATCATCCAATATTTAGCTAGCTTTGCTGCCTGCTAATATTTAGCTAGCATCCAGTATTTAGTTATCACCAAGCTGCTAGCTTAACATTTAATTTCCAAATGAAATAATAAGTTTGTTAAATATTTAACGGCAAACTAAATGTTAGCTAGTTTAACAGCTAGCTAATATTTACCTAGCATCCAATATTTAGCTAGCTTTGCTGCTAGCTAATATTTACCTAGCATCCAATATTTAGCAAGCTTTGCTGCCTGCTAATATTTAGCTAGCATCCGGTATTTAGCTATTACCAAACCGCTAGCTTAACATTTAATTTCCAAATGAAATATTAAGTTTGTTAAATATTTAACGGCAAACTAAATGTTAGCTAGTTTAACTGCTAGCTATTATTTACCTAGCATCCAATATTTAGCTAGCTTTGCTGCTTGCTAAAATTTACCTAGCATGCAATATTTAGCAAGCTTTGCTGCCTGCTAATATTTAGCTAGCATCCAGTATTTAGTTATGACCAAGCTGCTAGCTTAACATTTAATTTCCAAATGAAATATTAAGCTTGTTAAATATTTTGCGGCAAACTAAATGTTAGCTAGTTTAACTGCTAGCTATTATTTACCTATCATCCAATATTTAGCTAGCTTTGCTGCCTGCTAATATTTAGCTAGCATCCAGTATTTAGCGGCAAACTAAATGTTAGCTAGTTTAACTGCTAGCTAATATTTACCTAGCATCCAATATTTAGCTAGCTTTGCTGCTAGCTAATATTTACCTAGCATGCAATATTTAGCTAGCTTTGCTGCTAGCTAAAATTTATCTAGCATGCAATATTTAGCAAGTTTTGCTGCCTGCTAATATTTAGCTAGCATCCAGTATTTAGTTATAATCAAGCTGCTAGCTTAACATTTAATTTCCAAATGAAATATTAAGTTTGTTAAATATTTAGCAGCAAACTAAATGTTAGCTAGTTTAACTGCTAGCTAATTTTTCCCTAGCATCGAATATTTAGCTAGCTTTGCTGCTAGCTAATATTTGTTACATGCGAGTGTTACAAAATGTAATGCGTCCTGACGTCTAGTCACAAGCCTTATGTTCTACTCCAATCGGAGCTTAATGGGGGATGGTGACGTCATCAGCTAAAAATTAAAATGATTATATCTTAAAAACTAAAATAGCACAAATAAGTACCTGGCATGTCCTTTTAAGGCTTTCCTTTTTAGGATCAGCCATGTGTTGAATTTCTAATCATTTGACTTTTCCTGTTAGATCAGTCTTCTGTTTTACTTTTTCTTTTTTCTTGGCACTTGAATAGCCCATATGATCCCATATTGTCCGGACAGCGGCTACAGATTGATTTTAAAATAGAAAGTTTTCAATGAGCTTTTTACCTTTTTTCCTTGACTTTTATGAACCTTTTTGATCAGATCCCAGAGGGGTTTGTTTTTTTAATATGGGGGGAACCCGGAGTACCCGGAGAGAACCCACTAAAGGGGGGGCAGACTAATTAAAACAGACAAAATCAAATCAGATGGGACAAAAAAAGAAAGAAAAGACCAACTAAAACAGGTGGGTGAGAGAGACTAAATTCTAAAGGAGGGGGGGAGGAATGGTTTCATGTGATTTTGGGGAGGACAGCAGGTCTATAGCTCCCAGCTTTGATCCCATGTCTGGGTATCTGAGGGGTGGGGGTGTCAGCTGTTGGGGCACGATGTATGGATGGCAAAAAACTGGATTTCTTTCCAGGCAGCACGCCGCCCCAGTTTTGGACGGCCTGTTTGAATCGGATGAACCGTGTCTCTTCCGTTTCATAGTGCCTGAATTGCTTGATGTAAGGATCCCCAGGAGTGTGACATCTGGACCTTTCCTCTAAATCCTCATGGCTTCCTCTGCTCTGAATTTCCCTGCCTTCTGCTTCCAGCCTTTGTTCTTCTTCCCGGTCCAGTTCAGCCATCCAGCGGTGTCTAATCTGAGGCGCTTTAACCTCCATCCTTTCCTTTTCTTTCTTCTTTAGGATGCGCTTCTCTGCCGCCATAGCCATGTTCTCTGCTTGGCATTCGAGGTCATATTGGTATTGCTGTTGCTTCTTTAGTAGCTTTTCGTTGTTGTACATCCTATCCATGGCGAACACCCGACGGTCTATCTCCTCCTCTTTCTTCCTTAGCGCATTTCTCAACAGCTCGTTTTCTCTAATTTGCCCGACCAGCGTTTCCTTGTACAATTTCTTCTTTGCGCATTTCTCCTGCTCTTCTCTTATCTGGAGTTGACGAAATTCCTCCAATTGTTCGGCCTGCAATAGCTCGCAGTTTCTATCTAAAAACGCCTGCTTTTCTTCATCCTCTTTTATGAACTTTTCCAAAATCTTCCTGTTGGCTTGGATGGCGCTGCTTTTCTGTTTCAGTCTCAGTTTCTCATCAAATTCTCTCTTTCTTCTGTCTAGAACTGCATGGTAATCGTCGTCTCTAGGGCTCACCTTCTGCGGGTCCTCGTCAGCTCTTTTCAGCTTTTCCCTTCCCGGCGTTTTGGGCCTCGGCCTGTCCCAGCCTTGCCTCTCCCACCGATGAAGCATCTCTTTTTCCTTTTTCATGGCTTTCGCTATTATTTCCTCTTCCCTCTCAGCCCGTCTCCTTTCCTCTATTTCTATCACCCGTTGGTAATCCCTTTCCACTTCTTTCTGCTGCATCTGTTCGGCCAACTCCTCGGCCCGTTTCTTCTTATTTATTCTCCTCGACTCAATGGCATCCAACTGTTCCTGACGTATTTGGTTCAGAGTTTTCCAGTCGAACGTTTTATCAGCGAGTCTCTGTTCTTGTTCCCTCTTCTTTTGTTCTTTGGCCACCTCGGTGTTGTATTCCGCCACCTGATCCCTTGTGAGTCGTCTCTTTCGGGCGATCTCGTGCCGGTCTAGCTTCTTGATCAATGCTCGGTTCTTCTCCAGAATCGGCCGTCTTTGCTGTTCTTGGGCCTTCATCACTTCAACATAACGCTCCTCAATTTCTTTCTCTCTTTCCCGTCTCGCTAGCTCTTTCTCTGCGCGGTGTTTGTCCACTCTCGCTTTAGCAATTTGAATTTTTTCCTTGTGTTCTTTGGCAACCCTTCGGTAGTTTTCGTCGATAACGTCTTGCCGCGTTGGGACTACCGTGTCCTTGCCCGTTCTTTGCCAATAGCCCCTGGAGGAGAAGTAGGTTCCATTGTTTCCTGCCATTCTAAAACGATGAGGAAATCTTAAGAATTAAACAAAACACAATGAAACCAAATTCACAGAAGAGAACGTCAATAGCAGGTGTTTGTCCAACGATGGTCCGGATCGGAATGAAAGGCTCTGAGCTAGGGCCCTTTATCAAAGGTAAGTGATGACATCACTCTTAGATCTGTTCTAAGCCCCGCCCATGGGTGGGCGTTTCTGGCCCCGCCCATATAAAAGATTTTCTTTTTTTTTTTTTTTTTCTTTCATGGAACACTGACTGTTTTTGCCTTTTTTATTTTTTCACTAAAAGGACATATGGACAAAAAAAAAAAAAAACATTGTATGATATTGACTACTGCATAAGTTAATGTTTAAATTAGGTATTTGTTAACAGAAAAAAATTTCCACTATTTTTAATAGAAATTAATGTAATTTGTTATTTCTACCAATTTAATTTTTGTCTTTTGGTATATAAAATTTATTTAAGTTAATTTAGAACCAAAATGTGTTATTTATTTTTTACATTTGGAATTGTTTGGAGTAAGTTCTTAATTGTTAGATCCTCCGATTACTTTGAGTGATTTTTAAATTTTTCTTATTTTATTTTTTTTACAAAGAGCCCAACAGATTTTACTTTCACAAGTGGAGCAGTACGGCAGACATGCCAATCCCCCCCCACAAAAAAAACAAACACGCCAAGCAGAAAAGCCCCCACAATGCGACAGTGGACACCAGACACCGACCCGCCCGCAACCGCTCCCCCCTACCATAAAAACATTAAATCAATAAATAAATTAATAAATTAATTCATTAATAAAATTAAAATAAATAAAAATTCCCCTATGCAAGAGGAGAAATGCAAGCGGAAAAACCGGAGCCCAAAACAAAACCCAAGACCTGCACCTCACCATGCCGTGCAGCTCCCCTCCCCCCCGAACCGATACCACAGAACCGGCATCGGAAAAAGCATCGCCCAGGAACCGGCATCGAAGCGAAGGCACCGGCACTGAAAATCCCCCGAACAACATCCAGCCCCACCCCGACGTGAGTCCAGTCCCGGGCCCCGGGGATCAGAGGCCCCAGGGGCGCCCGACCCCTAGACAGGAGCCTTAGCAAAGCCCCGGCCGGCCGGGGCCAGCGGAGAGGCCGCCAGGAAATGAGCCAGCAGCCACCCGGGCATCCACCCCCAGACCCCGAGCTCCACCAGTGCACCGGCGAGCCCCGACACCAGCCAGCGGAGGGAGAGCAGGACGGGGGGAATGGGCTCCACAGTTAGCAGAGACTTGAGATGTATTTGGGAGAGGGTGCGGTTGAGACCCCAACCTGGGAGAGAGAAAAAATTTTTTAAATAGATAAATAATAAAAAAATAAATAAATAAAATAACAACACGGACACACATTCACACATAACACTCACATCCAATAATACCAGGACCAAAGACCCGGCGGCACCGGTGGTTGGTCCCGGGACTATCGGATGACACGATATGTGAACCTAAAATCCGGATCGGGGGGAGGGGAGCGGCGACACCGCCACACCAACCCATCTCATTCCTGCTTTGAGCCCGACCCCCCACCCTGCACAGGGACCGGACCACCCCCAGCAAGAGCCCCCCCCGGGACCCGGACCCACCCATCTCGCGCAGGCCACCCAACCAGAACCGCCCGCCCCCCCCCCCCCCCCCCCCCAAAAACTAAAAAGTACTTCGACCTAAAGATTCTAAATGGAGCAGTTAGGAAGTGTGTTTGCATGGACCTGATCTATCGCATCATTTATGGTGGGAAATAAAAACAATACCTGTTGAATGTCTACTGTTTGTTTTTCATCAGAAGACGCCCTGAAATAACTAGGGGGCGCCGTTTGTAAAGCAATATTTATGGGTATTTAGCGTGTTTTAAGAAAAAAAAAGCTGTAAATGACTGTACTTCACAAACAAAAGGCGCACGCATAACAGCTCATTTTACAAAAGAAAAATAAATGGGAGGGAACTGCAGCTTATCTGGCATCCGAAGAGGAAGACATTTTTTGTAAAACTACCTTAAAAGGTAAAAAAGGCTGTGCTGAAAGGAAGTGGACGTCACAGCAGAGAAAAAGAGATGCACTTCAGGCCAATGAACTAAATCTTAAACACTTTGTAAACACAAGCCCATCATCCCCTCCACACTTTTCCCTTGACTTTTTTCTTCCCCTCCAAATCTTAACCCCCCCTTGTGGTCATCCTGGCACATAACCCCATTATCACCATCACATTTAGCTGAAGCTAAATACACCACGCGTGGAACTGAAACAACGCCAAACAAAGTTCATTTATACAGATAACGTCGACATTCCACCATAATGTCTGGTGACCAATCTATATCCTGTTGGTGTTGATGAACGAGCCCAGGCAAGACCCCACTTTGTAGTCCTTAGACAGCATGGGATTCATTTCCACTGTTTTGCTGATGATACCCAGCTCTATCCAGTGTTGTGCCTGAACGCGTTCATTGAACCAAAGTTCATGAACGCGTTCATATTTTGGGCGAACGTGAACTGAACGTACTGCATTACTGCCTGATGAACGTTATTGTGAACTCGTTCATTCTGGTGTCTGTGAACGGCTCGCTCTCTCAGTTCAACTCCGTTCAATAGGTTGCCAGATTTCTATAGAGCCCTCCAGGCGAAACCCCGGCTAAATCACACCGTAAACAGGCCTTAATATGTAGCGGGAAAAACTCCCAATCTGGCAACACCAGCTACCAGTGTCGTAGCCTACAGCCGCGTGCGTCATCAAAACAAAATGCAGCGTGGAAGCCACAGCAGCATGGAGGCGACAAAGCAGCAGTATGATCACTTAAAACAGTTATGACCAGGTGGTCGGTGAGGATGATGGCAACAATCTTACATTTCTCTGCAAACTTTGCCCGCCGGCTTTCAGTAAAAAAATCCGCACTTCAGTAACCTTAAATTCCTACCTCAGCCTGGCCCCTCAGTTTGTGTTAGTAAAATGTTCTTGAGGGTTTTACTATTCATGTAAACCTGCCTGGTATAATTTTCCAGGATTCCTTTTTAGTATGTATTGAAATGAAATTTCAAATTGAAAAAAATAATTAAAATTAAAAAAACATTTGCACCTTAAAGACTACTTTCCTGTTTTTCTTTTAATAATTCCTCATAAAAAAGACCATTTAAGCAGCACATTTTTCCTGATGTTTCTGAGAATATACTGTAGGGGTGAAGCTGCAGCTGCTACTAGTGTGAAGTGAATGGACAGCAACAAAGCGTTAAAGCAGCAATGGGGAAATGCTGTCCCCTCAATGCTAATGTAAACCCTGGTTGGATAAGGATTCAACACTGGATATGAAGAGGAAATCTGACGCACAGTTTCAGAGTTACAACTGAACTTTGAAATATTTCACGTAGAAAGAGAACTTTCCCAGCACTGCCTATATCTGTCTATAATCCAGATGAAGCTAACCAATTACATAGATTACAGCAGGGGTGGGCAATTCCAGTTCCTGGGGGCCGGTATCCTGCAACTTTTAGATCCATCCGTGGTCCAACACACCTGAATCAAATGGCTGCGTTACCTCCTCAGTATGCAGTCGGTTCCTGCAGAGTCCTCCCAATTATCTGAGTACTTGATTCAGGTGTGTTGAACCAAAGGCACATCTAAAAGATGCAGGATACCGGCCCCCAGGAACTGGAATTGCCCACCCCTGGATTACAGGCATGTCTGAAGACATAAAAACCTGGATGACTCTTAACTTTCTGCTTCTGAATGCAGACAAAACAGAAGTTATAGTCTTTGGACCAGAGTCTCTGAAAAAGAAGCTGATTAGCCAGTCACTTCATTTGGATGGGATTAAACTGATTTCAGATAATAAAGTAAAAAATCTTGGTGTTATTTTTGATCAGGACCTGTCATTTAAATCCCAGATCAAAGAGGTTTCTAGAATTTCCTTCTTTCATCTGAGGAACATTGCAAAAATTAGAAATCTCCTGTCCAGGGTTGATGCTGAGAAACTAGTCCATGCATTTGTTACTTCAAGGCTGGACTATTGTAATTCTTTACTATCAGGAAGTCCACAAACTGTAGTTAAAAGCCTTCAGCTGATCCAAAATGCTGCAGCCAGAGTTCTGATGAAAATGAAAAAGAGAGATCATATCTCTCCTATCCTGGCTTCTCTTCATTGGCTTCCTGTTAAATCCAGAATTGAATTTAAAATCCTCCTTCTCACATATAAAGCCTTAAATGGCCAAGCTCCATCTGATATCAGAGATCTGATTGTTCCTTATGTTCCTAACAGAGCACTTCGCTCTCAATCTGCAGGTTTACTAGTGGTTCCTAGAATTTCTAAAAGTAGAATGGGAGGCAGATCTTTTAGTTATCAGGCTCCTCTCCTGTGGAACCAACTACCAGTTTTAGTCCGTGAGGCAGACACTCTGTCTACTTTTAAGACTAGGCTTAAAACTTTCCTTTTTGATGAAGCTTCTAGTTAGAGTGGCTCAGGTTATCCTGATCTATCTCTATAGTTCTGCTGCTATAGGCTTAGACTGCTGGAGGACATAGGGACCCCTTTTTCATCATTCTGCTTCATTCTCTCTCTGTTCTCCTATTCTGCAGAATCTGTTAGTTCAATCTCTAACCTTCTGCTCTCTCTGCTTTTCCTCAGAGTAGCTTTGCCTCGTCTGTTCCTGTTTGGCTGTGACGTCATCCAGGAAAGAAACATCAGCTGTGCTGCTTCCATCAACACCCTTGTTTGTAGATGTTGGAGATCGGCCTGTCTTCAGGTGTAGTCCTGTTTCTCTGACTGTGACTAACTGGATGTGCTCTCTTCATCCTCTGACATGGGAGCTGGCTCGGAGCTCGTCTGCCTGGCTGTGTGTTTCCTGGACGGGGCCGCCTGTGGAGCTGGTTGACAGTTGCCTTTTGTATCTATGCTTCTTTTTCTATGTCTGCTTCTGTCTCCTTGAACCCCAGTGGGCCTCAGCAGATGGCCGCTCACACTGAGCCTGGTTCTGCTGGAGGTTTCTTCCTGTTCAAAGGGAGTTTTTCCTCTCCACTGTCGCTACAAGCATGCTTAGTGTGAGGTATTGTATTTGAGTCAATGAGTCAATGCAATCAACTGGTTTTCCTTAGATAGAAAACTTTGTATCAATTTGACTGTATGATCTGGTTGAACTGTAAAGTGCCTTGAGATGACATGTGTTGTGAATTTGGCGCTATATAAATAAACTGAATTGAATTGAAAATAAGCACTCTTAAGTGCACATTCGTTCCAACCTGAGGCTGCGGCTTTAACCCGGAAGTCAATGGAGAACTCAGCCACTGTAGAATTTCCCTGCTTTAAATTCAGCAGGGCTCGGGAATCAATAGTTTTATCTGAGTCGTGGTTAAATACTTGGGAAAACTCAGATATGAACTCGGAAAATGTACAAGAAAAACTGGACTCTGAAGAGAACCTTGCCTCCGCCCATTCAAGAGCTCGTCCAGTGAGTTGAGAGAGAATGAAGGATATTTTTTTCCTATCATTTGGAAAACTGCCTGGAGATTGCTCAAAAAGTAAACGACATTGAAACAAAAATCCTTTACAATCCCTTTGGTTACCTGAAAATCTTTCAGGCGGACTTGGACGGAACTCAGGAAATGACGTCACTGCCGGTGACCTTAGAGGCGGAAGTGGATCCGGAACAGGACGTACTGCTGGCGTAGCATTAGCATTTCCCATGTAGCTGGCAAACGTTTGTAGCATTTGGTTCTGATGTTCAATTTTAGTGTGTAACTCACGGAGGGTATGCGCATGTCCAAGGATCTGAGCGTCCTGCTCCTCAAGCCTCCTCCGGAGGTGATCTGCTGGGCTTTGTGTTTGGCCGCAGTGTTCTGTCATGATGGGTTTAATATCAAACCCACATGCAGAACACAACGGAGGCTGGGTAAAAGTTTAACAGAGTTTATTAAAGATGTTTGACACAAAAGACATGAACTGGATCTGGAACATGTCCGGGTTGGGTTCACTGAAGTCTGCAGAGATGATAGTTTGATTAGCTGGGCAGGCAGATGATTAAAGAGTCCTTTAGTTAATTCTGATTCTACCTTGACGGGGTCCAGGCTTCTCTTGTGAGAGAGGGAACCGTTGGGTCCAGAGACTGTTGGTTCAGCAGAGTGCTCAAGCAGCTGCAGCGTCTAGCTTCTGACTTTGAATGGCAGACCTTGATCAGAGTTTCCAGCTCTTCACAAAGAGCAGCAGGAGGAATCCAAATAGGAATCTTCAGGTTTGGCTCACCAGGGCTGGAAGGCAGGTTAAGCTCACCCAGAGCTTCAGGGTTGAGACAGGTTTCCTGTGAGCAAAGACAGAGGAGGGTTAGAACCAGTCTTCTCACTTAGAGACAACTTAGATTCTTTCAGGTAACAGAGGCTCAGGTTGCTAACCAAACTAAGGTCAACACTGCGGCGTCGAAGGAAGGTCTGGCAGCTGCTTAAGAAGGGAAGGTCACCTGATGAGTAGATGCGTCTAAGGTGTGCTGGAGGGCTCCAGCCCAGGAGACCTACAGCGCACTCTGCTGGAGAAAGGTGGTACATCTCCAGATCCCAACAGATAACCGTCTGCAAACCAGATCCAAGCCTAAAGTTAAAGGTCATATTTTACCTGTTTCTGTTTCTACGGCTAAGAGAAGGGACGTCTCTTCCTCCTTTGTTTCCCCTTAAGATGAGTTCAGAACTGAAAGCCGTGCCCAACCTGTATCTGATCCTGTGTCTAGAACTCATTTTGTTTCTCCAGCCTTAGAATCATCTGAGGGGGAGCCTATGCAGATTGGTCACACTAAGCTCACACCCGATGAGAGGAAAAGAAGGTTTAAGGAGAAACTTCGCATTTATTGTGGAGAACCTGGACATTTCATTTCGACCTGTCCAGCGAGGATGGGGAGTCGGGGCTCGCCAAGAATGATGAGGAGTCTGGCGAACCATCTACACGATAGGAAATCTCCTCATCTCCTGTTACCCGCTACTTTGTTTGCCGCTGATCCGACAATCACTCTGTCTGCCTTTATTGATTCCGGCTGTCAAAGGAATTTAATTGACTCCAATCTTGTCCGACAGCTAAACATTGAAACTATCCTGTTGAAGAAACCTCTTAGAGTCTCAGCCATTGATGGAAAGAGTCTACACCAAGTTACCCACAAGACTCACTCTCTTCAGCTTCAAGTTTCTGGTGATCACCGCGAAACCATTACCTTTTTTGTTTTTCCTTCAGCCTGTTCTCCCCTGGTTCTGGGATATGAGTGGTTGGAGCAACACAACCCTCATATCAATTGGACAAAAAGACACGTAGAATCGTGGTCCGCCTCCTGTCAGTCGACCTGCCCCCGCTCCACCGAACCTACAAGAGCCCCTCTGCGGCCGCCCCGAGCATCCAGGAACCCTCGGTGGGCGCTTCAGGCCACCTCGGAGGCTGCGCCTATGTCGTCGTGGGCTGCTTCCTCCATGCTGCTGCCAGAGCCGCAGTTGGCGGTCTCCTCTGTTCCTGTTTTGGGACGGCGGTTCCCTGTGGATCTGCTCCTGTACCGCAGTGGGCGGTCCCTCCCCTCTGAACCTGTTTCTGAGCTGCGACCTGCGGCCCTTTTGTAAATCCTCTGAGACTTTCTTCGTCTTCATCCACCTTTAGTGGATCGTTTTTTGTTTACCCTCCTTGCCTGGTGCCCCCTCCGCCCGCCCTGGGTGGGTTGTTTTTTGTTCCTTTCTTTTTTTTCCTAGGCCTGATCTTTGGCGTCTGGTATCCGCCCTTGAGGGGGGTACTGTTGGGATCTGCCCCCCTTCTCCAGCAGAGGGCGCCCTGGGTCTCCTGAGCTGAAGCCACCTGCACACCTGAGGCTGATCATCTCATCAGGAGACCAGCTATATAAGCAGCGGCTTGACTTCCCTTCAGTGCCGGAGTGTTGAATAAGTCAAGGTAGCCAACCTGAGCCAACCAGTCTGTCTAAACTCTCTGACTCCCCTGAAACCTTGAACCAGATCCTGATCAGTTTTTGTCCTCTCTGTTCTTCTAGGAAGATCCTGACTGAAACCTGGAACTCTGGTGGAGCTCATGTTTGGGAAACCTGCCTGCCTGCTCTGAGAAGCCAAACCTGAAGAACCTCAGCCTGCATCTACCGGCCAGTTCTCTGGAGAGAACTAGGAGAACAATTCAAGGTCTGAACCTCACTAGCCTGAAGCCAAGCTCTGCCGCTGCTAAGCTCTCTGCTGAACCCTCTGTCTCTGGACCCAACTGGTTCCCACCTCCTGACGCTCAGCCTGAACCACTGAACTTTAAACCCCGTGTGACCAGCCCAGATCTGTTTCCTGCATCTGTTCCCTGCCTGTGGTTTCTCCAATAAACTGTTAACCTTTTCCTTTGTCTCCGGGTGTTCTGCATTTGGGCTAGAATCTAGTACCAATCATGACAGATTGTAGGAAACAGATATAATGCTGCAGGGCAGCCTCAGGGGGAAGCAGCTGCCCTTCACTGCTGCATGATGGGAGAAACGTGTTTGGAACATTACCATAAGATTAGGGCTGCAACTAACAACAATTTAAGATTAAAGAAGATTTTTTTGCTAAATTCAACCACTTTCCACTTGAGGAGTTATGGATGGAGAATTTAACCTTTTTAATGTAAATGCAAAATGTTTACATATTTTTTACCATCTTGGTATAATTCATGCTCTAAGTGCGTCGCTCTGTCGGCTAAAGACGCATTTTAGTGGCTCTATCGTCCAGTTAACCATTAATCAATTACTGAATTAGTTGATCATTTAAATAATCGATTAATCTGATTAATTGTTTCATCCTTAGATAAAATCCATGAAATGTGCGACACAGAGTAACTACAGCCCAGATGAACAGCTTATAGTGAAGTTAATATTTTAAATGCTGTGTCAGTTCCTCATTGGTCAGAGCCAGTGATGCTTCAAACATTGATAAACAGCATCTAGTGAGTGTAGTGCTAATAGGATTTACAGGTGCTGGTCATAAAATTAGAATATCATGAAAAAGTAGATTGATTTCAGTAATTCCATTTAAAAAGTGAAACTTGTATATTATATTCATACATTACATACAAACTCATATATTTCAGATGTTTATTTTGTTTAATTTTGATGATTACAAATGACAACAAATGAAAATCTCAAATTCATCATATCAGAAAATTAGAATATTGTGAAAAGGTTCAAAATTGATGGCCCCTGGTGCCACACTCTAATCAGCTAATTAACTCAAACCACCTGCAAAAGCCTTTAAATGGTCTTTCAGTCTAGTTCTATAGGCTACACAATCATGGGGAAGACTGCTGACTTGACAGTTGTCCAAAAGACGACCATCGACACCTTGCACAAGGAGGGCAAGACACAAAAGGTCATCGCTAAAGAGGCTGGCTGTTCACAGAGCTCAGTGTCCAAGCACATTAATAGAGAGGCGAAGGGAAGGAAAAGATGTGGTCGAAAAAAGTGTACAAGCAAGAGAGATAACCGCACCCTGGAGAGGATTGTGAAACAAAACCCATTCAAAAATGTGGGGGAGATTCACAAAGAGTGGACTGCAGCTGGAGTGAGTGCTTCAAGAACCACCACACACAGACGTATGAAAGACATGGGTTTCTGCTGTCGCATTCCTTGTGTCAAGCCACTCTTGAACCACAGACAGCGTCAGAAGCGTCTTGCCTGGGCTAAAGAGAAACAGGACTGGGCTGCTGGTGAGTGGTCCAAAGTCATGTTCTCTGATGAAAGTAAATTTTGCATTTCCTTTGGAAATCAAGGTCCCAGAGTCTGGAGGAAAAGAAGAGAGGCACTTCATCCACGTTGCTTGAAGTCCAGTGTAAAGTTTCCACAGTCAGTGATGGTTTGGGGTGCCATGTCATCTGCTGGTGTTGGTCCATTGTGTTTTCTGAGGTCCAGGGTCAACGCAGCCACATACCAGGAAGTTTTAGAGCACTTCATGCTTCCTGCAGCTGACCAACTTTTTGGAGATGCAGATTTCATTTTCCAACAGGACTTGGCACCTGCACACAGTGCCAAAGCTACCAGTACCTGGTTGAAGGACCATGGTATCCCTGTTCTTAATTGGCCAGCAAACTCTCCTGACCTTAACCCCATAGAAAATCTATGGGGTATTGTGAAGAAGAAGATGCAATACACCAGACCCAACAATTCAGAAGAGCTAAAAGCCACTATTAGAGCAACCTGGGCTATCATAACACCTGAGCAGTGCCACAGACTGATCGACTCCATGCCACGCCGCATTGCTGCAGTAATACAGGCCAAAGGAGGCCCAACTAAATACTGAGTGCTGTACATGCTCATACTTTTCATGTTCATACTTTTCAGTTGGCCAACATTTCTATAAATCCTTTGTTTTTATTGGTCTTCAGTAATATTCTAATTTTCTGATATGATGAATTTGAGATTTTCATTTGTTGTCATTTGTAATCATCAAAATTAAACAAAATAAACATCTGAAATATATGAGTTTGTATGTAATGTATGAATATAATATACAAGTTTCACTTTTTAAATGGAATTACTGAAATCAATCTACTTTTTCATGATATTCTAATTTTATGACCAGCACCTGTAGATTAATGCTGCTGTTCCCTTTAAACTAAATGTGTCCTGATGCTCACATTAAACACAGAGAAATGAATATTGTAGCAAAGGACCAATGACATCACACCAATGACATCACACCAATGACATCACACCAATGACATCAGACCAACAGTGTTCCTACCAAAGCTGCTGCCTTGGATTCCAGCCTTCTCGTCAGCTGACTGTTCCTTTGGTCGGAAGTTTCCAGAACGTTCTTTGTTCTCTTTGTGCAAAGGGAAGGTTGCACGTTTGAAATGGTTCATCAAATTGAACTGGCTCCATTGTGTCAACATTCCCTATCAGAACCAAACAGGCAATCCGCTCTTTGCACATAACGTCGTGACGACACTTCCCTGTTCGATGAAGCGGGTGGCCGGTTTCCGGTATATGCACTTATAGCGACAAGACGCCGGGAAACCTGAGCAAAGAGGTTTGACACGAGTCTTAAAAAGGACCGCTTTCATTTTAGCAAGCAACAGAAGCAATATCACGAACACTGTTGTGTGCCGCTGTGTTCGGCATCATCCACGTATAATGGAGTGTTGAGCTTCCACACGTTTCCCAGCGATTTAGAGCTGAGAAAGAGATGGCTAGTCAGCATCCGCCGCCAACAGTTTGTCCCCACGCCCCATACGAAGGTCTGCAGCCTGCATTTCTTAAAGCAGCAAACAGTTCCACCAAAAGCAGAGTTAGGGAAAAGGCGATTACGGAAAGGAGCCGTCCCGGTACTGTTTAAGTGGAACAATTTTACGACTCCACCCCCGAGGTTGAGTGTTTGGGAGAGGGTGCAGGTAAACACGCCAGAGCCAACGCCAGAGCCGTCAGATGAGGAGCAAGCAATGGACTGCACACACACACCTGATGATCACGACTACCTTAACGCACCAGAAGCAGCATTCCTGGATATGGCCTTCGACAGGATCAAGGAATTGGAAGAGAAAAACGAAGCCTTAGAAAAGCAATTTATGGAATTGAAGCTAAGCCATGCATTTGTGTTGGAAAGATTCATCCAATCTGACGCCAACATCCGACTCTACACAAGGTAAACAAATAGCCCTACATTAGTATAATATGAGTTTGTCATCAAATAGGAACCTTTTATAAACTAATACTTTTTCTTCTCTCCTTTTGCAGATTTCCAAATTATCGCAAGTTCGTGCTTTTTTGGGAAATGATTGAACCATCTGTGCATAAAATGGTTCGTGCATCCAGAGCCAAAGCTGCTGAGAGGATGAATGAAGAACCAACATCTGTCCGTCCAGCACACATGGTTGGCAGTTGTGTTGTTTATCTTATTATTGTTGACATTGGTTTAACTATTAATTGCCCTTGAAATTATAGCCATGTAATTATGGGAAACCAGTTGCATTGTGTATGTTTTCGCCCCCTACTGTTTATTTTTTTGTTGCACATTTGGTACACTTAATATTTTTAGATAACCAAAGATGTAAACATTAATTAAAGACATTACTTTTTCACACACACATGTAGGTTTTATGGCGTTACTCTCTTAACAAATGATCTAATCACTGACAAACTGCATTTTATGTCTGCTTGGTTCATCTTTGTTTAATGTTTACATCTGTTTGGTGATCTAAAAATGTTAATTGTGCCAAATGTGCAAATAAGTAAAAACCAGCCAGGGGACCAAAGCATACATATGGCACTGAAGTTTAGTGCAGACACACTGTCAATTACTATTCCTGCCCATTTTAATGTGAATATTGTTTGTTTTCTTTCAGAGACAGTCATTGCAACCCATTGATGAATTCTTCCGATTCCTGATGTACCTGTCTGCTGGTTACACGGAGCTGGACTTGGCAAACAGATTCCTCATCTCCACCTCCACCGTAAGTCGCATTATCTGTTCCTGGACCAACTTCCTGTACATCCTCCTGGGCTCAGCGTCCATCTGGATGGAGGCTGAGGATGTGAAAGCTCACCTTCCTGATGACTTCCAGGACTTTTCTGACACGCAGATAATAGTGGACTGTACCGAGCTAAAATGCCAAACCCCATCCTCTCCTGTCATTCAAAGTGAGATGTCCTCATCCTCATCCTCATCCATTGGGATAGCCCCCCATGGCCCCGTCACTTTCATCTCTTCTCTCTATGAGGGATCAATCAGTGATAAAGAGGTTTTTAGACGGCTAAGTGACCTTCTGACAGAGGATGTGGCCATTATGGTCGATAAAGGCTTTCTAATTAATGAAAGGTGTACCGTCCACCTTTTCTCAAAAAGTCTTCAGATGTCAGCACAGAGCGTCCTCAAAACACAGAAAACAGCCAGTCTAAGAGTTGGCGTTGAGCGCGTTATCCGACGGGTTAAAGAGAAGAAGCTTTTTGAGCCAGTTATACCTCTGTCCATTGTAGGCAGCATTAAGGAATTGTTTGCAGTAGCTTGCCTGCTTAGCAACTAACAAAACAAAGACCTTGTCAGGAGATGGGCTAAGTAATGCTGACAAATGTTTCCTTTGTAGTTACAGAGAAAAATCAAAAGCACAACGTTTTTCTTTTTTTATTTACAGATGTTATAAAATGATTGTGAAACTGTACAATGATTCAATACTGTGTTCGTCAAATTGAAAAAGATGTTATGATTTCATTTCAAACTAATTCTGAAATATTGAATATTCACTGTGACTGTACAATAAACCATCAAATCATTATTTGCCGATCAGCCGTGCTCGTCTCATTGAGAGATACTTGGGCATGTAGATGCTAAAGAAGAAACGATCACACTTCTGCCTTATGATGCCGTGTGCATCTTTGTCAGCTTGCAGTCGCTGAATAAAGTAATCCTCCTCTGCCCAAACAAAAAAGTCGCACCACTCCAATCCGGTAATGAGGAGCCGGCCTTGTACTTGCCAAAAGTATGCATGGCTTTTTTTAAGTGTAAACGTGACATTGCACATGTGTAAGAATTTACAGTCAATGTAGCTCTTCACGTTTGGGCACTTTATCTCAGCTAAACCGTAACATGGTGTGGCAGTTGGATGGTAAACAAGGCCGTCTGGTGAGGCTCCTGACCAGGGAGCCTGAGGATGGAGTACAAGCCTGCAAGGTGCATCGTTTACGTTGTTGTTCTTCACATACTCTTTGGCTGCTTGAAACTCCATTTCAGAGCCTCTCCTCATGTTGGCGGTTTGTCTGGCACACTTCTCTAAATCTTGAGGTTACCCTGCTCTGCCGAAGCATGTGCCAATCCTGGTCCTTGCTCTGCGCCCTGGTAGAGGATTCGATTTTGTGAGCCGTCTCCATGGTTAATTGAAGGCTCTGCAGATGCAACTGCTCTTCTTCAGTGCAGACCCATACACAGTCTGTCGGCACAGCTGGTGGCTCTTTAGGGGGAGGGATGGAGGAGGTGGAGCATGTTGATGCACCTCTGTGGATCGGGAGTCACGTTTCGGCTGTTGGTAGGAGAGTACACCCCCCCTCTGGACAAGTCCAAACGCTGACTCAGCATGTGGCCTGTCTGTACTAATCCCCATTTTAGTTATAAGGGGCCTATCCTCTGGAGGCAAGACACTTCATCCACACGCAGAATTGACAGATCTGGCAGCGGGCCAATCATTCCTCGGTAAAGGGTGCTCCTGCAATCACACATAGAAATGTATGTTATACACACACCACTTCAAACATGATATGAAGTTATTTACACTTACCCTAATCCTCCTCTGCCCTTCCGACTCTGAACAGTCTGAACCGGGTTCAGGTCTGAAACTGGACAAGGTTTTATACTAGTGTTGCACCGATACCGACACCAGTATCGGACGGGGCCCCGATCCAGCTCTAAAATGGTGGTATCGGTATCGGCCGATACTGCACAGCCAGGTATCAGGTATCGGGGCCAAAAAATGGCATCGGCGCAACACTATTTTATACCCTGTGAAAAAAAATGATGCAAGAGTCTTAGCTGCCCAAAGCTGGCGTGTGTTGGGTCAAAATTTGACATCTTCTAGGAAAAGCTAAGGGCAAAAATGACTGAAAATACTAATTCTGCAGAATTTATTTCTGATATTAGAAGTTTTAAGCTGAAGGAAAACTGCACCGTACATTCATGAGAAAGAATATGTGCAAAACATGTATTGCTGTGAAACTTACGGCTGTCCTGGGTTTGTGCCACTGCTGCTCTACTCTGTACAGCTGTGTACAGGGGGGCCAACTGGTACATGCGGTTCTGAGTAATGTGCTGTTTGAAAGAGAAGGGCCACAGCATGATTGCACAATGCTGTACCTGCAACACAGGAACACCTGCACCGCAAAAAACTACTGGTGATGTGTCCCGGAGCACCATCTGTCAATACATTGTCAGTTATTATCATGGTAATGTCCAGTTAGTTACAGTTACATGCAAGGAATATTCTGATTGTAAATGGAATGATATTACCTCTATGCATCAGCCATGTAAAGTCTACATTTCTATGAAATGTGGTCATGTTCTGGAAATGTTCTGGTTGTTTAACACTGTTCCACATGGAAACATAATATTCCAAAACTTGTCTTAAACTGAATGCTGACAATACTTCGCTTGAAAGTCAATTGTGTGTATAACTGTGCTCACTGACTTGTTGGCATAGATATCCTTCTTCAAATGGAATCATAAAAAATGGTGTTAAATAGTTTCATGTGACAAACGCATAAAAATATTTAAAAAGTATTTCTGAGCGTCTGTGTGAGCAGCAAGGTTTGTGAAGCACATAGGGTACAGTATACACTGAGCCACAGATATATTCACATTTAAAAAAAAAGCTCAGATGTTATTCGTATTTCTGTATTTTATAGTCACAGAATTTACACATCTCATCTAAGCTTATAGTTTAGTCAGCACCTACTTTCAGGCTGGAATTGAAAGTCTTGATAGCAAACCAGGATAACCTGAAGTAGTGTTAAACCATCTAACAGAACAGGCTGGAGTCCTCATTTTCTTACCAGAATGACACCCCTGGGCTATCTATTAGCAGGTCTAGCACTCCCAGCAGGATTAGCCAGGCTCATCACTTAATGTTATTGTGGAAATACCCCTGGCAATCACGAGCCTACGGAAACCGCGGCAGACCAAACCAGATGAAAGCGCGCATTCAGCGTCTGCTCTTGATAATGCAAGCGTAGAAGAAGAAATGTGCTGCTTACCTGTGCAAAGAAAGAAACAACGAAAGAAAAATGTCTGAGGACTTCAGTGTTGAGGAAGAGCATGAGTTCTTTGCCGAGCTGAATGCGCACTTTCATCTGGTTTGGTCTGCCGCGGTTTCCGTAGGCTCGTGAACGCGCTGTTAGGAAATCCTATACACTACTGTTTATGCTCTAAAAACATTCTAAATGACTTTGTTTCGAGTAAATTATGGACGCTACCCACTCAGGACACTTGGAATACATTGGACGAGCAGTATGGAGGAATATTGACACGTTTTTTGTGGACTTTTATGGACCTTTCTGCCTCGGGCGCCATAGACCTCCATTATTTGAATGTCAGCAGACAGCAGGAAGCCTCCCAGATCTCCAGATGCATTTGAGATATCAAAAAGTACTCCAGAGTGTTGTTCAGCATGGGGGGAGTAGAAAATGAAGGCTAATCATGTTTTGGGTGCACTATTCCTTTAAGCTGTGTTTGGAAAAGCTGAGCATAAGCAAAGCGTTGGAAGCAGAGTGACAGAAAAGAAAATATCCAGTTGGGTAAAACAGAAGTGCAAAAGCTTAACTTGAACCTTTAAAACCGCTGAACTGCGAACTCCGATAAAATATAAAGTGCAACCCTACACCCACCGGCCACTTTATTAGGTACCCCATGCTAGTAACGGGTTGGACCCCCTTTTGCCTTCAGAACTGCCTCAATTCTTAGTGGCATAGATTCAACAAGGTGCTGGAAGCATTCCTCAGGGAGTTTGGTCCATATTGACATGATGGCATCACACAGTTGCCGCAGATTTGTCGGCTGCACATCCATGATGCGAATCTCCCGTTCCACCACATCCCAAAGATGCTCTATTGGATTGAGATCTGGTGACTGTGGAGGCCATTTAAGTACAGTGAACTCATTTTCATGTTCAAGAAACCAGTCTGAGATGATTCCAGCTTTATGACATGGCGCATTATCCTGCTGAAAGTAGCCATCAGAAGTTGGGTACATTGTCGTCATAAAGGGATGGACATGGTCAGCAACAATACTCAGGTAGGCTGTGGCGTTGCAACGATGCTCAATTGGTACCAAGGGGCCCAAAGAGTGCCAAGAAAATATTCCCCACACCATGAACTAAACTGTCATAAACTGCCATAAACTGTCAGATCTGCAGTTAATTAGCAGGTCTCCACTGTACAGGATTCTGGCTCCTCTGACTTCTCCTACTTTATTGATGGTTTTTGTTAAGTGAACCGGATTTAGGCTTTTAAAAGAGTCTGCCTGATTAACGACTCTGAATATGACTTTGTATTCATTTAGTTTTGCTGTGGAATGTATGGATTGATCATCACTGGATTGTTCTGAACTGGACTCCCCTTTAACTGATTTTTGATGTTGCTACCTTCCAACCTTCTTCATTGTCACTATTTCCCTCTTCCATCCCACAAGAACCGCTTCCTGTTTCCTCACTACTCACTGCCCAGGACATTTCTCCACGAGTGGCTTAGAAACACGCGCCATGCACCAAACGACCATCTAGGCGTCCTCTCTCACCCTGACTCCTGGCCATGGCCGCTCTGCTTCCCACAGCCCTCATTAAATAGTTTAAGCCCCGCCCCTCAGGCTCTCTTATTTCTCATTTCCTCACATAAATCAGTTTGGTCCATATATTACCTCCACAAACAATCAGAATTTATATACAAAAACAAACCATTTTTACTACTTCGTTCCTTTTCACCGATTTATTGACTTATTCAAATATACCAATTTTTCAGACATAAAAAGAAAAAATAATAATAAATAAATAATCTGACAAACATTTAGCGAGTCACGTGTTGATGACCTAATTTCCGCATTCCAACAACTGTGACGTTTTAACCGCTTACTGAGCGTTGCCTCAGGTTTGAACCCAGCAAAGACGCCGCCAGACTGAAGATGACAAGTCCCCGTAGCATACACACCCACCCCACACACACACACGGCTAACCCCACTGAAATATTAAGTGTGCACCCTCAACACACCAGCAGGTAACCAGGAAGGGCTTGTTTTTAGTTAATGAACCGTGACTGTAGGGCTCAGCAAGGGTATTGGTCCTCACAGGCACAGTATAACTGGAATGTGTGTGTGGCACGCAAAGCCACACGCATAGCGAGGTTGTTTTCAGTGACGAGGTGGATTCATCACAGAAGTGCAGTGGTGAAGATGGATCAGGTAAAACTCCTCCTCCTCTGAGCATGTGTGAGGGCCGGGCCCCTGGTGGATCATGTTTCCTTCATTCTTGAGGTGGAACAGGAGCCCGGCTCCCAGTCACACCAGAACCCTGTTAGTCAGGAACTAACCTGAACCAGGATGGAGCCAGAAACCAGAACCAGGCCGCTCCGCAGAGAGCAGACCTACGTTTATCTGTGGACCTACAGGCAGTTCCAGGTACCCATGGGTCTGGGTCAGATGGTGGAGTGGATGTCTGCAGCAGGGTGGATGTCTGCAGCAGGGTGGATGTTGGGGTGGATGTCTATAGCAGGGTGGAGGTTGGGGTGGATGTCTGCAGCAGGGTGGATGTTGGGGTGGATGTCTGCAGCAGGGTGGATGTTGGGGTGGATGTCTATAGCAGGGTGGAGGTTGGGGTGGATGTCTGCAGCAGGGTGGGTGTCGGGGTGGATGTCTGCAGCAGGGTGGGTGTCTGCAGCAGGGTGGATGTCTGCAGCAGGGTGGATGTTGGGGTGGATGTCTGCAGTAGGGTGGATGTCTGCAGCAGGGTGGATGTCGGGGTGGATGTCTGCAGCAGGGTGGGTGTCGGGGTGGATGTCTGCAGCAGGGTGGATGTTGGGGTGGATGTCTGCAGCAGGGTGGGTGTCTGCAGCAGGGTGGATGTCTGCAGCAGGGTGGATGTCTGCAGCAGGGTGGATGTCGGGGTGGATGTCTGCAGTAGGGTGGATGTTGGGGTGGATGTCTGCAGTAGGGTGGATGTCTGCAGCAGGGTGGATGTTGGGGTGGATGTCTGCAGTAGGGTGGATGTCTGCAGCAGGGTGGATGTTGGGGTGGATGTCTGCAGCAGGGTGGATGTCTGCAGCAGGGTGGATGTCTGCAGCAGGGTGGATGTTGGGGTGGATGTCTGCAGCAGGGTGGATGTTGGGGTGGATGTCTGCAGTAGGGTGGATGTCTGCAGCAGGGTGGATGTTGGGGTGGATGTCTGCAGTAGGGTGGATGTCTGCAGCAGGGTGGATGTCGGGGTGGATGTCTGCAGTAGGGTGGATGTTGGGGTGGATGTCTGCAGCAGGGTGGATGTTGGGGTGGATGTCTGCAGTAGGGTGGATGTCTGCAGCAGGGTGGATGTCTGCAGCAGGGTGGATGTTGGGGTGGATGTCTGCAGTAGGGTGGATGTCTGCAGCAGGGTGGATGTTGGGGTGGATGTCTGCAGTAGGGTGGATGTCTGCAGCAGGGTGGATGTCGGGGTGGATGTCTGCAGTAGGGTGGATGTCTGCAGCAGGGTGGATGTCGGGGTGGATGTCTGCAGCAGGGTGGGTGTTGGGGTGGGTGTCTGCAGCAAGGTGGATGTTGGGGTGGATGGGTGGATGTCTGCAGCAGGGTGGATGTTGGGGTGGATGTCTGCAGCAGGGTGGATGTTGGGATGGATGTCTGCAGCAGGGTGGAGGTTGGGATGGATGTCTGCAGTAGGGTGGATGTCTGCAGCAGGGTGGATGTCGGGGTGGATGTCTGCAGCAGGGTGGATGGTGGGGTGGATGTCTGCAGCAGGGTGGATGCTGGGGTGGATGTCTGCAGTAGGGTGGATGTCTGCAGCAGGGTGGATGTTGGGGTGGATGTCTGCAGTAGGGTGGATGTCTGCAGCAGGGTGGATGTTGGGGTGGATGTCTGCAGTAGGGTGGATGTCTGCAGCAGGGTGGATGTCGGGGTGGATGTCTGCAGCAGGGTGGGTGTTGGGGTGGGTGTCTGCAGCAAGGTGGATGTTGGGGTGGATGGGTGGATGTCTGCAGCAGGGTGGATGTTGGGGTGGATGTCTGCAGCAGGGTGGATGTTGGGATGGATGTCTGCAGTACGGTGGATGTTGGGGTGGATGTCTGCAGCAGGGTGGATGTCTGCAGCAGGGTGGATGTTGGGGTGGATGTCTATAGCAGGGTGGAGGTTGGGGTGGATGTCTGCAGCAGGGTGGATGTCTGCAGCAGGGTGGAGGTTGGGGTGGATGTCTATAGCAGGGTGGAGGTTGGGGTGGATCTCTGCAGCAGGGTGGATGTTGGGGTGGATGTCTATAGCAGGGTGGAGGTTGGGGTGGATGTCTGCAGCAGGGTGGATGTCTGCAGCAGGGTGGATGTTGGGGTGGATGTCTGCAGCAGGGTGGGTGTCTGCAGCAGGGTGGATGTCTGCAGCAGGGTGGATGTCTGCAGCAGGGTGGATGTCGGGGTGGATGTCTGCAGTAGGGTGGATGTTGGGGTGGATGTCTGCAGTAGGGTGGATGTCTGCAGCAGGGTGGATGTTGGGGTGGATGTCTGCAGTAGGGTGGATGTCTGCAGCAGGGTGGATGTTGGGGTGGATGTCTGCAGCAGGGTGGATGTCTGCAGCAGGGTGGATGTCTGCAGCAGGGTGGATGTTGGGGTGGATGTCTGCAGCAGGGTGGATGTTGGGGTGGATGTCTGCAGTAGGGTGGATGTCTGCAGCAGGGTGGATGTTGGGGTGGATGTCTGCAGTAGGGTGGATGTCTGCAGCAGGGTGGATGTCGGGGTGGATGTCTGCAGTAGGGTGGATGTTGGGGTGGATGTCTGCAGCAGGGTGGATGTTGGGGTGGATGTCTGCAGTAGGGTGGATGTCTGCAGCAGGGTGGATGTCTGCAGCAGGGTGGATGTTGGGGTGGATGTCTGCAGTAGGGTGGATGTCTGCAGCAGGGTGGATGTTGGGGTGGATGTCTGCAGTAGGGTGGATGTCTGCAGCAGGGTGGATGTCGGGGTGGATGTCTGCAGTAGGGTGGATGTCTGCAGCAGGGTGGATGTCGGGGTGGATGTCTGCAGCAGGGTGGGTGTTGGGGTGGGTGTCTGCAGCAAGGTGGATGTTGGGGTGGATGGGTGGATGTCTGCAGCAGGGTGGATGTTGGGGTGGATGTCTGCAGCAGGGTGGATGTTGGGATGGATGTCTGCAGCAGGGTGGAGGTTGGGATGGATGTCTGCAGTAGGGTGGATGTCTGCAGCAGGGTGGATGTCGGGGTGGATGTCTGCAGCAGGGTGGATGGTGGGGTGGATGTCTGCAGCAGGGTGGATGCTGGGGTGGATGTCTGCAGTAGGGTGGATGTCTGCAGCAGGGTGGATGTTGGGGTGGATGTCTGCAGTAGGGTGGATGTCTGCAGCAGGGTGGATGTTGGGGTGGATGTCTGCAGTAGGGTGGATGTCTGCAGCAGGGTGGATGTCGGGGTGGATGTCTGCAGTAGGGTGGATGTCTGCAGCAGGGTGGATGTTGGGATGGATGTCTGCAGCAGGGTGGAGGTTGGGATGGATGTCTGCAGTAGGGTGGATGTCTGCAGCAGGGTGGATGTCGGGGTGGATGTCTGCAGCAGGGTGGATGGTGGGGTGGATGTCTGCAGCAGGGTGGATGCTGGGGTGGATGTCTGCAGTAGGGTGGATGTCTGCAGCAGGGTGGATGTTGGGGTGGATGTCTGCAGTAGGGTGGATGTCTGCAGCAGGGTGGATGTTGGGGTGGATGTCTGCAGTAGGGTGGATGTCTGCAGCAGGGTGGATGTCGGGGTGGATGTCTGCAGCAGGGTGGGTGTTGGGGTGGGTGTCTGCAGCAAGGTGGATGTTGGGGTGGATGGGTGGATGTCTGCAGCAGGGTGGATGTTGGGGTGGATGTCTGCAGCAGGGTGGATGTTGGGATGGATGTCTGCAGTACGGTGGATGTTGGGGTGGATGTCTGCAGCAGGGTGGATGTCTGCAGCAGGGTGGATGTTGGGGTGGATGTCTATAGCAGGGTGGAGGTTGGGGTGGATGTCTGCAGCAGGGTGGATGTCTGCAGCAGGGTGGAGGTTGGGGTGGATGTCTATAGCAGGGTGGAGGTTGGGGTGGATCTCTGCAGCAGGGTGGATGTTGGGGTGGATGTCTATAGCAGGGTGGAGGTTGGGGTGGATGTCTGCAGCAGGGTGGATGTCTGCAGCAGGGTGGATGTTGGGGTGGATGTCTGCAGCAGGGTGGATGTTGGGGTGGATGTCTATAGCAGGGTGGAGGTTGGGGTGGATGTCTGCAGCAGGGTGGATGTTGGGGTGGATGTCTGCAGCAGGGTGGATGTTGGGGTGGATGTCTGCAGTAGGGTGGATGTTGGGTTGGATGTCTGCAGCAGGGTGGATGTTGGGGTGGATGTCTATAGCAGGGTGGAGGTTGGGGTGGATGTCTGCAGCAGGGTGGATGTTGGGGTGGATGTCTATAGCAGGGTGGAGGTTGGGGTGGATGTCTGCAGCAGGGTGGATGTCGGGGTGGATGTCTGCAGCAGGGTGGGTGTCGGGGTGGATGTCTGCAGCAGGGTGGGTGTCTGCAGCAGGGTGGATGTTGGGGTGGATGTCTGCAGCAGGGTGGATGTCTGCAGCAGGGTGGATGTTGGGGTGGATGTCTGCAGTAGGGTGGATGTTGGGGTGGATGTCTGCAGTAGGGTGGATGTCTGCAGCAGGGTGGATGTCGGGGTGGATGTCTGCAGCAGGGTGGGTGTTGGGGTGGGTGTCTGCAGCAGGGTGGATGTTGGGGTGGATGTCTGCAGCAGGGTGGATGTTGGGGTGGATGTCTGCAGCAGGGTGGATGTTGGGATGGATGTCTGCAGTACGGTGGATGTTGGGGTGGGTGTCTGCAGCAGGGTGGAGGTTGGGATGGATGTCTGCAGTACGGTGGATGTTGGGGTGGATGTCTGCAGCAGGGTGGATGTCTGTAGCAGGGTGGATGTTGGGGTGGATGTCTGCAGCAGGGTGGATGTCTGCAGCAGGGTGGATGTTGGGGTGGATGTCTGCAGTAGGGTGGATGTTGGGGTGGATGTCTGCAGCAGGGTGGATGTTGGGGTGGATGTCTATAGCAGGGTGGAGGTTGGGGTGGATGTCTGCAGCAGGGTGGATGTTGGGGTGGATGTCTGCAGCAGGGTGGGTGTCGGGGTGGATGTCTGCAGCAGGGTGGGTGTCTGCAGCAGGGTGGATGTTGGGGTGGATGTCTGCAGCAGGGTGGATGTCTGCAGCAGGGTGGATGTTGGGGTGGATGTCTGCAGTAGGGTGGATGTCTGCAGCAGGGTGGATGTCGGGGTGGATGTCTGCAGCAGGGTGGATGTTGGGGTGGATGTCTGCAGCAGGGTGGGTGTTGGGGTGGGTGTCTGCAGCAGGGTGGATGTTGGGATGGATGTCTGCAGCAGGGTGGGTGTTGGGGTGGGTGTCTGCAGCAGGGTGGATGTTGGGGTGGATGTCTGCAGCAGGGTGGATGTTGGGGTGGATGTCTGCAGCAGGGTGGATGTTGGGGTGGATGTCTGCAGCAGGGTGGATGTTGGGATGGATGTCTGCAGCAGGGTGGATGTCGGGGTGGATGTCTGCAGTACGGTGGATGTTGGGGTGGATGTCTGCAGCAGGGTGGATGTCGGGTTGGATGTCTACAGCAGGGTGGATGTTGGGGTGGATGTCTGCAGTAGGGTGGATGTCTGCAGCAGGGTGGATGTCGGGGTGGATGTCTATAGCAGGGTGGATGTTGGGGTGGATGTCTGCAGCAGGGTGGATGTTGGGGTGGATGTCTGCAGCAGGGTGGATGTCGGGGTGGATGTCTGCAGTACGGTGGATGTTGGGGTGGATGTCTGCAGTAGGGTGGATGTCTGCAGCAGGGTGGATGTCGGGGTGGATGTCTATAGCAGGGTGGATGTCTGCAGCAGGGTGGATGTTGGGGTGGATGTCTATAGCAGGGTGGATGTCTGCAGCAGGGTGGATGTCGGGGTGGATGTCTATAGCAGGGTGGATGTCTGCAGCAGGGTGGATGTTGGGGTGGGTGTCTGCAGCAGGGTGGATGTTGGGGTGGATGTCTGCAGCAGGGTGGGTGTCTGCAGCAGGGTGGATGTTCGGGTGGATTTCTGCAGCAGGGTGGATGTTGGGGTGGATGTCTGCAGCAGGGTGGGTGTCTGCAGCAGGGTGGATGTTGGGGTGGATGTCTGCAGCAGGGTGGATGTTGGGGTGGGTGTCTGCAGCAGGGTGGATGTTGGGGTGGAGGTCTGCAGCAGGGTGGATGTTGGGGTGGGTGTCTGCAGCAGGGTGGATGTTGGGGTGGAGGTCTGCAGCAGGGTGGATGTTGGGGTGGGTGTCTGCAGCAGGGTGGATGTTGGGGTGGAGGTCTGCAGCAGGGTGGATGTTGGGGTGGATGTCTGCAGCAGGGTGGATGTTGGGGTGGGTGTCTGCAGCAGGGTGGATGTTGGGGTGGAGGTCTGCAGCAGGGTGGATGTCTGCAGGAGGGTGGATGTTGGGGTGGATGTCTGCAGCAGGGTGGATGTTGGGGTGGATGTCTATAGCAGGGTGGAGGTTGGGGTGGATGTCTGCAGCAGGGTGGATGTTGGGGTGGATGTCTGCAGCAGGGTGGATGTTGGGGTGGATGTCTATAGCAGGGTGGAGGTTGGGGTGGATGTCTGCAGCAGGGTGGGTGTCGGGGTGGATGTCTGCAGCAGGGTGGGTGTCTGCAGCAGGGTGGATGTCTGCAGCAGGGTGGATGTTGGGGTGGATGTCTGCAGTAGGGTGGATGTCTGCAGCAGGGTGGATGTCGGGGTGGATGTCTGCAGCAGGGTGGGTGTCGGGGTGGATGTCTGCAGCAGGGTGGATGTTGGGGTGGATGTCTGCAGCAGGGTGGGTGTCTGCAGCAGGGTGGATGTCTGCAGCAGGGTGGATGTCTGCAGCAGGGTGGATGTCGGGGTGGATGTCTGCAGTAGGGTGGATGTTGGGGTGGATGTCTGCAGTAGGGTGGATGTCTGCAGCAGGGTGGATGTTGGGGTGGATGTCTGCAGTAGGGTGGATGTCTGCAGCAGGGTGGATGTTGGGGTGGATGTCTGCAGCAGGGTGGATGTCTGCAGCAGGGTGGATGTTGGGGTGGATGTCTGCAGCAGGGTGGATGTTGGGGTGGATGTCTGCAGTAGGGTGGATGTCTGCAGCAGGGTGGATGTTGGGGTGGATGTCTGCAGTAGGGTGGATGTCTGCAGCAGGGTGGATGTCGGGGTGGATGTCTGCAGTAGGGTGGATGTTGGGGTGGATGTCTGCAGCAGGGTGGATGTTGGGGTGGATGTCTGCAGTAGGGTGGATGTCTGCAGCAGGGTGGATGTCTGCAGCAGGGTGGATGTTGGGGTGGATGTCTGCAGTAGGGTGGATGTCTGCAGCAGGGTGGATGTTGGGGTGGATGTCTGCAGTAGGGTGGATGTCTGCAGCAGGGTGGATGTCGGGGTGGATGTCTGCAGTAGGGTGGATGTCTGCAGCAGGGTGGATGTCGGGGTGGATGTCTGCAGCAGGGTGGGTGTTGGGGTGGGTGTCTGCAGCAAGGTGGATGTTGGGGTGGATGGGTGGATGTCTGCAGCAGGGTGGATGTTGGGGTGGATGTCTGCAGCAGGGTGGATGTTGGGATGGATGTCTGCAGCAGGGTGGAGGTTGGGATGGATGTCTGCAGTAGGGTGGATGTCTGCAGCAGGGTGGATGTCGGGGTGGATGTCTGCAGCAGGGTGGATGGTGGGGTGGATGTCTGCAGCAGGGTGGATGCTGGGGTGGATGTCTGCAGTAGGGTGGATGTCTGCAGCAGGGTGGATGTTGGGGTGGATGTCTGCAGTAGGGTGGATGTCTGCAGCAGGGTGGATGTTGGGGTGGATGTCTGCAGTAGGGTGGATGTCTGCAGCAGGGTGGATGTCGGGGTGGATGTCTGCAGCAGGGTGGGTGTTGGGGTGGGTGTCTGCAGCAAGGTGGATGTTGGGGTGGATGGGTGGATGTCTGCAGCAGGGTGGATGTTGGGGTGGATGTCTGCAGCAGGGTGGATGTTGGGATGGATGTCTGCAGTACGGTGGATGTTGGGGTGGATGTCTGCAGCAGGGTGGATGTCTGCAGCAGGGTGGATGTTGGGGTGGATGTCTATAGCAGGGTGGAGGTTGGGGTGGATGTCTGCAGCAGGGTGGATGTCTGCAGCAGGGTGGAGGTTGGGGTGGATGTCTATAGCAGGGTGGAGGTTGGGGTGGATCTCTGCAGCAGGGTGGATGTTGGGGTGGATGTCTATAGCAGGGTGGAGGTTGGGGTGGATGTCTGCAGCAGGGTGGATGTCTGCAGCAGGGTGGATGTTGGGGTGGATGTCTGCAGCAGGGTGGGTGTCTGCAGCAGGGTGGATGTCTGCAGTAGGGTGGATGTCTGCAGCAGGGTGGATGTCGGGGTGGATGTCTGCAGTAGGGTGGATGTTGGGGTGGATGTCTGCAGTAGGGTGGATGTCTGCAGCAGGGTGGATGTTGGGGTGGATGTCTGCAGTAGGGTGGATGTCTGCAGCAGGGTGGATGTTGGGGTGGATGTCTGCAGCAGGGTGGATGTCTGCAGCAGGGTGGATGTCTGCAGCAGGGTGGATGTTGGGGTGGATGTCTGCAGCAGGGTGGATGTTGGGGTGGATGTCTGCAGTAGGGTGGATGTCTGCAGCAGGGTGGATGTTGGGGTGGATGTCTGCAGTAGGGTGGATGTCTGCAGCAGGGTGGATGTCGGGGTGGATGTCTGCAGTAGGGTGGATGTTGGGGTGGATGTCTGCAGCAGGGTGGATGTTGGGGTGGATGTCTGCAGTAGGGTGGATGTCTGCAGCAGGGTGGATGTCTGCAGCAGGGTGGATGTCTGCAGCAGGGTGGATGTTGGGGTGGATGTCTGCAGTAGGGTCGATGTCTGCAGCAGGGTGGATGTTGGGGTGGATGTCTGCAGTAGGGTGGATGTCTGCAGCAGGGTGGATGTCGGGGTGGATGTCTGCAGTAGGGTGGATGTCTGCAGCAGGGTGGATGTCGGGGTGGATGTCTGCAGCAGGGTGGGTGTTGGGGTGGGTGTCTGCAGCAAGGTGGATGTTGGGGTGGATGGGTGGATGTCTGCAGCAGGGTGGATGTTGGGGTGGATGTCTGCAGCAGGGTGGATGTTGGGATGGATGTCTGCAGCAGGGTGGAGGTTGGGATGGATGTCTGCAGTAGGGTGGATGTCTGCAGCAGGGTGGATGTCGGGGTGGATGTCTGCAGCAGGGTGGATGGTGGGGTGGATGTCTGCAGCAGGGTGGATGCTGGGGTGGATGTCTGCAGTAGGGTGGATGTCTGCAGCAGGGTGGATGTTGGGGTGGATGTCTGCAGTAGGGTGGATGTCTGCAGCAGGGTGGATGTTGGGGTGGATGTCTGCAGTAGGGTGGATGTCTGCAGCAGGGTGGATGTCGGGGTGGATGTCTGCAGCAGGGTGGGTGTTGGGGTGGGTGTCTGCAGCAAGGTGGATGTTGGGGTGGATGGGTGGATGTCTGCAGCAGGGTGGATGTTGGGGTGGATGTCTGCAGCAGGGTGGATGTTGGGATGGATGTCTGCAGTACGGTGGATGTTGGGGTGGATGTCTGCAGCAGGGTGGATGTCTGCAGCAGGGTGGATGTTGGGGTGGATGTCTATAGCAGGGTGGAGGTTGGGGTGGATGTCTGCAGCAGGGTGGATGTCTGCAGCAGGGTGGAGGTTGGGGTGGATGTCTATAGCAGGGTGGAGGTTGGGGTGGATCTCTGCAGCAGGGTGGATGTTGGGGTGGATGTCTATAGCAGGGTGGAGGTTGGGGTGGATGTCTGCAGCAGGGTGGATGTCTGCAGCAGGGTGGATGTTGGGGTGGATGTCTGCAGCAGGGTGGATGTTGGGGTGGATGTCTATAGCAGGGTGGAGGTTGGGGTGGATGTCTGCAGCAGGGTGGATGTTGGGGTGGATGTCTGCAGCAGGGTGGATGTTGGGGTGGATGTCTGCAGTAGGGTGGATGTTGGGTTGGATGTCTGCAGCAGGGTGGATGTTGGGGTGGATGTCTATAGCAGGGTGGAGGTTGGGGTGGATGTCTGCAGCAGGGTGGATGTTGGGGTGGATGTCTATAGCAGGGTGGAGGTTGGGGTGGATGTCTGCAGCAGGGTGGATGTCGGGGTGGATGTCTGCAGCAGGGTGGGTGTCGGGGTGGATGTCTGCAGCAGGGTGGGTGTCTGCAGCAGGGTGGATGTTGGGGTGGATGTCTGCAGCAGGGTGGATGTCTGCAGCAGGGTGGATGTTGGGGTGGATGTCTGCAGTAGGGTGGATGTTGGGGTGGATGTCTGCAGTAGGGTGGATGTCTGCAGCAGGGTGGATGTCGGGGTGGATGTCTGCAGCAGGGTGGGTGTTGGGGTGGGTGTCTGCAGCAGGGTGGATGTTGGGGTGGATGTCTGCAGCAGGGTGGATGTTGGGGTGGATGTCTGCAGCAGGGTGGATGTTGGGATGGATGTCTGCAGTACGGTGGATGTTGGGGTGGGTGTCTGCAGCAGGGTGGAGGTTGGGATGGATGTCTGCAGTACGGTGGATGTTGGGGTGGATGTCTGCAGCAGGGTGGATGTCTGTAGCAGGGTGGATGTTGGGGTGGATGTCTGCAGCAGGGTGGATGTCTGCAGCAGGGTGGATGTTGGGGTGGATGTCTGCAGTAGGGTGGATGTTGGGGTGGATGTCTGCAGCAGGGTGGATGTTGGGGTGGATGTCTATAGCAGGGTGGAGGTTGGGGTGGATGTCTGCAGCAGGGTGGATGTTGGGGTGGATGTCTGCAGCAGGGTGGGTGTCAGGGTGGATGTCTGCAGCAGGGTGGGTGTCTGCAGCAGGGTGGATGTTGGGGTGGATGTCTGCAGCAGGGTGGATGTCTGCAGCAGGGTGGATGTTGGGGTGGATGTCTGCAGTAGGGTGGATGTCTGCAGCAGGGTGGATGTCGGGGTGGATGTCTGCAGCAGGGTGGATGTTGGGGTGGATGTCTGCAGCAGGGTGGGTGTTGGGGTGGGTGTCTGCAGCAGGGTGGATGTTGGGATGGATGTCTGCAGCAGGGTGGGTGTTGGGGTGGGTGTCTGCAGCAGGGTGGATGTTGGGGTGGATGTCTGCAGCAGGGTGGATGTTGGGGTGGATGTCTGCAGCAGGGTGGATGTTGGGGTGGATGTCTGCAGCAGGGTGGATGTTGGGATGGATGTCTGCAGCAGGGTGGATGTCGGGGTGGATGTCTGCAGTACGGTGGATGTTGGGGTGGATGTCTGCAGCAGGGTGGATGTCGGGTTGGATGTCTACAGCAGGGTGGATGTTGGGGTGGATGTCTGCAGTAGGGTGGATGTCTGCAGCAGGGTGGATGTCGGGGTGGATGTCTATAGCAGGGTGGATGTTGGGGTGGATGTCTGCAGCAGGGTGGATGTTGGGGTGGATGTCTGCAGCAGGGTGGATGTCGGGGTGGATGTCTGCAGTACGGTGGATGTTGGGGTGGATGTCTGCAGTAGGGTGGATGTCTGCAGCAGGGTGGATGTCGGGGTGGATGTCTATAGCAGGGTGGATGTCTGCAGCAGGGTGGATGTCGGGGTGGATGTCTATAGCAGGGTGGATGTCTGCAGCAGGGTGGATGTCGGGGTGGATGTCTATAGCAGGGTGGATGTCTGCAGCAGGGTGGATGTTGGGGTGGGTGTCTGCAGCAGGGTGGATGTTGGGGTGGATGTCTGCAGCAGGGTGGGTGTCTGCAGCAGGGTGGATGTTCGGGTGGATTTCTGCAGCAGGGTGGATGTTGGGGTGGATGTCTGCAGCAGGGTGGGTGTCTGCAGCAGGGTGGATGTTGGGGTGGATGTCTGCAGCAGGGTGGATGTTGGGGTGGGTGTCTGCAGCAGGGTGGATGTTGGGGTGGAGGTCTGCAGCAGGGTGGATGTTGGGGTGGGTGTCTGCAGCAGGGTGGATGTTGGGGTGGAGGTCTGCAGCAGGGTGGATGTTGGGGTGGGTGTCTGCAGCAGGGTGGATGTTGGGGTGGAGGTCTGCAGCAGGGTGGATGTTGGGGTGGATGTCTGCAGCAGGGTGGATGTTGGGGTGGGTGTCTGCAGCAGGGTGGATGTTGGGGTGGAGGTCTGCAGCAGGGTGGATGTCTGCAGGAGGGTGGATGTTGGGGTGGATGTCTGCAGCAGGGTGGATGTTGGGGTGGATGTCTGCAGCAGAGTGGATGTTGGGGTGGATGTCTGCAGCAGGGTGGATGTTGGGGTGGATGTCTGTAGCAGGGTGGATGTTGGGGTGGATGTCTGCAGCAGGGTGGATGTCTGCAGCAGGGTGGATGTTGGGGTGGATGTCTGTAGCAGGGTGGATGTTGGGGTGGATGTCTGCAGCAGGGTGGATGTCTGCAGCAGGGTGGATGTTGGGGTGGATGTCTGTAGCAGGGTGGATGTTGGGGTGGATGTCTGCAGCAGGGTGGATGTTGGGGTGGATGTCTGCAGCAGAGTGGATGTTGGGGTGGATGTCTGCAGCAGGGTGGATGTCTGCAGCAGGGTGGATGTTGGGGTGGATGTCTGTAGCAGGGTGGATGTTGGGGTGGATGTCTGCAGCAGGGTGGATGTCTGCAGCAGGGTGGATGTTGGGGTGGATGTCTGTAGCAGGGTGGATGTTGGGGTGGATGTCTGTAGCAGGGTGGATGTTGGGGTGGATGTCTGCAGCAGGGTGGATGTCTGCAGCAGGGTGGATGTTGGGGTGGATGTCTGCAGCAGGGTGGATGTCTGCAGCAGGGTGGATTTTGGGGTGGATGTCTGCAGCAGGGTGGATGTCAGCAGCAGGGTGGATGTTGGGGTGGATGTCTGCAGCAGAGTGGATGTTGGGGTGGATGTCTGCAGCAGGGTGGATGTCTGCAGCAGGGTGGATGTTGGGGTGGATGTCTGCAGTAGGGTGGATGTCTGCAGCAGGGTGGATGTCGGGGTGGATGTCTGCAGCAGGGTGGATGTTGGGGTGGATGTCTGCAGTAGGGTGGATGTCTGTAGCAGGGTGGATGTTGGGGTGGATGTCTGCAGCAGGGTGGATGTCTGCAGCAGGGTGGATGTTGGGGTGGATGTCTGCAGCAGAGTGGATGTTGGGGTGGATGTCTGCAGCAGGGTGGATGTCTGCAGCAGGGTGGATGTTGGGGTGGATGTCTGCAGTAGGGTGGATGTCTGCAGCAGGGTGGATGTCGGGGTGGATGTCTGCAGCAGGGTGGATGTTGGGGTGGATGTCTGCAGCAGGGTGGATGTCTGTAGCAGGGTGGATGTTGGGGTGGATGTCTGCAGCAGGGTGGATGTCTGGGTGGATGTCTGCAGCAGGGTGGATGTTGGGGTGGATGTCTGCAGTAGGGTGGATGTCTGCAGCAGGGTGGATGTCGGGGTGGATGTCTGCAGCAGGGTGGATGTTGGGGTGGATGTCTGCAGTAGGGTGGATGTCTGTAGCAGGGTGGATGTTGGGGTGGATGTCTGCAGCAGGGTGGATGTCGGCAGCAGGTTGGATGTTGGGGTGGATGTCTGCAGCAGAGTGGATGTTGGGGTGGATGTCTGCAGCAGGGTGGATGTCTGTAGCAGGGTGGATGTTGGGGTGGATGTCTGCAGCAAGGTGGATGTCGGGGTGGATGTCTGCAGCAGGGTGGATGTCGGGGTGGATGTCTGCAGCAGGGTGGATGTTGGGGTGGATGTCTGCAGCAGAGTGGATGTTGGGGTGGATGTCTGCAGCAGGGTGGATGTCTGTAGCAGGGTGGATGTTGGGGTGGATGTCTGCAGCAGGGTGGATGTCTGGGTGGATGTCTGCAGCAGGGTGGATGTTGGGGTGGATGTCTGCAGTAGGGTGGATGTCTGCAGCAGGGTGGATGTCGGGGTGGATGTCTGCAGCAGGGTGGATGTTGGGGTGGATGTCTGCAGTAGGGTGGATGTCTGTAGCAGGGTGGATGTTGGGGTGGATGTCTGCAGCAGGGTGGATGTCGGCAGCAGGTTGGATGTTGGGGTGGATGTCTGCAGCAGAGTGGATGTTGGGGTGGATGTCTGCAGCAGGGTGGATGTCTGTAGCAGGGTGGATGTTGGGGTGGATGTCTGCAGCAAGGTGGATGTCGGGGTGGATGTCTGCAGCAGGGTGGATGTCGGGGTGGATGTCTGCAGCAGGGTGGATGTTGGGGTGGATGTCTGCAGCAGAGTGGATGTTGGGGTGGATGTCTGCAGCAGGGTGGATGTCTGTAGCAGGGTGGATGTTGGGGTGGATGTCTGCAGCAGGGTGGATGTCTGGGTGGATGTCTGCAGCAGGGTGGATGTTGGGGTGGATGTCTGCAGTAGGGTGGATGTCTGCAGCAGGGTGGATGTCGGGGTGGATGTCTGCAGCAGGGTGGATGTTGGGGTGGATGTCTGCAGTAGGGTGGATGTCTGTAGCAGGGTGGATGTTGGGGTGGATGTCTGCAGCAGGGTGGATGTCGGCAGCAGGTTGGATGTTGGGGTGGATGTCTGCAGCAGAGTGGATGTCGGGGTGGATGTCTGCAGCAGGGTGGATGTTGGGGTGGATGTCTGCAGTAGGGTGGATGTCTGTAGCAGGGTGGATGTTGGGGTGGATGTCTGCAGCAGGGTGGATGTCGGCAGCAGGTTGGATGTTGGGGTGGATGTCTGCAGCAGAGTGGATGTTGGGGTGGATGTCTGCAGCAGGGTGGATGTCTGTAGCAGGGTGGATGTTGGGGTGGATGTCTGCAGCAAGGTGGATGTCGGGGTGGATGTCTGCAGCAGGGTGGATGTCGGGGTGGATGTCTGCAGCAGGGTGGATGTTGGGGTGGATGTCTGCAGCAGAGTGGATGTTGGGGTGGATGTCTGCAGCAGGGTGGATGTCTGTAGCAGGGTGGATGTTGGGGTGGATGTCTGCAGCAGGGTGGATGTCGGGGTGGATGTCTGCAGCAGGGTGGATGTCGGGGTGGATGTCTGCAGCAGGGTGGATGTTGGGGTGGATGTCTGCAGCAGGGTGGATGTCTGCAGCAGGGTGGATGTTGGGGTGGATGTCTGCAGCAGAGTGGATGTTGGGGTGGATGTCTGCAGTAGGGTGGATGTCTGCAGCAGGGTGGATGTCGGGGTGGATGTCTGCAGCAGGGTGGATGTTGGGGTGGATGTCTGCAGCAGGGTGGGTGTTGGGGTGGATGTCTGCAGTAGGGTGGATGTCTGCAGCAGGGTGGATGTCGGGGTGGATGTCTGCAGCAGGGTGGATGTTGGGGTGGAGGTCTGCAGCAGGGTGGAGGAGCCAAACAGTGTGGTGTGTTGCAGGTGGAGCAGGCTGAGTGGAACCAGGTCAACAAGGTGCTGCAACAACACGGCTTCAAGCCCGTCTTGTTTATGGATCCGCTGGAGAACCGGAACCTTCCAGGTGAGAACCTCTGCCTCCACCTTCTCCACCCGCCTCATCTTTCACCTGCTGCTCTCAGACCTTCTTTGCTCCTCAGACGTGGTCCTGCTGGAGCAGCGCACCGTCAGCCAGCTGAGGGCGACTCTGAGGACCGTGCTGACGGACCGGGAGCGAAGGCAGGCGCTCCTCCAGGAGCTGCTCCACTCCAACAACCAGCTCCGGTAGGTCAGACGCTCCTCCTGTTCCCGCCATCTTTTCAGTGAGCCGGTTTCTCTGATCAGCAGACTGTAAGCTGAGTCCAGGAGCTGCTGGGATCTTTAATAATAGATCTGCTCCTGTGCCCACCACCTGTCCTCTGACTCCGCCTCTCTGCGTCGCCACAGAGGAGTTGCTGGAGCAGGTGGGCTCTGACTCCTCCTCTGTGCGTTGCTAGAGAGGAGGTGCTGGAGCAGACGCGCTCTGACTCCTCTGTGCCTTGCTAGAGAGGAGGTGCTGGAGCAGACGGGCTCTGACTCCTCCTCTGTGAGTTGCTAGAGAGGAGGTGCAGGAGCAGGCGGGCTCTGACTCCTCCTCTGTGCGTTGCTAGAGAGGAGGTGTTGGATCAGACGGGCTCTGACTCCTCCTCTGTGCGTTGCTAGAGAGGAGGTGCAGGAGCAGGCGGGCTCTGACTCCTCCTCTGTGCGTTGCTAGAGAGGAGGTGCTGGAGGAGACGGGCTCTGACTCCTCCTCTGTGCGTTGCTAGAGAGGAGGTGCTGGAGCAGACGGGCTCTGACTCCTCCTCTGTGCGTTGCTAGAGAGGAGGTGTTGGATCAGACGGGCTCTGACTCCTCCTCTGTGCTTTGCTAGAGAGGAGGTGCAGGAGCAGGCGGGCTCTGACTCCTCCTCTGTGCGTTGCTAGAGAGGAGGTGCTGGAGGAGACGGGCTCTGACTCCTCCTCTGTGCGTTGCTAGAGAGGAGGTGCTGGAGCAGACGGGCTCTGACTCCTCCTCTGTGCGTTGCTAGAGAGGAGGTGTTGGATCAGACGGGCTCTGACTCCTCCTCTGTGCGTTGCTAGAGAGGAGATGCTTGAGGAGACGGGCTCTGACTCCTCCTCTGTGCGTTGCTAGAGAGGAGGTGCTGGAGCAGACGGGCTCTGACTCCTCCTCTGTGCGTTGCTAGAGAGGAGGTGCAGGAGCAGGCGGGCTCTGACTCCTCCTCTGTGCGTTGCTAGAGAGGAGGTGCTGGAGGAGACGGGCTCTGACTCCTCCTCTGTGCGTTGCTAGAGAGGAGGTGCTGGAGCAGACGGGCTCTGACTCCTCCTCTGTGCGTTGCTAGAGAGGAGGTGTTGGATCAGACGGGCTCTGACTCCTCCTCTGTGCGTTGCTAGAGAGGAGGTGCTGGAGGAGACGGGCTCTGACTCCTCCTCTGTGCGTTGCTAGAGCGGAGGTGCAGGAGCAGGCGGGCTCTGACTCCTCCTCTGTGCGTTGCTAGAGAGGAGGTGCTGGAGCAGACGGGCTCTGACTCCTCTCTGCGTTGCTAGAGAGGAGGTGCTGGAGCAGACGGGCTCTGACTCCTCCTCTGTGCGTTGCTATAGAGGAGGTGCTGGAGCAGACGGGCTCTGACTCCTCCTCTGTGCGTTGCTAGAGAGGAGGTGCAGGAGCAGGTGGGCTCTGACTCCTCCTCTGTGCGTTGCTAGAGAGGAGGTGCTGGAGCAAACGGGCTCTGACTCCTCTGTGCGTTGCTAGAGAGGAGGTGCAGGAGCAGGTGGGCTCTGACTCCTCCTCTGTGCGTTGCTAGAGAGGAGGTGCAGGAGCAGGCGGGCTCTGGATCCTCCTCTGTGCGTTGCTAGGGAGGAGGTGCTGGAGCAGACGGGCTCTGACTCCTCCTCTGTGCGTTGCTAGAGAGGAGGTGCAGGAGCAGACGGGCTCTGTCTCCTCCTCTGTGCGTTGCTAGAGAGGAGGTGCTGGAGCAGACGGGCTCTGACTCCTCTGTGCGTTGCTAGAGAGGAGGTGCAGGAGCAGGTGGGCTCTGACTCCTCCTCTGTGCGTTGCTAGAGAGGAGGTGCAGGAGCAGGCGGGCTCTAACTCCTCCTCTATGCGTTGCTAGAGAGGAGGTGCTGGAGCAGACGGGCTTTGACTCCTCTTCTGTGCGTTGCTAGAGAGGAGGCGGGCTCTGACTCCTCCTCTGTGCGTTGCTAGAGAGGAGGTGCTGGAGCAGACGGGCTCTGACTCCTCCTCTGTGCGTTGCTAGAGAGGAGGTGCTGGAGCAGACGGGCTCTGACTCCTCCTCTGTGCGTTGCTAGAGAGGAGGTGCAGGAGCAGGCGGGCTCTGACTCCTCCTCTGTGCGTTGCTAGAGAGGAGGTGCTGGAGCAGACGGGCTCTGACTCCTCCTCTGTGCGTTGCTAGAGAGGAGGTGCTGGAGCAGACGGGCTCTGACTCCTCCTCTGTGCGTTGCTAGAGAGGAGGTGCAGGAGCAGGCGGGCTCTGACTCCTCCTCTGTGCGTTGCTAGAGAGGAGGTGCAGGAGCAGGCGGGCTCTGACTCCTCCTCTGTGCGTTGCTAGGGAGGAGGTGCTGGAGCAGACGGGCTCTGACTCCTCCTCTGTGCGTTGCTAGAGAGGAGGTGCAGGAGCAGACGGGCTCTGACTCCTCCTCTGTGCGTTGCTAGAGAGGAGGTGCTGGAGCAGACGGGCTCTGACTCCTCCTCTGTGCGTTGCTAGAGAGGAGGTGCTGGAGCAGACGGGCTCTGACTCCTCCTCTGTGCGTTGCTAGAGAGGAGGTGCAGGAGCAGACGGGCTCTGACTCCTCCTCTGTGCGTTGCTAGAGAGGAGGTGCTCGAGCAGACGGGCTCTGACTCCTCTGTGCGTTGCTAGAGAGGAGGTGCAGGAGCAGGTGGGCTCTGACTCCTCCTCTGTGCGTTGCTAGAGAGGAGGTGCTGGAGCAGACGGGCTCTGACTCCTCCTCTGTGCGTTGCTAGAGAGGAGGCGGGCTCTGACTCCTCTGTGCGTTGCTAGAGAGGAGGTGCTGGAGCAGACGGGCTCTGACTCCTCTGTGCGTTGCTAGAGAGGAGGTGCTGGAGCAGACGGGCTCTGACTCCTCCTCTGTGCGTTGCTAGAGAGGAGGTGCAGGAGCAGGCGGGCTCTGACTCCTCCTCTGTGCGTTGCTAGAAAAGAGGTGCTGGAGCAGGCGGGCTCTGACTCCTCCTTTGTGCGTTGCTAGAGAGGAGGTGCTGGAGCAGACGGGCTCTGACTCCTCCTCTGTGCGTTGCTAGAGAGGAGGTGCAGGAGCAGACAGGCTCTGACTCCTCCTCTGTGCGTCGCTAGAGAGGAGGTGCAGGAGCAGACGGGCTCTGACTCCTCCTCTGTGCGTCGCTAGAGAGGAGGTGCTGGAGCAGACGGGCTCTGACTCCTCCTCTGTGCGTCGCTAGAGAGGAGGCGGGCTCTGACTCCTCCTCTGTGCGTTGCTAGAGAGGAGGTGCTGGAGCAGACGGGCTCTGACTCCTCCTCTGTGCGTTGCTAGAGAGGAGGTGCAGGAGCAGGCGGGCTCTGACTCCTCCTTTGTGCGTTGCTAGAGAGGAGGTGCTGGAGCAGACGGGCTCTGACTCCTCCTCTGTGCGTCGCTAGAGAGGAGGTGCAGGAGCAGACGGGCTCTGACTCCTCCTCTGTGCGTCGCTAGAGAGGAGGTGCTGGAGCAGACGGGCTCTGACTCCTCCTCTGTGCGTCGCTAGAGAGGAGGTGCTGGAGCAGACGGGCTCTGACTCCTCCTCTGTGCATCGCTAGAGAGGAGGTGCTGGAGCAGACGGGCTCTGACTCCTCCTCTGTGCGGCGCTAGAGAGGAGGTGCTGGAGCAGACGGGCCGGGCAGCTCAGCAGGCTCAGCGGGTCAAAGAGCTGCAGGAGGTTCTGGAGCAGGTGAGGAGCAGAGTCCAGGATCAGGAGGAGCGCTGCCTGAGGAGAGCACTGCAGCAACAGAGCCGCATCCAGCAGCTGCAGGAGGAGAAGCAGGAGGCCGAGGTGATCCTTCCTTCCTTCCTTCCTTCCTTCCTTCCTTCCTTCCTTCCTCCCTCCCTCCCTCCCTCCCTCCCTTCCTTACTTCCTTCCCTCCTCCCTCCCTCCCTCCCTTCCTTTCTTCCTTCCTGGACCTTTGGGGTTCTGCAGGGTTCTATGGACTCGGTACCAGGTCCGACCCGCCTGTGGTTCTGCTGAGGTCCAATAGAAGCCCGGTTGATCATCTGTGGGTTCTGGTTCGACCCGTTAACTCGGTACCACCGTGTTCTGGTACCTGGTGGCCGTCTGGCTCCATGGAGCGGACCAGAACCAGATGGTGACCCGCTGAAGTTTCAGAACCGGACCTGACGGCATTGGTTCCGTCCCGCTTTGTTTCAGAGGAGGTGTCTGCTGCTGGAGCAGAACCGGGCCCGGCTGGAGGAGGAGGCGACCCGTCTCAGGAAGAAAATCCACTTCACCGCCAGAGAGGAGGAGCAGCGCCGGGCCCGGCAGAACCGGACCGCCTGCAGGCCCGACTCTTTAGCCCAGCAGCGGTGAGTAGAACTGAGGTTCTGCTCCGGTTCTGGAGTCCTGCTCCGGTTCTGAAGTTCTGCTTTGTCGCGGCAGCATCCAGGCCAAGCTGAAGCAGCACCAGGAGTTCTTCCCTGCCTTCCACAGCCTGATGACCCGGATCCTGGAGGTTCTGGGTGAGGATCGGACCTCGGTTCCCCCGCTGCCCCCTGCTGGCCGGCCCGTGGACTAACCGGACCTCTGTGTGTTCCAGGTGTGACGCGGATGGACCAGGTCCTTCCTGCGCTGCAGACCCTAAAGCAGGCGGCGCCGTTCTCCGTTGACCCAGACCTGGTTTCCATAGCGACGCCGTCTTCCTGAGCTCCTGGTTCTTCGACTACCAGTTCCCACGGCAACCAACGTCATCGACAGAACCAAGTGGACCGGGACGGGTTCTGTTCTAAAGGAGAACATCTGGACCACCCCATGGTTCCACCAATGGGTGGCCTCCCCTGTGGCCCCGCCCACCCCGCTGAGCTGTTACAGAGGCAGTCCCCCTGTGAGCCAGAGGGGGGCAGCAGAGAGCCGTCCTCTGGTTCTGATCCATAAATTGAACAATAAACTTTGATTCTGATCGGTTCTGGTTTCTGTTTCCTGAAGAAGAAGGAGCGTTTAGGTTCTGCTGCTCTTTTATCTGATTAAAAATAATACAAAAGCAGCAATAATTAACATGTATATTATTAATAATTATCAATAACGCCTGCAGGGGCGGGAACTCTGAAGTATGGCAGGCTGGTTTCAGATTTAATAAAAGCCCTCTCTGTTGTTCCATTTGTAGATCAATATTCCACTGCTAGACTGCAGTGTAATAATATATTTCCTAAGTAGGTGTTACTGCGAAAATATTACGGGATTATTTCTTGAATGGAAGCAGATCATTGTGTCTATTTAGATGAAATCAGCTGTGAGCAGGTAAGGATGGAGAATAAAAACCATCTAATCTGATCATCATCTGATGGCTCCTCCTCAGTTTGATTCAGTGTGTTTGCAGCCGATTCAGATGTTATCATCCCAATAAATGGCCGTTATTAGCGGCTAGCAGTCCCATAGGTTAGCTTCAGATTGTTGCTCTCTGCTATCACTCAACTTATCTGAATTAAAGTTCATTTTAAACTTTTACTGCACTTATTGTTTTAAAAAAAAGGGTTTAAAATCCTGTTCCACAAGCATCCTCATCCACAATTCCAGCTAAATTATCACGTTAAATGTTTACATTATTTATTGGCTGCATCTAAAAATATCAAAGATATTTTCAATTTAAACATAGATATGAAATAATATAATATAACCTACAAGAACTTAAAGTTATCACTGTACTAGGTCATCAAATCAGTTTAGTCTGTCCAATATGTTGCCTGTAGTATTAAATGTCCAGCAGGTGTCAGTATTTCCTTTAAGATGCATCATTAACCATCACTAGTTGTTCCCATCCAGTGAATGCTAACCCTAAAGTAATTACTTTCCCTCTGCTGAATGAATGAATCTATTGACGTGTAATCCTAAAATAATTACAGTAGTTCTTCAATATATGGAGGACCAATCCAGCCATCATTGAAAATACATACAGAATAAATACATACAAAAAATTGAAGGCCTTAATAATTAATGATATAAAATTGCTTGAAAAAGTAGCAAATATGAATGTGTGACATTAAATGTAAAAAAATAAAAATAAAAAATAAATAAAAAATATATTTCTTCAACAACTGATCAAATATAAGGAGACTACTTTTTCAAGCAATTTTATATTATTACTTATTAAGTCCATTTATTTCTGTATGTATTTATTCTGTATGAATTTCTAATGAAGGCATGATTGGTCCTCCACAGTCGTCCCACAATAATTCATCTAAAAATATATTTTAACTTCCACTTTTATTCTTACTTTTCTTCTCGTATTTACGCTAACAAAAGGTTTCAGGAAAATGTATAACAGAATATAAGGTGGTTAAAAATAAGTTGGCTTAAATGCAAGAAGAATATATTTTTAGATGAATAATCCATCAATTGTTGAAGAGAGTTAAATACAAGTACAGAAATACATTGATTTTATTAATATAAAATTCCTTGAAAAGGTATTTTCAATTATGGCAGCATTGGTCCTCCATATTTATTAGCTACTTTCTCAAGCGATTTAATATTATTAATTATTAAGTCTTTCATTTATTTCTGTATGTATTTTTAATCATGTCAGGATTGTATTGAGTATGGGGGACCAATCCAGCCATAATTAAAAATAATTAAAGAAATGAAGGGCTTAATATTAATTAATAATAGAAAAGTAATAATAGAAAATTGCTTGAATATATACACTATATTGCCAAAAGTATTTGCTCACCCATCCAAATTATTGGAATCAGGTGTTCCAATCACTTCCATGGCCACAGGTGTATAAATTCAAGCACCTAGGCATGCAGACTGTTTTTACAAACATTTGTGAAAGAATGGGTCGCTCTCAGGAGCTCAGTGAATTCCAGCGTGGAACTGTGATAGGATGCCACCTGTGCAACAAATCCAGTCGTGAAATTTCCTCGCTCCTAAATATTCCACAGTCAACTGTCAGCTGTATTATAAGAAAATGGAAGTGTTTGGGAACGACAGCAACTCAGCCACGAAGTGGTAGGCCACGTAAACTGACGGAGCGGGGTCAGCGGATGCTGAAGCGCATAGTGCGAAGAGGTCGCCAACTTTCTGCAGAGTCAATCACTACAGACCTCCAAACTTCATGTGGCCTTCAGATTAGCTCAAGAACAGTGCGCAGAGAGCTTCATGGAATGGGTTTCCATGGTCGAGCAGCTGCATCCAAGCCATACATAACCAAGTGCAATGCAAAGCGTCGGATGCGGTGGTGTAAAGCACGCCGCCACTGGACTCTAGAGCAGTGGAGACGCGTTCTCTGGAGTGACGAATCGCGCTTCTCCATCTGGCAATCTGATGGACGGGTCTGGGTTTGGCGGTTGCCAGGAGAACGGTACTTGTCTGACTGCATTGTGCCAAGTGTAAAGTTTGGTGGAGGGGGGATTATGGTGTGGGGTTGTTTTTCAGGAGCTGGGCTTGGCCCCTTAGTTCCAGTGAAAGGAACTCTGAATGCTTCAGCATACCAAGACATTTTGGACAATTCCATGCTCCCAACTTTGTGGGAACAGTTTGGAGCTGGCCCCTTCCTCTTCCAACATGACTGTGCACCAGTGCACAAAGCAAGGTCCATAAAGACATGGATGACAGAGTCTGGTGTGGATGAACTTGACTGGCCTGCACAGAGTCCTGACCTCAACCCGATAGAACACCTTTGGGATGAATTAGAGCGGAGACTGAGAGCCAGGCCTTCTCGTCCAACATCAGTGTGCGACCTCACAAATGCGCTTCTGGAAGAATGGTCAAAAATTCCCATAAACACACTCCTAAACCTTGTGGACAGCCTTCCCAGAAGAGTTGAAGCTGTTCTAGCTGCAAAGGGTGGACCGACGTCATATTGAACCCTATGGATTAGGAACGGGATGTCACTTAAGCTCATATGTGAGTCAAGGCAGGTGAGCAAATACTTTTGGCAATATAGTGTATGTTTGCATGGCAGAAATCTGTGTGACATTAAATGTCACACATATTTATATTATTGGGTACTTTTCCAAACAATATTATATAATTAATGATTAAGTCCTTCATTTCTTCCTGTATTTCTAATCATGGCAGGACTGGTCCTCCATACAAGCAGCTCTCCTTCACCTTATTTGGTCAGAGCGGAAGCACCGCGTTGCTAGGAGGCAGAGAACGCTTAGATCGAGCCGCCGTGTTCATCTCCACGCTCGGAGGCGCGCGGCAGAGCGCGGGAGGAAAGGCTCCGCTCCGACAGGACCAACCAGGTGAGCTGCCGCGATGACGCAGCCGCACGCGCCCAGGTGCAGCAGGCAGCGCGAGGCTCCAGTTACGGAAATGACAGGAGGAAAGTTCCGCGTTCCTTCAGAGCAGGGAGAGAGCCGCCGGACGAGGACGGAGGAAGGGGGACAGCTGGCTCAGGGGGGGGGGGAACAGAGTTCTGACGTCATGGGGAACTCTGGGAGCCTGGAGCTGCTCAGGAGGGGCTCCAGGAGCCGCAGAGATGTTCCACAGATCACAGTGATCCAGGCGTCACCGCTCCCTCAGGACGGGAGCGTCTTCGTCCTGCCTGGACCTGAGGAGCCGCAGGGCCCTGAGGGCCTGGGAGAGGTGGAACCTGAGGGCCCCCAGGGCCCGGTGGAACCACAGGAACCTGAAGGCCCCCAGGGCCCGGTGGAACCACAGGAACCTGAGGGCCCCCAGGGCCCGGTGGAACCACAGGAACCTGAAGGCCCGGCGGAGGCGGAACCAGGGGGTTCTCAGCAGGGCCTCCTATCCACAGAGGACCAGGAGGACGCGTCCAGCAGCGAGGGCGGCTGCAGTCCCAGGGCCAGCCGGGAGCACTTCCTCCAGGTGATGATGAGGCGTTCTTCTGACGTCAGGAGGAGCCTGGTGCTCCGTTCCGCCGCCACCGGCGAGGCCCCCAGGACAGACTTGGACTCACAGGACGAGGAACGCCTGGCGGTGACCCTTGACCCCCTGGAGCACGAGTGGATGCTGTGCGCCTCCGACGGGGAGTGGGCCGGCCTGCAGCGCCTGCTGGCCGCCGAGCCGGGCCTGCTTCTGAAGAAGGACTTTGTGAGCGGCTTCACCTGCCTGCACTGGGCCGCCAAGCACAACAACCCCGAGATGATGGCGCTCATCGTCAACTTCGCCAAGCAGCACCGGCTGCCCCTCGCCGTGGACGTCCGCTCCAACATGGGCTACACGCCGCTGCACCTGGCCGCCATCCACGGCCACATGGAGGTGGTGAAGCTCCTGGTGGGGGCCTACGGCGCCGACGTGGACGCCAGGGACTACAGCGGCAGGAAGGCCTGCCAGTACCTCACCCATGACGCCGGCGCCGACATCCGGGACATCGTAGGAGATTACGAGCTCTCCGTGTCTGAGGGGGCGGAGCCTAAAGAGGGAGGCCGCTGGAGGTTCTCCAAAGCCCTCCAGAACATCGACGGCGAGGCCGCGGGCGCCGAGGGCCGCCTCCGGGTCAAACCGCTGCGCAGGAGGTCCTCACTGAGCCGCATGAAGCCCAACCTGCAGAAGATCCGCATGAGGGCGTCCCAGATCGTCCACAGGGCCTCCTTCAGGGACCCGGACGGACCCCAGGGGAGGCCCCCCAGGCCCAAAACACACTTCTTAGGCTGAGCCCCCGGCGCTGCACACTGCCGCTCAGCTGGCTGAAACACAGGGAGCAGCAGACTCTGATGGAGGCTTCTGGCTTTGTTTCCTACAGACCGGCTAGCTAAGGGGGGGGGGGGGGGGGGGGGAGGGGCCCCCGGGACAGAGAAAAGCTTTGATCGGTCACATGGTGGGAAAGAAAAGCTTCCCTCTGGTTCTGGTTCTGTTTGTACCCGTCACCTGCGGCGCTCCGGTTCTCCCATCTCAGCATGAAGAGACAGGAATCCCCGGCATGCTGCTTCATGCTCGGCGCCGCACACATTCCCACATTCCTCACAATCAGACGCTCACCTGGAACTTTCCACCGCCAACACCCAGCCTCCAGAACCAAGCAGAACCTCCTCTAACAGAACCATCAACCACAGTTCTGGTTCCTGACCAGCAGCTGTTCCGCTGATTGAATGGTGTGTAAATGTAGAAATAAACCAAGCAGATGTGTTTTTTTCTGATAATAAAGGTTGAAATGTTTATTTCTGTCTTCTAAACTTCCACCAGTAGAGGTCAGCGTAGAGCAGCAGCCTCAGCTGACTGCCATATAAGGACTTCCTGTCTGAGTGATGCAGGTTTCAGTGTCAGAACAGATTTAAACAAATATTTAATTTCTTTGCATTAAAACATTTTATTTAATTTTATACCAGTGAATTCAAATGAACTTGGAAAAACAGCTTAAAAAAAAACACAAGTTTCTTCCAATAAATGTTTGATCTGAGCAGGAAAAGCAAATAATGCGGTAGAAATAAAACTCATTTTAAACAAAGATCTTTTTATTCCATTAGAACCTTTTCTAATCAAAGGAACATTTTTATCACCACAGCATGCTGATGATACTCTGCTTTATTCGTCCATAAATCCTGATCAAACTGAACCCGTTAAACACGGTTTGTTTAATGAACCGATCAAAAATATTCAGATTATTTAAAGAAAATTCAGATAATCGGACGTTCTCTGGAAACGATCTCCTTCTTTGCAGCAGAAGATCTAATTCGTAGAGATGATCGTAAACTGCGAGTTGATTAGCAAAGGAGAGTGGCTTCGCTGAGGTGCTAACCCTTCAGTCCAGGTACCATTAAAGGGACGGTTTCCATGTTAAAAAGATGGTTCCTTTTAAAGGAACCAGTTCCCTTTAAAGGGGTGGTTTTAATTAAAGGGGCGGTTCTGTTTTAAAGGCTTAGCCCCGATGTTGAAGGGACAGGTCCCCATTAAAGGGCAGTTTCCATTAAGGGGGTGGTTCCTTTTAAAGGAATGAGCCCCAATGTTAAAGGGGCGTTTCCTTTTAAAGGGATGAGCCCCAATGTTAAAGGGGTGGTTCCTTTTAAAGGGATGAGCCCCAATGTTAAAGGGGCGTTTCCTTTTAAAGGGATGAGCCCCAATGTTAAAGGGGTGGTTCCTTTTAAAGGGATGAGCCCCAATGTTAAAGGGGTGGTTCCTTTTAAAGGGATGAGCCCCAATGTTAAAGGGGCAGTTCCTTTAAAGGGATGAGCCCCAATGTTAAAGGGGCGTTTCCTTTTAAAGGGATGAGCCCCAATGTTAAAGGTGTGGTTCCTTTTAAAGGGATGAGCCCCAATGTTAAAGGGGTGGTTCCTTTTAAAGGGATGAGCCCCAATGTTAAAGGGGCAGTTCCTTTAAAGGGATGAGCCCCAATGTTAAAGGGGCGTTTCCTTTTAAAGGGACGAGCCCCAATGTTAAAGGGGTGGTTCCTTTTAAAGGGATGAGCCCCAATGTTAAAGGGGTGGTTCCTTTTAAAGGGATGAGCCCCAATGTTAAAGGGGCAGTTCCTTTTAAAGGGATGAGCCCCAATGTTAAAGGGGCGTTTCCTTTTAAAGGGATGAGCCCCAATGTTAAAGGGGTGGTTCCTTTTAAAGGGATGAGCCCCAATGTTAAAGGGGTGGTTCCTTTTAAAGGGATGAGCCCCAATGTTAAAGGGGCAGTTCCTTTAAAGGGATGAGCCCCAATGTTAAAGGGGCGTTTCCTTTTAAAGGGATGAGCCCCAATGTTAAAGGGGTGGTTCCTTTTAAAGGGATGACCCCCAATGTTAAAGGGGCAGTTCCTTTAAAGGGATGAGCCCCAATGTTAAAGGGGCGTTTCCTTTTAAAGGGATGAGCCCCAATGTTAAAGGGGTGGTTCCTTTTAAAGGGATGAGCCCCAATGTTAAAGGGGTGGTTCCTTTTAAAGGGATGAGCCCCAATGTTAAAGGGGCAGTTCCTTTAAAGGGATGAGCCCCAATGTTAAAGGGGCGTTTCCTTTTAAAGGGACGAGCCCCAATGTTAAAGGGGTGGTTCCTTTTAAAGGGATGAGCCCCAATGTTAAAGGGGTGGTTCCTTTTAAAGGGATGAGCCCCAATGTTAAAGGGGCAGTTCCTTTTAAAGGGATGAGCCCCAATGTTAAAGGGGCGTTTCCTTTTAAAGGGATGAGCCCCAATGTTAAAGGGGTGGTTCCTTTTAAAGGGATGAGCCCCAATGTTAAAGGGGTGGTTCCTTTTAAAGGGATGAGCCCCAATGTTAAAGGGGCAGTTCCTTTAAAGGGATGAGCCCCAATGTTAAAGGGGCGTTTCCTTTTAAAGGGATGAGCCCCAATGTTAAAGGGATGGTTCCTTTTAAAGGGATGAGCCCCAATGTTAAAGGGGTGGTTCCTTTTAAAGGGATGAGCCCCAATGTTAAAGGGGTGGTTCCTTTTAAAGGGATGAGCCCCAATGTTAAAGGGGCAGTTCCTTTAAAGGGATGAGCCCCAATGTTAAAGGGGCGGTTCTTTTTAAAGGGATGAGCCCCAATGTTAAAGGGGCGTTTCCTTTTAAAGGGATGAGCCCCAATGTTAAAGGGGCAGTTCCTTTTAAAGGGATGAGCCCCAATGTTAAAGGGGCGGTTCCTTTTAAAGGGATGAGCCCCGATGTTAAAGGGGAATTTCCTTTTAAAGGGATGAGCCCCAATGTTAAAGGGGCGTTTCCTTTTAAAGGGATGAGCCCCAATGTTAAAGGGGCGGTTCCTTTTAAAGGGATGAGCCCCAATGTTAAAGGGGTGGTTCCTTTTAAAGGGATGAGCCCCAATGTTAAAGGGGTGGTTCCTTTTAAAGGGATGAGCCCCAATGTTAAAGGGGTGGTTCCTTTTAAAGGGATGACCCCAATGTTAAAGGGGCAGTTCCTTTAAAGGGATGAGCCCCAATGTTAAAGGGGTGGTTCCTTTTAAATGGATGAGCCCCAATGTTAAATAGGAGTTTCCTTTTAAAGGGATGAGCCCCAATGTTAAAGAGGAGTTTCCTTTTAAAGGGATGAGCCCCAATGTTAAAGGGATGGTTCCTTTTAAAGGGATGAGCCCAAATGTTAAAGAGGAGTTTCCTTTTAAAGGGATGAGCCTCAATGTTAAAGGGATGGTTCCTTTTAAAGGGATGAGCCCCAATGTTAAAGGGATGGTTCCTTTTAAAGGGATGAGCCTCAATGTTAAAGGGATGGTTCCTTTTAAAGGGATGAGCCCCAATGTTAAAGGGATGGTTCCTTTTAAAGGGATGAGCCCCAATGTTAAAGGGATGGTTCCTTTTAAAGGGATGAGCCCCAATGTTAAAGGGGTGGTTCCTTTTAAAGGGATGAGCCTCAATGTTAAAGGGATGGTTCCTTTTAAAGGGATGAGCCCCAATGTTAAAGGGATGGTTCCTTTTAAAGGGATGAGCCCCAATGTTAAAGAGGAGTTTCCTTTTAAAGGGATGAGCCTCAATGTTAAAGGGATGGTTCCTTTTAAAGGGATGAGCCTCAATGTTAAAGGGATGGTTCCTTTTAAAGGGATGAGCCCCAATGTTAAAGGGATGGTTCCTTTTAAAGGGATGAGCCCCAATGTTAAAGGGATGGTTCCTTTTAAAGGGATTAGCTCCAATGTTAAAGAGGAGTTTCCTTTTAAAGGGATGAGCCCCAATGTTAAAGGGATGGTTCCTTTTAAAGGGATGAGCTCCAATGTTAAAGGGATGGTTCCCATTAAGGCAGCGGTTTTGCTCGTGTGTTAAGGCCGTTGATAAAGTTACAAAGATGGATTCTAGTTTAAAAAGCAGTTTCAGTCTTAAAGGCACAGTTCCCGCTAAAATAGCGGTCGTAGTTAAAAGCTCCATTTAAAGGGACGGGTTCCCATTTCAAAGGGACAGTGCGTGTAATTAGAGGCGGAGCTTCAGAACACCCGGCCCGCAGCAGTCCGATCTTGGTCTACACGGTGGGACGGGGGTCAGTCGTCCTGGAGTCCCGTGAGCTGGCAGCTCTTGGCCCACAGCTTGGCCTGCAGTTTGGGGTCGTAGGTCAGGTCCGATGAGCGCGTCCTCTGGCCGTTGTAGAGGTAGCAGCCGCCCAGGCCTTCCAGCTCCGAGGAGGCTGCAGCGTACACTGATATGGAGGCGCCCTCTGCTGGAGTCTGAGGGCAGAGACACAGAGACTCTGGATCAGAACCAACAACCTACACCTTCACACATTCTCAGCTCTGGACTGGAAGGGATGGTTCCCATTTAAAGGGATGGTTCTGATTTAAAGGGATGGTTCCCATTTAAAGGGATGGTTCTGATTTAAATGGATGGTTCTGATTTAACGGGAAGTTCTGATTTAAAGGGACGGTTCCCATTTAAAAGGACGGTTCCCATTTAAAGGTATGGTTCCCATTTAAAGGGACGGTTCCCATTTAAAGGGATGGTTCTGATTTAAAGGGACGGTTCCTATTTAATGGGACGGTTCCCATTCAAAGGGATGGTTCTGATTTAACGGGACGGTTCCCATTTAAAGGGACGGTTCTGATTTAAGCGACGGTTCCCATTTAAAGGGATGGTTCTGATTTAACGGGACTGTTCCCATTTAACGGGACGGTTCCCATTTAAAGGGATGGTTCCCATTTAAAGGGACGGTTCCCATTTAAAGGTATGGTTCTGATTTAAAGGGACGGTTCCCATTTAAAGGTAGGGTTCTGATTTAAAGGGATGGTTACCATTTAAAGGGATGGTTCTGATTTAAAGGGATGGTTCTGATTTAACGGGACGGTTCCCATTTCATGGGACGGTTCCCATTTAAAGGGACAGTTCTGATTTAATGGGACGGTTCCCATTTAAAGGGATGGTTCTGATTTAAAGGGATGGTTCTGATTTAACGGGACGGTTCCCATTTCATGGGACGGTTCCCATTTAAAGGGACAGTTCTGATTTAATGGGACGGTTCCCATTTAAAAGGGACGTTCCCATTTAAAGGGATGGTTCTGATTCAAAGGGACGGTTCTGATTTAAGCGACGGTTCCCATTTAACGGGACGGTTCCGATTTAACGGGACGGTTCCCATTTAACGGGACGGTTCCCATTTAACGGGACGGTTCCCATTTAAAGGGATGGTTCCCATTTAAAGGGACGGTTCTGATTTAAAGCGACGGTTCCCATTTAAAGGGATGGTTCTGATTTAACGGGACGGTTCCCATTTAAAGGGATTGTTCTGATTTAAAGGGACGGTTCTGATTTAAAGGGACGGTTCTGATTTAAAGCGACGGTTCCCATTAAAGGGGCGGTTCAGGATTTAAAGGGACGGTTCCCATTAAAGGGGCGGTTCAGGATTTCAAGGGACAGTTCCCATTAAAGGGGCGGTTCAGGATTTAAAGGGAGAGTTCCAATTAAGGGGGCGGTTCTGTTTTTAAGGGGTGCTTCCTTTTGAAACCCCTCTCCTGGAAGGTGAAGCCCTGGAAGGTGGCTCTCCTCCTAAGCAGAACCTGAAGGTTCTGGTCCATCTTTCATGGAGAAACCGGAGAAACCGGCCAGAGGACGAAGCCTCGTGGAGAACCACTCAGATCAGGTTCTGGTTCACCAACCCAGCAGGATGGGAACTGGACCTAAGCCTTCTGGTACCGGTCCAATTAAGGGTGAGACTACAGCCTAAAAACTAGGGGTGTGCAAAATAATCGTCATGACGATGCATCGTGATTCTAATGTTCGTGATCTACTGCATTGATTCTTGACGCTAAGAGTCGATTAATTTAAAAAAATTAATAAAATTGCATGAATGGTTGGCGAACATCAGCCAAAGACAAGTGTAATACAACTTCCAGTCCAGTAGATGTCGCTGCGGATGTGTTGACACACGCTGCTTGTGTCACAAGCATTTCCGGCCGCGGGATACTGCGCCGAGTCATTCAAAAAAAAACATGGAGGAGATTGAGGAACTTCGTCCGGCTCCATCAGATTTCTAATCCGATGTTTGGAAGCATTTTGGTTTTAAAAACAAAGGTCAAAATGAAGCTGATATGACGCACCCAAACACTGCTACACCAGAATTAAATACTGTGGCAACACAACAAACCTAAAAACACACATGCAGAGGCGCCATCCAGAAAATCAAGAGCTGCCAGCGCCACAAAATGTGCTCAAACAAACAACTTTCGACTGCAAGCTAGCCCCAACATCTACACGTGCAAAGAAGATGACAGAGTCCATCACCGAGTTCATTTGCGACCATATAGTGCGGTGGAGAACCGTGGGTTCAAAAACATGATCGGCACACTGGAGCCTCGTTACATAACCCCGAGCCGGAAACAGCTCACTGAAGTATTGGTCCCACGGATGTATGATGAGGTGAAACTACAGGTAAAAAAATCCCTGGACTCCACCCAATGCGATGCTCTAACGTGCGATGGGTGGACTTCACGATTACATCTCACCACATAAACGATGGCTGGGAATTACTTTCCCATGTACTGCAAACCAGAGCTTTGTTCGAGTCTCACACCGGCACCAACATTGCACAGGTGCTTAGAGCAGCACTCGAAGAATGGGATCTGACCGACAAAGACCCTGCAAGAGTGACGGACAACGCGTCGAACATGAACATTGCTGCTCAGCTGCCGATATGCTACGTTTCAGGTGTTTTGCTCATACATCTTGCATCCCAGCGTGCCCTGAAACTTCCCGCTGTCACTAGATTGCTAGTGAGAGTAAGACGGGTGACAACTTTTTCCAGACGCAGCGCCTTCCATGCGTGAGAAGCAAGCTTTGTTGATAACCGATGTCGCCACCCGCTGGAACAGCGCACACGATATGCTGGAGCGCTTTTTAGAGCAACAGCCTGCCATCCGCGCTGCGCTCCTGTCTACCGAAGTACGGAGGTCTGAGAAGGAAATCTGCACACTCACCGATTCTGACAGAACAACTGCAGAAGAGGTTGTCGCTGCCAAGTGGCTACACTCGCCGTATCAGAGGAGGCCAGTCCCACGCTATCGATTGTAGCGCCACTCCATGCCCAAGTCATCCATGAGCTCCAAGACAAACTGAGTGATTCCACCTTGACAAGGGAGCTAAAAACCGCAGTGTGCCGGGATCTTAACAAGAGATAGTGAAACGAAAAGGAAGCTCTGTATAAAGCCTCGGCGCTTGATCCCCGCTTTAAGGCCTTTCCTTTCCAAGGATGAGAGGGAAGATGTCTACAATGGAATAACTGCCGAGCTACCAGGAACACGTGGGCATTACAGGTAACATTAACAGCAATACAGTTGAAATTTACCATAGAAATATAAACGTATATATTCAGTTTAAAAAGCATCAATAAGTAAGAAATACATATTTATAACTCAATTCATGACTAAATAAATCCATCATAGGTAAATGCAGTTGTCATTGATAATGTGCAAAATAAAATAATTCATAATTCTGAAGATTGTGTTGATTTAGTGTTTTCTAGCAAAGCACAAGCGGACTTCAGGCAGACTCAGTGGACGACGGCAGCCCAAACCCTAAAAACATCCAAACGTTGTTCTCCAGCGGACCTACTCGGACAGGCGTACGGAGCTGGAGCAGCGGCTTACTTTAAAAATATGCAATCTTTTTTATTTAAAAAATAAATAAATAAAAATATACTATCACAACATGCTGAAAGAAACATTCTTAGTACTTTAAGGATGCCCCACAAACTATATGCATGTTAGGGATGCAGGATATCGGGATTTTGGCCGATATCCGATATGCCGATATTTTAAGACTCATGTAGCCGATAACCGATATCGATACCGATGTTAAAGCTGGACAAAAATAAGTAGTCATTGAAAATAGCAGTTTTGTTATCCATTTCTGACACTTTGAAAAATAATAAACTCAAATATATTTTCATATGCTGATATCAAATAGATTTTTAAAAACGCGGTATCGATCTATTTTACTTTCAAAATCTCGTGAAATTTCATCGTTCTGTTACAAACTCTCGAGATATTTTGTTAGTAAAATAGATCGATGCCGCGTCAATATATCAACATATAAAAATATGGCAACATTTGGTGAATTTTGGGGGGATTTCGTAGCATAACGATGACATATAGCAATATTTCATTAGTAAAAGAGATTGATATGGTGTTTTTAAATGGCAATATATCAGCATATGAAGATATTGTGATATTTTAATGGATCAATATTTTTTCCCTCGTCTTTAGAAGTTTTTAAGTCTGTAAAAAAGAAGTTTTTGAGGAAGAAGAAGAAGTAGTATTTTTTTATTTTTTTTTAGACCTTAGAAACTCAGAAGCTGATCAAATATGGGGTTAAATATCGGTGGGGGGGCCGATTATATCGTGCATCCCTAATGCATATGGTATTTAATTATAGTGTAATGCAACAAATAACATGATGATTTAATGTTCTGAGTATTATACTGTATGTATCTTATATATATATATTTTATTTTATTTCCTCCCATACTGCAGGTCCTGCAAAGAAACTAAAAACTGCTGCAGACCAGGCAAAAGACGAAATGTCGAGACACAAGGAGGAAGCATTTCTAGCCCTTAGTGATAATCCACTGGAAAGAACATGAGAGCCAGAATCCTTTTCTGGCTCCAGTAGCTAAAAAACACCTGATTCCAGGTACTAGTGTCCCCTCGGAGAGTTTTCTCTACTGCAGGGGACATTATCACTGCCAAAAGGAGAGGAGTTTCCCCTGAGCACCTGGACCAGCTTCTGTTCCTAAACAAATTACGCACTAAGAATGCTATTGCAGCTGTTGCTTTGTACTTATTACTAGTTCAACACTTGTTCATTTGTCCTCTGAGCGGACACATGCAGGTAATGCATTTCACTGCAAGGGATGTTTGCAACATATATTTTCATTTTTGATAGTTTTATACACCTATGCACCTTTTTGTCTCAGTTTGTTACGATGGCGGCTACTTCCAAAATCTTTTCCTTTCATTGAGTTTAAGGACCACTGAGGCCATGCTAATCCTTATGTTGTTATTTTTAGTTTTATAAATCCTAACATCTTTTTGTCAATGTGTCCACTCCAGCAATAGTAATATTTGTTTCCATGGCAACACCTCCAAAAGTCGTTTCAATAAATCCAGCTTTGTATGAATTCGGTTGCTTTCAGTTCTGTATCATTTGAGGACACGGTCCAGATCACAGCCAGTCAGCCGCTGGTAAGGGCTGGTTCCTGTTCTTACAGTGTTCAGTGAAAATATCGCAATGCATCGCGATGCATCGCGATATTTCAAGTATCGTGATGCATCGTGATAGAATCGCATCGTGACTTCTTTGGCAATACCCAACCCTACTAAAAACGTCCCCACAGAAGACGTACCCTGAACAGAACCCGGGCCACCAGCTTCTTCAGAACCTGGGCCAGGGTCCAGAGGTTGTCGTAGAGCGCCGTGTCCACCATGCCGGGGTCCACGGCGTTGACGGTGATGGCGTGGCCCTCAGCCTCCAGCCGCTTCTGGAGGTGGTAGGTGAACAGAACCAGCGCCAGCTTGCTCTGGGAGTACGCAGCATGGGAGCTGTAGTTGGTTCTGTTCGGGTCGGAAGCAAAACGGCTCATCGTTAACGAGGTTCTACAGAGTCCCCAGGCGGGATGGTGCCGGTCCAAACCTCTTGTTCAAGTCGTCCAGGTGGATGTCGGCGCCGTAGTGCGTCGCCGAGGACATGTTGATGATTCTGGAGCAGCGGCCGGGCCGACCCGACTTCTCCAGCAGGTCCAGCAGCAGGTTGGTCAGCAGGAAGTGGCTCAGGAAGTTCAGGCAGAAGTGGAACTCAAAGCCCTCATGGGTCCGAGTCTCCGGAACCAGCATGACTCCGGCTGCATGAGAGAGGAGCGGGTCAGAGGGAACCCGCATGGTCAAAGGTCGCCCCGCCCCGCCGGAACCCGGGAGCTCACCGTTGTTGACGAGGACGTCCAGCGGCAGCGATCTGCTCCGGAACATCTGGACGAAGTGCCGGACCGAGGCCAGAGACGTCAGGTCCACGAAGACGAACTCGGCTGAAAGCAGAGACACGTCAGAACCGAACCGCCAGACCCGAGAGAAGACGAGGCCCTGGGTCCCCTACAGAGGACCCGGACCCTTCAGCGCACCGACCCACCTCTGGTTCTATGAGGTACTGAACGCCACAGAACCCACAGGACCCAGACTGGATCTGGCCCAGGTCTGGGTCCATCAGAACCACACAGCCGAGCGGTCCTGCTGGGTCAGACCGGGCCATCTGTGTCATCCTGTTACCGTGGTTACCAGGACAGGAGCCCCGATCTGCCCATGACTTTAGACAGAATTTATTTGTCATTTTGTTTAAAGTGTAAAACTAAAAGTGATTTGTTTGGAAGCAGCTCACTGGACAATTTCAGCTTTTAAAAGTGCTGCCTTAAAAATTACCTTAAAGTTTCAGTTCTAACATGAGGGGGCGGAGCCTAAAACGGGTCACGATATCAGAACCTGATATCTAAACGTGACCTTTGACCTTCAGAACCAGGTCGTCCTGCCTCCAACCTGACCGTCAACGGGGGAGGGGCGTGACCACAGAGCGGCCATCTTGGTTTCCCGGGTTACGTGGGACCAACTGTTGATCTGATACATAATTTTGATTTTGTTAGCAAACTTCTTACCGTCCCAGCATCCGATATATTACACACATGAACTAAAATAAAAAAATATTCACAATTGGCTTAAACAATAATAATAAATTAAATCTTTAATCTAATGGAATATTTTATTAATATTGACTCTTAAAATCCGATCTAAGGCGCCTCCTATTCATTCTGTGTGAACTCTGGTCTGACCCAAGATGGCCGCCCTGTATCTGAAGGCAGCATCCATTGAGGCGTCTACGTGTTATTCTCTACAGGCTCTGCCTACATCCCCCAGAATGCTGTGCGGTTCTGGATCAGAGGAACGACTGTGAGCCTGGTGAGAGTTATGGTTCTGATCCGCTGGATCTAGAACATACAGACAGGTGGACGGTAGGACAGGTGGACAGAGACAGGTAGACAGACAGGTGGATGGTAGCAAAGGTGGACAGACAGACAGACAGCTGGATGGTAGGACATGTGGACAGACAGGTGGACAGTCAGACAGGTGGACAAACAGAAAGGTGGACGGTAGGACAAGTGGACGGTAGGACAAGTGGACAGTAGGACAGGTGGACAGACAGGTGGACAATCAGGCAGCTGGATGGTAGGACAGTTGACAGTAGGACAGGTGGACAGTCAGACCGGTAGACAGACAGACAGGTTGACAGAAGGACAGTTGGACAAACAGAAAGGTGGACGGTAGGACAAGTGGACGGTAAGACCTGTGGACAGACAGACAGGTGGACAGTCAGACGGGTGGACAGGGCACCTCTGGTGTCCCCACATTCCCGGTTGATGGTCCTGGTTGCCATGGCGCCCTCTGCTGCCTGGTTTCCGGCTGCAGGTGAAGCAGATCAGACAGGCTGGTTGGCTGCTGGACCCTCTGGTTCTGACCCGGACACCTGGACCAGAAGGTTCTGATGGACCTACCTATGATGACGTGCATGCCCAGAGCAGCCAGCTGGCGGGCAGTCTCAAAGCCCATTCCCCTGGTTCCGCCCGTCACTATGGCAACCCTTCCTTCCTGTCTGGGCAGTTCTGCAGAGAAGGAGGACAGGCTGGTTCTGGTCCCGGAAGCACCAACATCTGTCTCCTGAGCCCAGTGGGACCCAGAGGTTCTGACCTGGCATCTCAAAGGTTCGGTGGAACATCTGGTAGAGCAGAACCCGGATCCCGCACAGGTAGAGGCGGAGCAGCGGAACCAGTCCGGACAGCAGCTCCATCCCTCAGCGGCGCAGTGGTCAAATGGCTCCGGCTCTCGGCCCGCACCTCTTTAACCGCTCCCTGGTTCCGCCCCCGCTGCTCCGCGGAGGCAGGGGTCCAGATGGATCGGTTCGGCCCAGCGCCTCCAGCGGAGAGCCGTGTCTGATGGATCCTGACGGATCCGGAACCATCTGATGATGACTCGGTGCATTTGGTAACCGTTTCCCCCCGGAGCGTTTAAGCAGTACACCCCAGTGTTCTTATTGCTAAAAAGAACAAATTAACACAGTGGAACATGATTAATTACAAACAAACACAACAACAAAGGGCTTTACAGAACAGAACAGTTATTTAAAAATGTTAAAATCAAATCTAATCTTTGCCAGAGGGTTATAATAATTATTTAAGGGATTTGGATTTAGCATTTCAACTACATTTTAAGGATTCTATGTAGATATTAATAATAGAATGTGGAAATTAGGTTTTTGTTGTAAATATTTGGAGGTATTAATCTGATTTTTACCATAAATAATGCAAAATTCTAACATATAAAAATTCTGTTTTGACAACATTTCTCCGTCCCAAACAGAATATCAGCTCTTAATGTAATGTTTTATTCACACGTCTCTCCAGAATAATTTGGTATAACTGTAATCCCAAAAGAGATGAATTAACTTTTCTTCATGATTTTTACAAAAAGTACACATTGGGTCCAAATCGGATCCAAATCCCATAAATGCTTTAACTAGATAATTATTATTAATCATTTTACAACACATTTCTTTTACTTTATTGTTTATTTTTTTAAGGAAGTCCACTTCAAATTTATATTTTTTAAAAGTATTGGACCAATAAAATATAAAAGCAGGTGAAAAACCAACATCTCATAATAGAATATTTCCATACCTTTTGTTGGTTGTTTTCTTACTTATAAAAGGAAAATAATAATCAATAATATAAATGGAGTTTGGATCAAATGAATAAATCTGACATGTGGGTAAAGATGATAAAAGATTTAAGGAGCCACTGGGAACAGCGTTAAACTCAGCAGCATTTTCTTTAGGGGTAACAGGAAATTGGAAAAGTGACATAAAGTCAGAATAAGACAATAAGTGACCATTTGGATTTAGTAATTGGCAATAATATTCCACTATCAAACCATTTTCTATAAAAGATTGTCTAATTTTTATTATTTTTCATTCATTATTCCAGATATAATATTTATTTGTATAAAAGTGAGCAGCTTAACAGCATTTGTTTATGAAACGTAGATCATTTTAAGGGTATTTTGGGGAAACTGTAATTGCATCTAATAAGAAAGAGTAACTTCCAATATGGAATAGCATTCCATATAGACTTTGGCTTCTTTAGAAGGTTTTTAAATATTGAACTTTGAATGAATTGTTTAAAGATGTGAAGTCAAGGGCTTCAATTCCTCCTTTTTCCACTTTATTCATTAGAATATTTTTTTCATGAGATGACATTTCTTTATCCATATAAGTTAAAGTTTATTAATGTTGGTACTGATCTGTTTGGGAGCATTAAGAGCCAGGGTGGGATAAATAAGTCTAGATATTCCGTCAGCGTTGACTAATAATGAGCGACCTAAAAGAGAAAGATCTATGGAGACATAGATTCAATCGCAGTTCAACTATTTTAATTAAAGGGTTAAAATTTTCAGTCGATCTTATATTTTGATCTTTAATTATTGTGATTCCAAGATGTTTAACTTTTTCTTTTACAGGAATGTTGAGGAATGTACCTTTAAAATGCGATTTAATGGAAAGTGTTTCACATTTGTTTAGATTTAAAGTTAAACCTGAAGCTTTGGAGAAGGTGTTTATTATTTCAGTAGAGTTTTTTATTTCATATTTATCCTTTAAAAAAAGAGTAGTGTCATCATATTTCTGTTTGCGACCCCTGTGCTTCGCTTTCACCCATGGGGCCTGACGTCATTTGGCGGCGCCATCTTGGGGAGGTCAGTGGCTCAGAATCAGTTTTAATCAACTTTAACTTCCTGAATATTAAACTAATTTTCACAGTAGTTAAGTTACTATATACAGAAAAGAATCATTCTCATTCTATGTCTATATTTGTACACATATCTTTAAATCTCTCTCGTATCGGATTCAGGACCACAGAGCCAAGTGGCGTGGCTAGCATTGGAAAAATCGGATCTGTGTCGCTCAGTCATAAAAAGATCGGATGTGGATTGGATATCCGACAGTTCGCATATGGGCAAAAAAAGCTGCAAACGTTCCAACCCTAGCGTCGGACAATCCAGATCGTATCTAGTGATGATGGTTTATTCCAAATGACGTCACTTTTGCGTCCACGCCGCTCTTCAGCATTGCGCAATGATCTGTAAATATGCCGCGGCTAAGCTTGGTTAACGACTGACAGCTCCGACCTGCGAGGGTTCGCAAATATAAACATCTAGGGACATGTTGCGATTTAGCTAAATATCGCTACGATCCACAGGTCGGGAAAATCTCTCAGACGGAAATCAAGACGGGTTAATGCTCGACGCTCTGCTAATAGTGCGTGCGAAAGCATCGTTTGCGGCAATAAGCGCCAGGAAGTGGAAAACGCAGCTGCCTTTTCAAAGCCTCTTCATGTCGTCCATCGGAATCCGGAATTCTTTCCTGGAGATTTTCCTGATCTGTTGATCGCAGTGATATTTGTGCTGACTCACAGCGCGTCTCTGCACGTTCATATCTGCCAACCGTCTCCAGGGGGAGCGGCGGTTCGTCCTCCATCTTGTTCCGCTCCGTCCGCCGTGCGGAGCGGCCTGTAATCGTCGCTGTCGGATGACGCGAAGAGCCTCTGGAAAAGATGAAAGCCTTTGCGCCAAAATCTGACCAGAGGAAGAATAGAAACACCTTTATTCCCCCAGAGCGCGGGACTTCCCTCTGATAAGATCAGGAGAACATGCCGGATGCTACACAAGAGGAGCATTATGTGATGAAGGCCTTCATCTGCTTAATGAACTGCAGCATTGTTCGGTTTGAAGTTTAGGATCCCCCCCCCCCCCCCTGCTGGGAGTGGATGGAGACCATCTGGGCCACCAGAGAACCCAGTTCTCTCCCATCTTTGTTGGGTGGAGGAGCTCCACCGGTAGCTCGTTATACCTTCATACTGTCCATGGATCCAGGGTCTCTTCTCTGTCTCGCTGCAGCCGTGTCTGTCCCTCTCCGATCTAAACACAGAGGCCTTGTCCTCCTGCGCCCAGCGGGGTTATCGTGATGACAGCAACTAAAATAACATGGCAGCCAGATTTATTTATAGATGTTGATTTACAGTCCGTGCTACGCTTCCATACTAGAGTTAATCGGTTAGGCTCTCTGACTGGATCAGATCTTTATCACCAGCACAGACGTCCCAAGTTCCCAGAACTCATTTCAGGGAGATGCTTATTGAACAACCCCCCACCCCCTGCACCCGCCATAGATAACCGACCAGCACCCGCACCCATCTCAGGGAATAAATAGTTTTTATATATTAAAGAAATATAATGTTGACCAATAGATTCTCCATTAGTGAACTGGTTCATTATTTCTTTAGCTTGGTGACATCATAGTGGACCACACAAAACACAGATCTACCTTCACAGCCTCAGAAGGACAAGATTTATGGACAAAATGTAAATCTGTTCATGAAATCATGTTTTGTTTTTATAATGGTTTGTTGTTGTTGGCATCCATCTAAATATACTGGTGTAATAACTTAGTGTATGATTGACATGTACTGTAAATCGCAGCTATAGAAATAAACTGAACTGAATTGATTTGAAAAGAACTTCCAGCCACCGGCCTTCTCCTGGGCGTGCAGGTTTTATTACTCTGACTCCATCTTTCACTGAATTACAGGGTCTGACCGGGAGATGGCGCTGATCTTTAGATCTAAATGTCCACAAATCAGGACAGAAAGACCAGCCAAGGATCAACCAAGGACAAACCAAAGACCAATCCAGAACCAACCAAGGACCAGCCAAGGACCATCCAAGGAGCAGCCAAGGACCAACCAAGGACAAACCAAAGACCAATCAAGAACCAACCAAGGAGCAGCCAAGGACCATCCAAGGAGCAGCCAAGGACCAGCTAAGGACCATCCAAGGACCAACCAAGGACCAGCTAAGGACCAACAAAGGAGCAGCCAAGGACCAGCCAAGTAGCAGCCAAGGACCAACCAAGGACAAACCAAAGACCAATCAAGAACCAACCAAGGAGCAGCCAAGGACCATCCAAGGAGCAGCCAAGGACCAGCTAAGGACCATCCAAGGACCAACCAAGGACCAGCTAAGGACCAACAAAGGAGCAGCCAAGGACCAGCCAAGTAGCAGCCAAGGACCAACCAAGGACAAACCAAAGACCAATCAAGAACCAACCAAGGACCAGCCAAGGACCATCCAAGGAGCAGCCAAGGAACAGCTAAGGACCATCCAAGGACCAACCAAGGACCAGCTAAGGACCAACAAAGGACCAGCCAAGGACCAGCCAAGTAGCAGCCAAGGACCAACCAAGGAGCAGCCAAGGAGCAGCCAAGGACCAACCAAGGACAAACCAAAGACCAATCAAGAACCAACCAAGGAGCAGCCAAGGACCATCCAAGGAGCAGCCAAGGACCAGCTAAGGACCAGCCAAGAACCAGCTAAGGACCATCCAAGGACCAACCAAGGACCAGCTAAGGACCAACCAAGGAGCAGCCAAGGACAAACCAAAGACCAATCCAGAACCAACCAAGGACCATCCAAGGACCAACCAAGGACCAGCTAAGGACCAACCAAGGACAAACCAAAGACCAATCAAGAACCAACCAAGGACCATCCAAGGACCAACCAAGGACCAGCTAAGGACCAACCAAGGAGCAGCCAAGGACCAGCCAAGTAGCAGCCAAGGACCAACCAAGGAGCAGCTAAGGACCAACCAAGGACCAGTGAAGGACCATCCAACAACCAGCCAAGGAACAGCCAAGGACCTGCCAAGGACCAGTGAAGGACCAGCCAAGGATGATCCAAGGACCAGCAAAGGACAATCCAAGGAGCAGCAAAGGACCAGCTAAGGACCAGCTAAGGACCAACCAAGGAGCAGCCAAGGACCATCCAAGGACCAACTAAGGACCAACAGAGGACCAGCTAAGGACCAACCAAGGACCAACCAAGGACCAACCAAGGACCAGCTAAGGACCAACCAACTACCAGCTAAGGACCAACCAAGGAGCAGCCAAGGACCAACCAAGGAGCAGCCAAGGACCAGCCAAGTAGCAGCCAAGGACCATCCAAGGACCAACCAAGGACCAACTAAGGACCAACAAAGGACCAGCTAAGGACCAACCAAGGAGCAGCCAAGGACCAACCAAGGACCAGCTAAGGACCAACCAAGAAGCAGCCAAGGACCAGCCAAGGACCAACCAAGGACCAACCAAGGACCAGCTAAGGACCAACCAACTACCAACCAAGGACAAACCAAAGACCAATCAAGCACCAACCAAGGACCAGCCAAGGACCATCCAAGGAGCAGCCAAGGACCAGCTAAGGACCAGCCAAGAACCAGCTAAGGACCATCCAAGGACCAACCAAGGACCAGCTAAGGACCAACCAAGGAGCAGCCAAGGACCAGCCAAGTAGCAGCCAAGGACCAACCAAGGAGCAGCTAAGGACCAACCAAGGACCAGTGAAGGACCATCCAACAACCAGCCAAGGAACAGCCAAGGACCTGCCAAGGACCAGTGAAGGACCAGCCAAGGATGATCCAAGGACCGGCAAAGGACAATCCAAGGAGCAGCAAAGGACCAGCTAAGGACCAACCAAGGAGCAGCCAAGGACCATCCAAGGACCAACCAAGGACCAACTAAGGACCAACCAAGGACCAGCTAAGGACCAACCAAGGACCAACCAAGGACCAGCTATGGACCAAGCAACTACCAGCTAAGGACCAACCAAGGAGCAGCCAAGGGCCATCATAGGAGCAGCCAAGGACCAGCTAAGGACCAACCAAGGACCAGCTTAGGACCAACCAAGGACCAGCTAAGGACCAACCAAGGACCAGCCAAGGACCAACCAAGGACCAGCCAAGAACCAACCAAGGACCAGCCAAGAACCAGCCAAGAACCAGCCAAGAACCAGTCAAGGACCATCCAAGAACCAGCCAAGGACCAGCCAAGGACCATTAAAGGACCAGCCAAGAACCAACCAAGGACCAGCCAGGGACCATCCAACAACCAGCCAAAGACCAACCAAGGACCAGCTAAGGACCAGCCAAGGACTAGCCAAGGACCAGCTAAGGACCATCCAAGGACCAACCAAGGACCAGCTAAGGACCAACCAAGGAGCAGCCAAGGAGCAGCCAAGGACCAACCAAGGAGCAGCTAAGGACCAACCAAAGACCAGTGAAGGACCATACAACAATCAGCCAAGGAACAGCCAAGGACCAGTGAATGACCAGCCAAGGATGATCCAAGGACCAGCCGAGGACAATCCAAGGAGCAGCCAAGGACCAGCTAAGGACCAACCAAGGACCAGCTAAGGACCAACCAAGGACCAACCAAGGACCAACCAAGGACAAGCTAAGGACCAACCAACTACCAGCTAAGGACCAACCAAGGAGCAGCCAAGGACCATCATAGGAGCAGCCAATGACCAGCTAAGGACCAACCAAGGACCAGCTTAGGACCAACCAAGGACCAGCTAAGGACCAACCAAGAACCAGCCAAGGACCAACCAAGGACCAGCCAAGAACCAACCAAGGACCAGCCAAGAACCAACCTAGGACAAGCTTAGGACCAACCAACTACCAGCTAAGGACCAACCAAGGAGCAGCCAAGGACCATCATAGGAGCAGCCAATGACCAGCTAAGGACCAACCAAGGACCAGCTTAGGACCAACCAAGGACCAGCTAAGGACCAACCAAGAACCAGCCAAGGGCCAACCAAGGACCAGCCAAGAACCAACCAAGGACCAGCCAAGAACCAACAAGAACCAGCCAAAAACCAGTCAAGGACCATCCAAGGACCAGCTAAGGACCAACCAAGGAGCAGCCAAGGACCAGCCAAGTAGCAGCCAAGGACCAACCAAGGAGCAGCTAAGGACCAACCAAGGACCAGTGAAGGACCATCCAACAACCAGCCAAGGAACAGCCAAGGACCTGCCAAGGACCAGTGAAGGACCAGCCAAGGATGATCCAAGGACCAGCAAAGGACAATCCAAGGAGCAGCAAAGGACCAGCTAAGGACCAGCTAAGGACCAACCAAGGAGCAGCCAAGGACCAACCAAGGACCAACTAAGGACCAACCAAGGACCAGCTAAGGACCAACCAAGGACCAACCAAGGACCAGCTAAGGACCAACCAACTACCAGCTAAGGACCAACGAAGGAGCAGCCAAGGACCAACCAAGGACCAGCCAAGGACCAGCCAAGTAGCAGCCAAGGACCATCCAAGGACCAACCAAGGACCAACTAAGGACCAACAAAGGACCAGCTAAGGACCAACCAAGGAGCAGCCAAGGACCAGCCAGGTAGCAGCCAAGGACCAACCAAGGACCAGCTAAGGACCAACCAAGAAGCAGCCAAGGACCAGCCAAGTAGCAGCCAAGGACCAACCAAGGACAAACCAAAGACCAATCAAGAACCAACCAAGGACCAGCCAAGGACCATCCAAGGAGCAGCCAAGGACCAGCTAAGGACCAGCCAAGAACCAGCTAAGGACCATCCAAGGACCAACCAAGGACCAGCTAAGGACCAACCAAGGAGCAGCCAAGGACCAGCCAAGTAGCAGCCAAGGACCAACCAAGGAGCAGCTAAGGACCAACCAAGGACCAGTGAAGGACCATCCAACAACCAGCCAAGGAACAGCCAAGGACCTGCCAAGGACCAGTGAAGGACCAGCCAAGGATGATCCAAGGACCAGCAAAGGACAATCCAAGGAGCAGCAAAGGGCCAGCTAAGGACCAACCAAGGAGCAGCCAAGGACCATCCAAGGACCAACCAAGGACCAACTAAGGACCAACCAAGGACCAGCTAAGGACCAACCAAGGACCAACCAAGGACCAGCTAAGGACCAAGCAACTACCAGCTAAGGACCAACCAAGGAGCAGCCAAGGGCCATCATAGGAGCAGCCAAGGACCAGCTAAGGACCAACCAAGGACCAGCTTAGGACCAACCAAGGACCAGCTAAGGACCAACCAAGGACCAGCCAAGGACCAACCAAGGACCAGCCAAGAACCAACCAAGGACCAGCCAAGAACCAGCCAAGAACCAGCCAAGAACCAGTCAAGGACCATCCAAGAACCAGCCAAGGACCAGCCAAGGACCATTAAAGGACCAGCCAAGAACCAACCAAGGACCAGCCAGGGACCATCCAACAACCAGCCAAAGACCAACCAAGGACCAGCTAAGGACCAGCCAAGGACTAGCCAAGGACAAGCTAAGGACCATCCAAGGACCAACCAAGGACCAGCTAAGGACCAACCAAGGAGCAGCCAAGGACCATCATAGGAGCAGCCAATGACCAGCTAAGGACCAACCAAGGACCAGCTTAGGACCAACCAAGGACCAGCTAAGGACCAACCAAGAACCAGCCAAGGGCCAACCAAGGACCAGCCAAGAACCAACCAAGGACCAGCCAAGAACCAACAAGAACCAGCCAAAAACCAGTCAAGGACCATCCAAGGACCAGCTAAGGACCAACCAAGGAGCAGCCAAGGACCAGCCAAGTAGCAGCCAAGGACCAACCAAGGAGCAGCTAAGGACCAACCAAGGACCAGTGAAGGACCATCCAACAACCAGCCAAGGAACAGCCAAGGACCTGCCAAGGACCAGTGAAGGACCAGCCAAGGATGATCCAAGGACCAGCAAAGGACAATCCAAGGAGCAGCAAAGGACCAGCTAAGGACCAGCTAAGGACCAACCAAGGAGCAGCCAAGGACCAACCAAGGACCAACTAAGGACCAACCAAGGACCAGCTAAGGACCAACCAAGGACCAACCAAGGACCAGCTAAGGACCAACCAACTACCAGCTAAGGACCAACCAAGGAGCAGCCAAGGACCAACCAAGGACCAGCCAAGGACCAGCCAAGTAGCAGCCAAGGACCATCCAAGGACCAACCAAGGACCAACTAAGGACCAACAAAGGACCAGCTAAGGACCAACCAAGGAGCAGCCAAGGACCAGCCAAGTAGCAGCCAAGGACCAACCAAGGACCAGCTAAGGACCAACCAAGAAGCAGCCAAGGACCAGCCAAGTAGCAGCCAAGGACCAACCAAGGACAAACCAAAGACCAATCAAGAACCAACCAAGGACCAGCCAAGGACCATCCAAGGAGCAGCCAAGGACCAGCTAAGGACCAGCCAAGAACCAGCTAAGGACCATCCAAGGACCAACCAAGGACCAGCTAAGGACCAACCAAGGAGCAGCCAAGGACCAGCCAAGTAGCAGCCAAGGACCAACCAAGGAGCAGCTAAGGACCAACCAAGGACCAGTGAAGGACCATCCAACAACCAGCCAAGGAACAGCCAAGGACCTGCCAAGGACCAGTGAAGGACCAGCCAAGGATGATCCAAGGACCAGCAAAGGACAATCCAAGGAGCAGCAAAGGGCCAGCTAAGGACCAACCAAGGAGCAGCCAAGGACCATCCAAGGACCAACCAAGGACCAACTAAGGACCAACCAAGGACCAGCTAAGGACCAACCAAGGACCAACCAAGGACCAGCTAAGGACCAAGCAACTACCAGCTAAGGACCAACCAAGGAGCAGCCAAGGGCCATCATAGGAGCAGCCAAGGACCAGCTAAGGACCAACCAAGGACCAGCTTAGGACCAACCAAGGACCAGCTAAGGACCAACCAAGGACCAGCCAAGGACCAACCAAGGACCAGCCAAGAACCAACCAAGGACCAGCCAAGAACCAGCCAAGAACCAGCCAAGAACCAGTCAAGGACCATCCAAGAACCAGCCAAGGACCAGCCAAGGACCATTAAAGGACCAGCCAAGAACCAACCAAGGACCAGCCAGGGACCATCCAACAACCAGCCAAAGACCAACCAAGGACCAGCTAAGGACCAGCCAAGGACTAGCCAAGGACAAGCTAAGGACCATCCAAGGACCAACCAAGGACCAGCTAAGGACCAACCAAGGAGCAGCCAAGGAGCAGCCAAGGACCAACCAAGGAGCAGCTAAGGACCAACCAAAGACCAGTGAAGGACCATACAACAATCAGCCAAGGAACAGCCAAGGACCAGTGAATGACCAGCCAAGGATGATCCAAGGACCAGCCGAGGACAATCCAAGGAGCAGCCAAGGACCAGCTAAGGACCAACCAAGGACCAGCTAAGGACCAACCGAGGACCAACCAAGGACAAGCTAAGGACCAACCAACTACCAGCTAAGGACCAACCAAGGAGCAGCGAAGGACCATCATAGGAGCAGCCAATGACCAGCTAAGGACCAACCAAGGACCAGCTTAGGACCAACCAAGGACCAGCTAAGGACCAACCAAGAACCAGCCAAGGACCAACCAAGGACCAGCCAAGAACCAACCAAGGACCAGCCAAGAACCAACCTAGGACAAGCTTAGGACCAACCAACTACCAGCTAAGGACCAACCAAGGAGCAGCCAAGGACCATCATAGGAGCAGCCAATGACCAGCTAAGGACCAACCAAGGACCAGCTTAGGACCAACCAAGGACCAGCTAAGTACCAACCAAGAACCAGCCAAGAACCAACCAAGGACCAGCCAAGAACCAACAAGAACCAGCCAAAAACCAGTCAAGGACCATTAAAGGACCAGCCAAGAACCAACCAAGGACCAGCCAAGGACCAGCTTAAGACCAACCAAGGACCAGCTAAGGACCAACCAAGAACCAGCCAAGGGCCAACCAAGGACCAGCCAAGAACCAACCAAGGACCAGCCAAGAACCAACAAGAACCAGCCAAAAACCAGTCAAGGACCATCCAAGAACCAGCCAAGGACCATTAAAGGATCAGCCAAGAACCAACCAAGGACCAGCCAAGGACCAGCTAAGGACCATCCAAGGACCAACCAAGGACCAGCTAAGGACCAACCAAGGAGCAGCCAAGGACCAGCCAAGGAGCAGCCAAGGACCAACCAAGGAGCAGCTAAGGACCAACCAAAGACCAGTGAAGGACCAGCCAAGGACGATCCAAGGACCAGCAAAGGACCAACCAAGGAGCAGCCAAGGACCAAGCAAGGACCAGCTAAGGACCAACCAAGAACCGGCCAAGGGCCAACCAAGGACCAGCCAAGAACCAGCCAAGAACCAGCCAAAAACCAGTCAAGGACCATCCAAGAACCAGCCAAGGACCATTAAAGGACCAGCCAAGAACCAACCAAGGACCAGCCAAGGACCATCCAAAAACCAGCCAAGGACCAGTAAAGGACCATACAACAACCAGCCAAGGACCAACCAAGGACCAGCTAAGGACCAACGAAGGACCAGCCAAGGACCAGCTAAGGACCATCCAAGGACCAACCAAGGACCATCTAAGGACCAACCAAGGACCAGCCAAGGAGCAGCCAAGGACCAACCAAGGAGCAGCTAATGACCAACCAAAGACCAGTGAAGGACCATCAAACAATCAGCCAATGAACAGCCAAGGACCAGCCAAGGAACAGTGAATAACCAGCCAAGGATGATCCAAGGACCAGCCAAGGACACTCCAAGGAGCAGCCAAGGACCAGCTAAGGACCAACCAAGGAGCAGCCAAGGACCAACCAAGGACCAGCTAAGGACCAACCAAGGACCAGCTAAGGACCAACCAAGGACCAACCAAGGACCAACCAAGGACCAGCTAAGGACCATCCAACTACCAGCTAAGGACCAACCAAGGAGCAGCCAAGGACCATTATAGGAGCAGCCAAGGACCAGCTAAGGACCAACCAAGGACCAGCTTAGGACCAACCAAGGACCAGCTAAGGACCAACCAAGGACCAGCTAAGGACCAACCAAGGACCAGCCAAGGACCAACCAAGGACCAGCCAAGAACCAACCAAGGACCAGCCAAGAACCAGCCAAGAACCAGTCAAGGACCATCCAAGAACCAGCCAAGGACCATTAAAAGACCAGCCAAGAACCAACCAAGGACCAGCCAAGGACCATCCAACAACCAGCCGAGGACCAGTAAAGGACCATACAACAACCAGCCAAGGACCAACCAAGGACCAGCTAAGGACCAACCAAGGACCAGCCAAGGACCAACCAAGGACCAGCCAAGAACTAGTCAAGGACCATCCAAGAACCAGCCAAGGACCAGCCAAGAACCAACCTAGGACCATCCAACAACCAGCCAAGGACCAGTGAAGACCATACAACAACCAGCCAAGGACCAACCAAGGACGAGCTAAGGACCAACCAAGGACCAGCCAAGGACCAACCAAGGACCAGCCAAGGACCAACAAAGGACCAGCTAAGGACCAACCAAGGACCAGCTAAGGAGCAGCCAAAGACCAACCAAGGACCAGCTAAGGACCAACCATGGACCAGCTAATTAGCAGCCAAGGACCAGCCAAGAACCAACCACGGACCATCCAAGGACCAGCTAAGGACCAATCAAGGACCAACCAAGGACCAGCCAAGGACCAACCAAGGACCATCCAAGGACCAGCTAAGGAGCAGCCAAGGACCAACCAAGGACCAGCCAAGCACCAACCAAGGACCAGCTAAGGACCAGCCAAGGACCAGATAAGGAGCAGCCAAGGACCAGCCAAGAACCAGCCAAGAACCAGCTAAGGACCTGCCAAAGGATCATCCAAGAACCAACCAAGGACCAGCCAAGTACCAGCCAAGAACCAACCAAAGACCAGTAAAGGACCATCCAACAACCAGCCAAGGACCAGTGAAGGACTAGCCAAGGACGATCCAAGGACCAGTGAAGGACCAACCAAGGACCAGTGAAGGACCAGCCAAGGACGATCCAAGGACCAGCCAAGGACCAGTGAAGGACCAGCCAAGGACCAGTGAAGGACCAGCCAAGGACCAGTGAAGGACCAGCCAAGGACCATCCAAGGACCAGCCAAGCACCATCCAACCACCAGCCAACGACCAGCCAAGGACCAGTGAAGGACCAGCCAAGGACGATCCAAGGACCAGTGAAGGACCAACCAAGGACCAACCAAGGACCAGTGAAGGACCAGCCAAGGACGATCCAAGGACCAGCCAAGAACCAACCAAGGACCAGTGAAGGACCATCCAACAACCAACCAAGGAACAGCCAAGGACCAGCCGAGGACCAGTTAAGGACCAGCCAAGGACAATCCAAGGACCAGTGAAGGACAAACCAAGGATCAACCAAGGACCAGCTAAGGACCAACCAAGGACCAGCTAAGGACCAACCAAGGACCAGCAAAGGACCAACCAAGGAGCAGCCAAGGACCATCCAAGGAGCAGCCAAGGACCAGCTAAGGACCAACCAAGGACCAGCAAAGGACCAACCAAGGACCAGCTAAGGACCAATCAAGGTTCAGCCAAGGACTAACCAAGGACCAGCCAAGAACCAACCAAGTACCAGCCAAGAACCAGCCAAGAACCAGGCAAGAACCAGTCAAGGACCATCCAACAACCAGCCAAGGACCAGCCAAGGACCAGTGAAGGACCATACAACAACCAGCCAAGGACCAGCTAAGGACTAGCTAAGGACCAACCAAGGACCAGCCAAGGAACAACCAAGGACCAGCTAAGGACCAATCAAGGACCAGCCAAGGACCAGTTAAGGAGCAGCCAAGGACCAGCCAAGAACAAACCACGGACCATCCAAGAACCAGCCAAGGACCAGCTAAGGACCAACCAAGGACCAGCCATGGACCAGCAAAGGACCAACCAAGGACCAGCCAAGGACCAACCAAGGACCAACCAAGGACCAGCTAAGGAGCAGCCAAGGACCAACCAAGAACCAACCAAGGACCAGCTAAGGACCAACCAAGGACCAGCTAAGGAGCAGCCAAGGACCAGCCAAGAACAAACCACGGACCATCCAAGAACCAGCCAAGGACCAGCTAAGGACCAACCAAGGACCAGCCAAGGACCAGAAAAAGACCAACCAAGGACCAGCCAAGGACCAACCAAGGACCAACCAAGGACCAGCTAAGGAGCAGCCAAGGACCAACCAAGGACCAGCCAAGGACCAACCAAGGACCAGCTAAGGACCAACCAAGGACCAGATAAGTAGTAGCCAAGGACCAATCAAGGACCAGCCAAGGACCAGCAAAGAACCAGCCAAGAACCAGCCAAGGACCATCCAAGAACCAGCTAAGGACGAGCCAAGGACCAGCCAAGAACCAGCCAAGAACCATCCAAGAACCAACCAAGGACCAGTGAAGGACCAGCCAAGGATGATCCAAGGACCAGCCAAGGACCAGTGAAGTAACAGCCAAGGATGATCCAAGGACCAGCCAAGGACCAACCAAGGACCAGCCAAGAACCAACCAAGGACCAGCCAAGAACCAGCCAAGAACCAACCAAGGACCAGTGACGGACCAGCCAAGGATGATCCAAGGACCAGCCAAGAACCAACCAAGGACCAGTGAAGGACCATCCAACAACCAGCCAAGGAACAGCCAAGGACCAGTGAAGGACCAGCCAAAGACAATCCAAGGACCAGTGAAGGACAAACCAAGGATCAACCAAGGACCAGCTAAGGACCAACCAAGGAACAGCTAAGGACCAACCAAGGAGCAGCCAAGGACCATCCAAGGACCAACCAAGGACCAGCTAAGGACCAACCAAGGACCAGCTAAGGACCAACCAAGGACCAACCAAGGACCAGCTAAGGACCAACCAACTACCAGCTAAGGACCAACCAAGGAGCAGCCAAGAACCATCCAAGGAGCAGCCAAGGACCAGCTAAGGACCAACCAAGGACCAGCTAAGGACCAACCAAGGACCAGCCAAGGACCAACCAAGGACCAGCCAAGAACCAACCAAGTACCAGCCGAGAACCAGCCAAGAACCAGCCAAGAACCAGCAAAGGACCGTCCAAGAACCAGCCAAGGACCAGCCAAGGACCATCCAACAACCAGCCAAGGACCAGCCAAGGACCAGTGAAGGACCATACAACAACCAGCCAAGGACCAGCTAAGGACTAGCTAAGGACCAACCAAGGACCAGCCAAGGACCAACCAAGGAACAGCCAAGGACCAGCAAAGGACCAACCAAGGACCAGCCAAGGACCAACCAAGGACCATCCAAGGACCAATCAAGGACTAGCTAAGGAGCAGCCAAGGACCAACCAAGAACCAACCAAGGACCAGCTAAGGACCAACCAAGGACCAGCTAAGGAGCAGCCAAGGACCAGCCAAGAATAAACCACGGACCATCCAAGAACCAGCCAAGGACCAGCTAAGGATCAACCAAGGACCAGCCAAGGACCAGCAAAGGACCAACCAAGGACCAGCCAAGGACCAACCAAGGACCATCCAAGGACCAACCAAGGACCAGCTAAGGAGCAGCCAAGGACCAACCAAGGACCAGCCAAGTACCAACCAAGGACCAGCCAAGAACCAGCCAAGAACCAGCCAAGGACCAGCCAAGGATGATCCAAGGACCAGCCAAGGACCAGTGAAGGACCAGCCAAGGATGATCCAAGGACCAACCAAGGACCAGCCAAGGACCAACCAAGGACCATCCAAGGACCAACCAAGGACCAGCTAAGGAGCAGCCAAGGACCAACCAAGGACCAGCCAAGTACCAACCAAGGACCAGCCAAGAACCAGCCAAGAACCAGCCAAGGACCAGCCAAGGATGATCCAAGGACCAGCCAAGGACCAGTGAAGGACCAGCCAAGGATGATCCAAGGACCAGCCAAGGACCAGTGAAGTACCAGCCAAGGATGATCCAAGGACCAGCCAAGGACCAACCAAGGACCAGCCAAGAACCAGCCAAGAACCAACCAAGGACCAGTGAAGGACCATCCAACGACCAGCTAAGGATCAGCCAAGGACCAGTGAAGGACAAGCCAAGGATGATCCAAGGACCAGCCAAGGACGATCCAAGGACCAGTGAAGGACCAACCAAGGACCAGTGAAGGACCAGCCAAGCACCAGCCAAGGACGATCCAAGGACCAGCCAAGGATGATCCAAGGACCAGCCAAGGACCAGTGAAGGACCAGCCAAGGATGATCCAAGGACCAGCCAAGGACCAGTGAAGTACCAGCCAAGGATGATCCAAGGACCAGCCAAGGACCAACCAAGGACCAGCCAAGAACCAACCAAGGACCAGCCAAGAACCAGCCAAGGACCAGCCAAGAACCAGCCAAGGACCGTCCAAGAACCAGCTAAGGACCAGCTAAGGACCATCCAAGGATCATCCAAGAACCAACCAAGGACCAGCTAAGGACCAGCCAAGAACCAACCAAGGACCAGTGAAGGACCATCCAACGACCAGCTAAGGATCAGCCAAGGACCAGTGAAGGACCAGCCAAGGATGATCCAAGGACCAGCCAAGGATGATCCAAGGACCAGCCAAGGACCAACCAAGGACCAAGAGAGGACCGATCAAGGAAAGTGGGGAAATGTTGAATGGCTGCTGCTGTACAATCCACCCACACCTGGGAACCTCCATGGTCCCATTAGAGGGCATGCCTCCCTCTGCAGAGAGATCTGGGCCTAGAGGCTAGGAGCTAATACACCGTCTCACTTTGATGCTATTTGCAGCTCCATGGACTCTGATAAAAGTCTGATGTGTGGTTTTCCACCTACAGGGGAGGGCAGCGTGCTGCTAATGCAGAGATTAGATGCTATCTGCCCATGCAGTCTGTGTGCTCTGACATAATCAGGCAGATGTGCCATCAGACAGAGAATCCTACAGTTTTGGGTGTATTTCGTGGGACAGCACGCTGCATTAGATGTTCCTTCAACCGGCCTTTGAATATGGTTTTATTGAGTCAGACCAAACAGAAATAGCTCGTAAATTCAGGGCTTCTTCAAAAGAAAAATAAAACAACCACCATAGAGCAGCCGCTTGAGTCGGTTTGTCATGGGACCGGGAAGTAGGACTCTTCTCGTAACGTCTTATTGAACAGATGTTATGTGAGAGGATCTGTTTGGAGGTGGTGTTTTAGGAAATGATGGATACTTCAAACAGGGCAGGAGGGACATTCGTTCCTCATTTTAGACTCAACCTAAACCTGTGAGGTCATCCTATCAACATCTTGCTGGACTAAATATGATTCTTCTTACTATTTTAGTCTTTTGCCCTCCTGGATGAGCAGGCAAAGACAGTAGATATTAGACTGACTCTAGAGCAATTCCTCACACCGAGCATGCTTGTAGTGACAGTGGAGAGAAAAACACAGGAAGAAACCTCCAGCAGAACCAGGCTCAGTGTGAGCGGCCATCTGCCGAGGCTAACTTGAAGCATGGAGATAGAATGAAGCAGAATGATGAAAAAGGGGTCCCTATGTCCTCCAGCAGTCTAAGCCTATAGCAGCAGAACTATAGAGATAGCTCAGGATAACCTGAGCCACTCTAACTATAAGCTTTATCAAAAAGGAAAGTTTTAAGCCTAGCCTTAAAAGTAGACAGGGTGTCTGCCTCACGGACTAAAACTGGTAGTTGGTTCCACAGGAGAGGAGCCTGAGAACTAAAAGATCTGCATCAGATTCAGTGGATTTCACCAGCAGTTACTTTAATATATGTTTCAGTAGAAGTCAGGAGACGGGTTGGTTAAAATAATTAGAGGTCATGCTCCCAAAAACTCGGTTCATTAGACATACAGAGCTTTTTCAGCTAAAAATGGCAACAGATTATAAGTTTATTCACATTAGTAATATAATGCAAGAAGTGTTGGGATCTGGAGATCTGTCGCCAGCAGAGAGCGCTGTGGGATTCCTGAGCTGGAGTTCTCTGCACACCTGGGAGTCATCAGCTCATCAGAAGACCACACTACTTAAGCAGCAGTCAGACCTTCCTTCAACGCCGCAGTGTTGACCAAGTTTGGTTAGCAAACCTGAGCCTCTGATTATCTTTGTGATCACTAGTTGACTCTTGAGAGAGACTAGTCATCTAACCTGTTTTTGTCTTCTTTGCTTATAGAAAGAGCCGACTGAAGTCTGAAGCTCTGGAGGAGCTTAACCTGGAAGATTGCCTGCCTGCCCAAGTAAGCCAAACCTGAAGATCTCAGCCTGGACTCTAATCAGCTCTCTGGGAAGAGCTAGGAAACAACTCTGATCCGTCAATCCCCTAGCTAGAAGCTAGACGCTGCTGCTGCTGAATCTCTCTGTTGGCCCTCTCGTCTCTGGACCCAATCGGTTCCCCCTCTCAAGGATCTATCAGAACCTCTTCAAGGAATCAACATAATTCAACTCACCAGTTCAGCCATTTTAGTCCCTGACTAACCAAACTTTCATCTCCTTCAGAAACTGTGAGACCTGTCCCGGACCAGCACATGAACCAGTATTATTTACTCTGTGTACACTTCTTCCAATAAACATTGTTAAACTTTTCCTCCGTCTCCGTTAGTGTTCTGCATGTGGGTTTAACATAGTGAACCGATCATGACAGAACACTGCAGCCAAACACAGGACCCAGCGGAGCACCTCCGGAGGAGGCTTGAGGTACAAGAAGCCCAAATCCATGGTCAAGCCCAAACCCTTCGTGAGTTGAATGCTTTTGTTGAACATCAGAACCAGACTTTACAAACATTCGCTGGCTATTCTGCCAGCTAACTCCGCACATGTATATATACATGTATATATATATATATATATATATGCACTAAAAGGCGTCTCTAACTACTTATAAATATAAATATCAGTGTATTCTGCTTGTCTTGTGTTCTCAACAATAGGAAAGCATACAATAAATAGATATTTGAGCTCATTTTTGGAAAATACAGTGAAATTGTTCAGGTGGAGCAACTGTAGGTCCATCAGCCTTATAGTGCAACCAGCAACTTTCATTACTAAGTTAAGTTTTTACTTGAAGTAACAAATGCATAGACTAGTTTCTCAGCATCAGCAATCTCCGTAATGGGTTGGTATCAAAAGGGAACTTTCTGACCGTCTGGCTCACAGGCCAATCATTTTTCTGACTAACAGAGACATTATGGTAACGAGGGATGAAATGACACAACCAATTCCCTAACGGTCACCATGCTCCCCTAACCGCTCGCTGAATATCATCCTCCTGTAGTCCAGCTGCTGTTTGGATCAAACATTGGACCGGTTCCGCCTCTGCTAGAACTACCCGCCAACGTTCACAGAGCCACGGTTGTATAACAGTACCCCTCAGACTCTTCACGCTATCGTCGACCTGTTGGAATGTACTGACCGTACCTTTCTCTCAAAACAATCAGCTTACAGTCGTTTGCTTCATCGGTTCTTAACATACCAGAGCAAATCCCCAACAGGGCTAAAGCTGAACTAATTCAAACTCTGCACAGGGCTGATTTTGAATGGCAGATGTGAAATAACAGCCCTGCAACCAACCCAGTGACTAATCCAGAGCTAAACGAAATCTACGGAGGAATTTCCAAACATGAGTTGGATTCTGTGATGTTGAAATAAGCTCAAATCCCCAAACCCACCATCGGCACAGAGAGCTTTTCTTCCCGAGGAAACCTGGAGGATAACTGTGTTTTTTTTATTCTCCCAACAGGAATCAGCTTTTTTCTAATGTTTTCATGGCTAAGATGAAAGAGCTTCCTCTTGATTAAACCAAAGTATTCCTCCCTTAGCAAGTGGCTTCTTTCTGTAGCCTCTGAATGCAGAGGATGGGCTGCTTGCTGTGAAACATCACCTATTCGCCGTCTCTCTACCAGCACAGGGTTTAACCCTCCGTCCGTCTGCATTCTCTACCCAGTGGCGCTCTACATCTTTGTTCGCGGGATTACTGGCTGTCCTCGGGTCACAGGACATAAACAGCCCTTTCACCCAGCTCTGGGTTTACCCACAGCCTGGGGGGGACATGCTTGGGAAATTTCCTAAAGGGAAAAAGTTCAGCAATAGCTTAAATTAAAAGCACTTTAACACAAACCACAGCTGAAAAACAGTAACATTCATAACATTTGTTTTATTAAAATAAAAGAATAAACAGCTGAAACAAAACCAATACCGAAAATTTTAATTTCTTTTGCCTTTTTTAGTCTGTGAGGGTTACCTAAAACTTTTAGGCTAGGCTTAAAACTTTCCTTTTTGATAAAGCTTCTAGTTAGAGTGGCTCAGGTTATCCTGATCTATCTCTATAGTCCTGCTGCTATAGGCTTAGACTGCTGGAGGACATAGGGACCCCTTTTTCATAGTTCTGCTTTATTCTATGTCTATACTTTATCTTTATCTTTATTGTTGTCATTGTCACAAAGAACAACGAAAAAAAAAAAAGTGCCATCGATCGATCAGTGTATATGCTTAAAAACAAAAATCACTGTCACCACCATTTACACATAATATAAGAAATAAATAACAATAGCTGATAAAAACACAGCAAATCCAACCTGCTCAAATCAACACTGACATTTGATTTTAACTCCCTTAAAGTGTCTATTTGGATTCACACCAGCGAGTGTTAATTTGACTCTTTTTGGAGAGTTGGCATCATTGTAACTCTTATTCACTGATAAATAATGAATCTTTCTGGTGTTGATAATTTAACACTTAATTACTTGAAATTAATTGAAACGTCAACACTCTCATGGAATGTTTTCCTAACTACATAGGAGTTATTCTCTAAATACTAAAAATGTTACTTTTCTGAACATATAAAAATCCCTTTGAAAAAATAAATAAATAAAGAAGCAATGTTTGTTTTTTTCTGCAAATATTTATTTGAAAAGTGCGTCACTTTTCAAATAAATATTTGCTGAAAAATATTGGTGTCACTGTCGTTTCCCACGTGGGGAAATGACAGTGACACCTGGAGGGGCTTGATCAGGAGGAACGGGCCCCCAGCTCTGAACCTGAGTGGTGTCTCATTATTGGACTTCTGTGCAAGTCATGGATTGTCCATAATGAACACCATGTTCAGGCATAAGGATGTCCATCGGTGCACCTGGCACCAGGACACTCTAGGCCGAAGGTCGATGTTCGACTTTGTAGTTGTATCTTCTGATCTTCGGCCGCGTGTCTTGGACACTCGGGTAAAGAGAGGGGCGGAGCTGTCCACCGACCACCACCTGGTGGTGAGCTGGATACGCTGGAAGAGGAGGAAGCCTGAAAGACTCGGCAGGCCCAAACGTGTAGTGAGGGTCTGCTGGGAACGTCTGGTGGAACCCTCGGTCAGGGAAGTTTTCAACTCCCACCTCCGGGAGAGCTTCTCTCAGGTTCCGAGGGAGGTTGGAGACATGGAGTCCAAATGGGCTGTGTTCTCTGCCTCTATTGTCGATGCGGCTGCTGTGGCCGTAAGGTTTGCGGTGCCTGTCGTGGTGGCAATCCCGGAACCCGGTGGTGGACACCGATAGTAAGGGATGCTGTCAAGCTGAAGAAGGAGTCCTATCGAGCTTGGCTGGCTTGTGGGACTCCTGAAGCAGCAAGCAGGTACCGTGAGGCCAAGCATGTCGCGGCCCGGGCAGTTGCTGAGGCAAAATCTCGGGCCTGGGAGGAGTTCGGAGAGGCCATGGAAAAAGACTATCGGTTGGCCTCAAAGCGATTAACTGGCCTCAACCCGACAGACACGCCTTCCGTGGGGGAAGAAGAGACGGGGTGCTTGGGGCTGGATTCGTTCATCACCCAGGCCGAAGTCACCGAGGTGGTCAAAAAACTCCACGGTGGCAAGGCTTCGGGGGTGGACGAGATCCGTCCTGAGTATCTTAGAGCTCTGGATGTTGTCGGGCTGTCATGGTTGACACGTCTATTCAGCATCGCATGGAGGTCGGGAACAGTTCCCCTGGATTGGCAGCCTGGGGTGGTGGTTCCCCTCCATAGGAAGGGGGCCCGGAGGGTGTGTTCCAACTATCGGGGAATCACACTTCTCAGCCTCCCCGGAAAGGCCTATGCCAGGGTGCTGGAGAGGAGAGTCCGGCTGATTGTCGAACCTCGGCTGCAGGAGGAGCAGTGTGGTTTTCATCCTGGCCGTGGAACAGTGGACCAGCTCTACACCCTCTGCAGGGTGCTTGAGGGTTCATGGGAGTTTGCCCAACCAGTCCACATGTGTTTTGTGGACTTGGAGAAGGCATTCAACCATGTCCCTCATGCTGCCCTGTGGGGGGTGCTGCAGGAGTATGGAGTCGGGGGCCCTTTATTAGGGGCCATCCGTTCTCTGTACAAGCGGAGCAGGAGTCTGGTTCGCATTGCCGGCACTAAGTCGGACCTGTTCCCAGTGCATGTTGGACTCCGACAGGGCTGCCTTCAGTCACCGGTCCTGTTCATAACTTTTATGGACAGGATTTCTAGGCGCAGCCAAGGACCGGAGGGGGTCTGGTTCGGGGACCAGCGGATCTCGTTCCTGCTTTTTGCTGATGACGTAGTTCTGCTGGCTCCCTCCTGCCAAGACCTACAGCGTGCGCTGGGGCGGTTCGCAGCCGAGTGTGAAGCGGCCGGGATGAGAATCAGCTCCTCCAAGTCCGAGGCCAGGGTTCTCGACCGGAAAAAGGTGGCTTGTCCCCTTCAGGTTGGAGGAGAGTCCCTGCCTCAAGTGGAGGAGTTCAAGTATCTTGGGGTCCTGTTCACGAGTGAGGGAAGAATGAAGCAGGAGATCGATAGACGGATCGGTGCGGCTGCTGCAATAATGCGGACGCTGCACCGGTCTGTCGTGGTGAAGAGAGAGCTGAGCGAAAAGGCAAAGCTCTCAATTTACCGGTCGGTCTACGTTCCTACCCTCACGTATGGTCATGAAATTTGGATCATGGCCGAAAGAACGAGATCCCGGATACAAGCGGCTGAAATGAGCTTCCTCCGCAGGGTGGCTGGGCTCTCCCTTAGAGAGAGGGTGAGGAGCTCGGTCATTCGGGAGGGGCTCAGAGTAGAGCCGGTTCTCCTCCACATCGAGAGGAGTCAGTTGAGGTTGCCCGGACCTCTTCTTCGGATGCCCCCTGGACGCCTCCCTCGGGAGGTGTTCCAGGCACGTCCCACTGGGAGGAGGCCCAGGGGACGACACAGGACACACTGGAGAGACTATGTCTCTCGGCTGGCCTGGGAGCGCCTAGGGCTTCCCCCAGCAGAGCTGGAGGAGGTGTCTGCGGAGAGGGAAGTCTGGGAGTCTCTGCTTAGTCTGCTGCCCCCGCGACCCGGTTCTGGATAAAGCGGGAGACGACGACTAAGAGTAAAAGTGCGTCACTATTAGAAAATATTCTTTCAAAACATGTAACAATGTGGAACCTTTGCTGATTTCCACTTCAAAACTTTGCTTTGTAAAAACATTCTGAAGAGAAGTTAATTTAAACAAAAAATATTGTCATGCACTGCAGAGGAGGTTCATTTCTCTAATTAAACCGCCGTTTGCTGCATCGATTTTTATGGTGGACAGTCTTCTAATAGATCGGGATTCATGCAGCTCCATGTGTTCATGATAACATTTCTAATCATTCTTTTAGGTGCATCGATGTTGATGAGTTTAGCCCAAAATACATAAAATATTCGCCTACAAACCCTTTGCACAACACTATAGTTCCATAGATTCCAAGTTAGCTAAACATGATTAGACTGTGACCAAAGCAATGCAGCTAATGTCTATCACACGGCTCTATGTTGAGTCAAAAAACGCCATAGAGTTAGAAAGCAAATCAAAGATTGAAACCATGTGAGAGAAATGATTTAGCAGGCTGAGTAAACGGGTCTGTATGAGAGCAAAATGGAGAGGAAAGTTTCCCTCAGCTTCGGTCGCTACCTGTAGCATTGGAGTCTGTCAATGTGTCAAATCCACTATAGGAGTTCAGAGTTGATAGACAAAGAGTTATTTTTTCAATTTTAGCACCTCCACATTTATTATGTTACACTATTTTTAACACTCAATTTGAACTACTAACATGTGACACCTCAGAGTTCTATTTGTAGAATAGAACTCTATTAAGAGCTAAATGAACAGTGTCTTTGAACAAAGTCTACTAACACCATATTATTGAAGACTTTTCAATTTGCTGTGTAGTTCTGCTGCTATAGGCTTAGACTGCTGGAGGACATAGGGACCCTTTTTCATCATTCTGCTTCATTCTATCTCTATTCTCCCACTCTGCAGAATCTGTTAGTTCAATCTCTAACGTTCTGCTCTCTCTGCTTTTTCTCATAGTAGCTTCATCTGGTCTGTTCCTGTTTGGCTGTGACTCCATCCTGGAGAGAAATATCAGCTGTGCTGCTGCCATCAACACCTTTGTTTCTAGATGTTGGAGCTTGGCCTGTTTTCCAGTGTAGTCCTGTTTCTCTGACTGTGACTAACTGGATGTGCTCTCTTCATCCTCTGACATGGGAGCTGGCTCGGAGCTCGTCTGCCTGGCTGTGTGTTTCCTGGACGGGGCCGCCTGTGGAGCTGGTTGACAGTTGCCTTTTGTATCTATGCTTCTTTTTCTATGTCTGCTTCTGTCTCCTTGAACCCCAGTGGGCCTCAGCAGATGGCCGCTCACACTGAGTCTGGTTCTGCTGGAGGTTTCTTCCTGTTCAAAGGGAGTTTTTCCTCTCCACTGTCGCTACAAGCATGCTAAGTGTGAGGGATTGCTGAAGAGTCAATGAGTCGATGCAATCAGCTGGTTTTCCTTAGATAGAAAACTTTGAATCAATCTGACTGGATGATCTGGTGAACTGGAAAGTGACCTGAGATGACATGATGTGAATTGGAGCTATAGAAATAAACTGAATAGAATTGAAAATCAGACCTCCCCTTAGAGACTGCCAATCTGCTCTCATCTTTAAACTGGAAACCAGCAGCTGCAGGTCATGGGACCTCAGAGTCCGGCTGGGAAGGTAGCAGTGGAGAAGCTCTACCCAGCAGGGAGGGTGACGAACTTAAAGTAAAACAGGTTTTAAAACAAACTCGAAAATACACGGGGAGCAGAAGAGAATCCAGGAAAACAGTAATCTCCTCCCAGTAGGAGACACGCTGCAGCAACTGACCTACTCCATGATGAAGGGGATTACAGTAATCCAATGAAAGCCTGGATTACTTTCTCCACCTGTTGCTTTGCTATTTATTATTGTAAAAACTAGACTTGAAGACCTCTGGAGATCCTGAGTCGTATTCCCAGTCATTTAGGGCCATCCAAGCTCTAACATCCTCAGCATTTCTAAGGACCCCACATGTACTGGCCTAGAAGGCATGTAGTCATAGCAGGCAGTCATCAGCATAGAGGCAGAGGAGGCCATGTTTTCTTAAAATAGGCCCTAAAGAGAGTAGGGACGGAGAAAGAAGCAAAGGCACAGAAAGCATTCACCTTAACTTTTTACTGAATTTTTACTCCTAATTTTCTTTATTACATTTTAAATCTTTATAAATGCTTTAATGCTCTATATGTTTAAATTATTACATTCTCTATAAATGATTTAAAAAGAACAACAGAATAAAATAAACATTTCATCCCTCTGCTGAGTTGTGCTGCTTTCAGAAGATGCCATGGGCACCCCCTAAGGCCTCCCCTGAGGCCCCTCTTTGAGGCCCCCCATGAGGACCCTGAGTGCCAACAAGCACCATGTTGGTGACCCCTGTTCTTCAGAATTCGGGTCGAGCCTCTGGGACTGTGATCAGGACTTTCTGTTGAACACTCCAGATCCTGGACTTTGTAACCTCTAAGGTCCATTTCTGTCCAAGCTTTACCTTCCTGATGATTTATCAGATCGTCTGTTGATGAAGTTCTGGGTGAAGTGCACTAATGATGGCCAGGTGGAGCCTTCCACCCCAATGCTTCACCTAAAGGTTCATTACTGCATGCTTCATTCATGGCCCACCACTGACATCTGCTGGTAAACAGACGCTACGACAGCCCTGATTTACTAAAAAGGAAGATACTGAACCTGAACTTTTTGAAAAGTTGGATGTTTCCTTTTTTATTATAAATATACACTTGTTTACACATATACACACATATACAAGCAAATACATGCATACACACACATATAAACACACAGACAAGGCAATAACAGGTGGTTATTGCACTGGAAAAAATTGAAATCTAAATAAATAATTTTTCCTTAAAGCTACAGTGTGTAATAATTACAGGGATATACAGTCAGAAATGTAATATATTATACATAACTATGTTATTTATCATCATCTACGAGCTCAGCCTCTTAACCTTAATATTTGCGTTGCCTTAGAATTCGTTATTTATAATTACATAGGAGCGGGTCTCGCAGCCATGGAGGCAGACATCTTTGCGAGATCGCCCATTACGCTCGAAAGTAACTACGGCAAGTTGAGAGAGATGAACTGAGACGGTACTGAACACTAGATGGCAGTATTATCCCTGAGAATACTATATGTAAAACTATCTATGTAAACAAACCTCATCACTTGAGAAGGTAGGTGATGCGGACGTCATGGAAGACATTTTGTCCCGTAACGCTCGCCGTACTGTTGGGGGGAGAAGCGGTGGGGGGGAGATGTTCATGTTGCTGCGGTCTGCAGTCTGACCGCTAGATGTCGCTAGAAGTTACACACTGTAGCTTTAAAATCAGAGCATTTGTTCTTGAATTCAGGAGGTCAGTGAGACTTTTTGCCAATTGGAAAAAGACAGTTTACATTAAAAATAAGAAAAAAACCCAATTATATTGGTCTATTCAAAATCCTGGGCTGCGTCCTCAGAAGGTTAGATTGGAGGGACCGATGACGTCATAGCGCGGCGCCGAGGTCTGGTCGGATTCCAAGACTCCTCGTTATGCGGCCTTAAAATGCGTCCTTCTTTTTGCCCGATTTACCCAGGATTCATTGCGAGACCAAGCAAGCCGGCTGCTCCGTGATCAAAGGAAAGGTCACTTGGCGCCGAATAGTGGTGAAAATTGGAAGTTCAGTTTATTATAATATCATGATAATATAATCCAGTCAGTGAATAGTTCCGTCTGAAATGAATGAAAATAGTTGTTTTAATGGTTATAGAGTCAGATATGTGGCGGTAATGTTTGGTTTATCTAAAGGTTTTTATCTGTTACTGATTAAATGGGTTTGGCTGGAATTTAAGGACAGATTCTAATAAATCTGCAGGGATGGGACTTTAAATCTGATAGGAGTTTAATTTTTTATTGCTGTTTTGTACAATATGCTTAACTAAGTATTTTTTGTTGTTGAAAATTAGAGATTTTGCAGATATATTTTTTATAAATACATTGTTTAGATTTACTTATATCTTTCTACCCCTTTTATAGAATAAAATAGAAAATCCCTTTATTGTCCCACAATGGGCAGATTTACAGCAGCAGAAAGATTATTGAAAATGGTCACACAGATGAGGACCTTAGAAAAATGTATAAGAATAACATAATAGGGAAGAAATATAAACAATACAATACTGTAAAGTGTTTTAACGATATAAAGCTGGACAATAAATAACCAATATGCAGCTATGGACATTTTTACAGTAATTTGAAAATAGCAGCAACATCAGAGATGTGCAGAATGACAGCAGCAGGTTATTTAACTGACTGAGGTTTCTATCTTTACATTTGATTTATTAGTTCCTGCTGCCGCTGGTTGGAACCTTTATTCCACTCAATAAAAAAGAAAGAAACTTTTGTTTTCATTCTTTTCCTGCTTTGTGGCTCAGTAGGTAGCGCTGTGGCTCAGTAGGTGGCGCTGTGGCTCAGTAGGTGGCGCTGTGGTTCAGCAGGTGGCGCTGTGGCTCAGTAGGTGGCGCTGTGGCTCAGTAGGTAGCGCTGTGGCTCAGTAGGTGGCGCTGTGGCTCAGTAGGTGGCGCTGTGGCTCAGTAGGTAGCGCTGTGGCTCAGTAGGTGGCGCTGTGGCTCAGTAGGTAGCGCTGTGGCTCAGTAGGTGGCGCTGTGGCTCAGTAGGTAGCGCTGTGGCTCAGTAGGTGGCGCTGTGGCTCAGTAGGTGGCGCTGTGGCTCAGTAGGTGGCGCTGTGGCTCAGCAGGTGGCGCTGTGGCTCAGTAGGTGGCGCTGTGGCTCAGTAGGTGGCGCTGTGGCTCAGTAGGTGGCACTGTGGTTCAGCAGGTGGCGCTGTGGTTCAGCAGGTGGCGCTGTGGCTCAGTAGGTAGCGCTGTGGCTCAGTAGGTGGCGCTGTGGCTCAGCAGGTGGCGCTGTGGCTCAGTAGGTAGCGCTGTGGCTCAGTAGGTGGCGCTGTGGCTCAGCAGGTGGCGCTGTGGCTCAGTAGGTAGCGCTGTGGCTCAGTAGGTGGCGCTGTGGCTCAGCAGGTGGCGCTGTGGCTCAGTAGGTGGCGCTGTGGCTCAGTAGGTAGCGCTGTGGCTCAGTAGGTAGCGCTGTGGCTCAGTAGGTGGCGCTGTGGCTCAGTAGGTGGCGCTGTGGTTCAGCAGGTGGCGCTGTGGCTCAGTAGGTAGCGCTGTGGCTCAGTAGGTAGCGCTGTGGCTCAGCAGGTGGCGCTGTGGCTCAGCAGGTGGCGCTGTGGCTCAGTAGGTAGCGCTGTGGCTCAGTAGGTGGCGCTGTGGCTCAGCAGGTGGCGCTGTGGCTCAGTAGGTAGCGCTGTGGCTCAGTAGGTGGCGCTGTGGCTCAGTAGGTGGCGCTGTGGCTCAGTAGGTGGCGCTGTGGTTCAGCAGGTGGCGCTGTGGCTCAGTAGGTAGCGCTGTGGCTCAGTAGGTAGCGCTGTGGCTCAGCAGGTGGCGCTGTGGCTCAGCAGGTGGCGCTGTGGCTCAGCAGGTGGCGCTGTGGCTCAGTAGGTAGCGCTGTGACTCAGTAGGTAGCGCTGTGGCTCAGTAGGTGGCGCTGTGGCTCAGTAGGTGGCGCTGTGGCTCAGTAGGTGGCGCTGTGGCTCAGTAGGTAGCACTGTGGCTCAGTAGGTAGCGCTGTGGCTCAGTAGGTAGCGCTGTGGTTCAGCAGGTGGCGCTGTGGCTCAGTAGGTAGCGCTGTGGCTCAGTAGGTGGCGCTGTGGCTCAGTAGGTGGCGCTGTGGCTCAGCAGGTGGCGCTGTGGCTCAGTAGGTAGCGCTGTGGCTCAGTAGGTAGCGCTGTGGCTCAGTAGGTAGCGCTGTGGTTCAGCAGGTGGCGCTGTGGCTCAGTAGGTAGCGCTGTGGCTCAGTAGGTGGCGCTGTGGCTCAGTAGGTGGCGCTGTGGTTCAGCAGGTGGCGCTGTGGCTCAGTAGGTAGCACTGTGGCTCAGTAGGTAGCGCTGTGGCTCAGTAGGTGGCGCTGTGGCTCAGTAGGTGGCGCTGTGGCTCAGTAGGTAGCGCTGTGGCTCAGTAGGTGGCGCTGTGGCTCAGTAGGTGGCGCTGTGGCTCATTAGGTGGCGCTGTGGCTCAGTAGGTGGCGCTGTGGCTCATTAGGTGGCACTGTGGCTCAGTAGGTAGCGCTGTGGCTCAGTAGGTGGCGCTGTGGCTCAGTAGGTGGCGCTGTGGCTCAGTAGGTGGCGCTGTGGCTCAGTAGGTGGCGCTGTGGCTCAGTAGGTAGCGCTGTGGCTCAGTAGGTGGCGCTGTGGTTCAGCAGATAGCGCTGTGGCTCAGTAGGTGGCGCTGTGGTTCAGCAGGTAGCACTGTGGCTCAGTAGGTGGCGCTGTGGTTCAGCAGATAGCGCTGTGGCTCAGTAGGTAGCGCTGTGGCTCAGTAGGTAGCGCTGTGGCTCAGTAGGTGGCGCTGTGGCTCAGCAGGTGGCGCTGTGGCTCAGTAGGTAGCGCTGTGGCTCAGTAGCTTGCTTAGTTCAGACGTGAAGCTCAGCAGGAAGCCATCAGCAGCAGCAGCAGCAGCAGCTCAGAGCAACAAGCTGCCAAAGCAGAAGTTCTCTGTGACGTCTGCACTGGAACCAAACTGAAGGCCCTGAAGTCCTGCCTGGTGTGTCTGGTCTCCTTCTGTCAGGCTCACCTGGAGCCTCATCTGACAGCTCCACGTCTGAGGAAACATCAGCTGATGGAGCCTGTGGAGAACCTGGAGGACAGGATGTGTCTGCAGCACGATAAACCTCTGGAGCTGTTCTGTAGGACCGACCAGACATGTGTCTGCTTGCTCTGTCCTGTTCTGGACCACAAGAACCACCAGGTTGTTCCTCTGAGAGAAGAATTTGAAGGAAAGAAGGCAGAGCTGAGGAAGACAGAGGCTGAAGTTCAGGAGATGATCCAGGAGAGACGAGTGAAGATCCAGGAGATCAAAGAGAAGCTGAAGATCAGTAAAGATGCTGCAGACAGAGAGAAAGCAGAAGGTGTTGAGGTCTTCACCGCTCTGAAGGAGTCTGCTGAGAGAGGCCTGAAGGAGCTCATCAAGGAGATCGAAGACAAACAGAAAACTGCAGAGAAACAGGCTGAAGACCTCATCAAAGATCTGGAACAGGACATCTCTGAGCTGATGAAGAGGAGCTCTGAGGTGGAGCAGCTCTGCCAGTCTGAAGACCACCTCCACCTCCTCCAAAGCTTCTCCTCCCTGAAAGCTGCTCCACCCACCAAGAGCTGGACAGAGGTCAGAGGTCCACCATCATATGAGGGGACTGTGGAGAGAGCTGTGGCTCAGCTGGAGGAGAAGATCAGGGAGGAGATGATGAAGATGATGGAGGCTGAGTTAAAGAGGGTCCAGCAGTCTGCAGTGGATGTGACTCTGGATCCTGATACAGCTCATCCTAAACTCATCCTGTCTGATGATGGAAAACAGGTCAAACATGGAGACGTTAGGAAGAACCTCCCAGAAAACCCAAAGAGATTTTCTAAATGTATTTTAGTTTTAGGACGTCAGAGTTTCTCTTCAGGCAGATTTTACTTTGAGGTTCAGGTTAAAGGAAAGACTGGATGGATGTTAGGAGTAGCCAGAGAGTCCATAGACAGGAAGGGAAGCATCACACCGAGACCTCAGGATGGTTTCTGGACTGTTGGGTTGATAAATAGCAATGAGTTCTATGCTAATGCTGAACCTGAGGTCCGTCTCCATCTCCAGTCTGGTCCTCAGAAGGTGGGGGTGTTTGTGGATTATGAGGAGGGTCTGGTCTCCTTCTATGATGTCGATGCTGCAGCTCTGATCTACTCCTTTACTGGCTGCTGCTTCACTCAGAAACTCTACCCAATCTTCTGTCCCCGTCCTAATGATGGAGGTAGAAACTCTGCTCCTCTGATCATCTGTCCTGTTCATCAGGCTGATGGTTGATGGGAGGAATGTGTTGGTGAAGAAGCTCCAACCTGACTGAGTCTGGAGGTGAAGTCCTGCTGGTGGAGAGGTGAGCTTGGAAACGTCCTCAGCAGGAAGTCAACAGTTCAGTTCTCAGCTGGATTATTTCCTGCAGCTCCTCCTGCTTCTCTGTTTCTGCTCATTTTCAGCTTCTGCTCTCATTAAATGGCAGAAATGTTTCTGTCATGGTGGTCCTCATGGAGCCAGACTGGTTCCTCTTCCTGTTTGACTGTCAATGTAAGATGTGGTGGTTGGTGAATAAAAGCAGAAAACGCTGGAACTGACTCTGTTGGATTGATTTTAGATCTTATTTCCTTTAACATCTGTCTCTAAATGAAGGATTATGGTTAATATATTAACAAGTAAAATGTCAAAGTCGTAAGGAGAAGATCACTACTGCCACCATCTGGTTTAGAAGGGAACTGCTTGTTCCTGTTGTGGTGAATTACTGGTAGAGGTGGCTATGGCCTAGCCAGTCATTAACCACCCTCTAGCTCCGCCCCCTGCACGTACGACCAGAAGAACGATAACCTATCCTAACCCTAATCTATCTCTGGCTCTGCAGCCAAAACTACTAGTCTGGTTCCATCAAATCAACCTATTCATTCCAAAAAAGTTAAAATCAATCCACTGGACTTTGTTTCTAAGTCTGAAGACGTTTCTCTTCCATCCAGGAAGATTTTTCAATCCAAAATGTCAGAAATAGCGTTTAGTTCCAGGTTTTATCCAGCAGCCCAACAAAGCCTGGTTTTAGTTTAGAAAACATGCAAATAGAAACGGATGAACGGGTCCCCCCCTTTGGAATGGGGGTCGTTTGGCTTCTTTGTTAGCCTGCAATGCCCCATACCTGTCTATGTCTCTGAAAGGGGGTCGTTAGAGGGAATAGTTGGCCTGGATGAATAGGCGAGTTCTTCTGTTCTTCAGTAAAGGGGTTGGGGCTGCAATGATTGCGGGAAGGAATCAACTCTATCGCTGCATCGTAGGTTATTGAAAGCTGAAATCCAACCCCCCCTCTCAAACCACCTCTAGCCTTCTAAGAAAAGAGGTGGTTTGAGAGGGGGGCCATTGCTGACATTTTGAACTGAAAAAGCTTCCTGGATGGGAAGTGAATCGTCTTCAAAATTGGAAACAAAGTCCAGTGGATTATTCTTTACTCTTTTGGAATGACTCTGACCTGGATGACTCTTCCCCAGCACATTGTGTTACAAGCGTTATCTTAGAGGTGGTCCTGTTGCATTTTAATTACTGCATGTAAAGGTGATATCAAATCAAATTTATTTGTATAGCCCTTTACAATAGCCAAATGGTACCCAAAGTGCTTTACAACAAAGCCATAAAACAATATATAACACATATAAAACATACAGATACAATTCAAAGTGCTGTATTGGTGCAGCGCTGCAGGACATTAAAAGCCTTCCAGAGGTGCATAGAAAGGAGCACACAGAAAGAGGACATCTAAGAGACAGTATTATAGTCAGAATTAAATGCTAATTTAAAAAAAGTGGGTTTTGATCTTTTTTTAAAAAGGCTGAGGTCAGAAACGGTGCGGATGTCAGGGTGTAGTTTGTTCCACAGTCTGGGAGCAGCGACGGCAAAAGAACCATCGCCCCACTGTTTGAGTCTTGACCTAGTGACCTCTAACAGAAGCTGACCCGAGGAGCATAAAGCTCTGCCACAATTGCGAAAAGTTAAAATCTCAGACAAGTAAAAAAAAGTTGAAGTTTAAAATCTATTCTAAAAAGGACTGGAAGCCAGTAGAGTGACGACAGCACAGGAGTAACGTGTTCACGTCTGGACGTATTTGTTAAAAATCGGGTGGCAGCGTTCTGCACAAGTTGGAGACGAGAAATTGATGACTGACTGAGGCCGACGTAAAGGGCATTGCAGTAGTCCAGTCATGAACTAATGAAAGCATGGATTCCCTTCTCAAGATCCTGCCGGTTACCCCAAGATTTTTGACATGAGATTTAAAAAGGGGGCCATATTGCTAGAGTTTGTGGTGAGAACATTTGAAATAGATGGAGAACCAAACAAAATTTATTCGGTTTTGCTGTCATTTAAGTGCAAAAAGTTCTGTGACAGCCACTGCTTTATATCTGAGATGCAGTCCAGTAGCTTAGTGAGTGCAGTTTTTTCGTTTGGTTTCAAGGACAAATATATCTGCAAGTCGTTGGCATATAAGTGAAAAAACAGGTTGTTGTTTTTTTATAATTGATCCCAGAGGTAGCATATATAAAGAAAACAAAATAGGGCCAAGAATAGATCCCTGTGGCACCCCACAGGGCAGGGATGCCTTTGAGGAGCAGTGGTCACCAATCACTACAGAGAAACTCCTGTTTGCCAGGTATGACCTAAACCACTGGAGAGCGGCGCCACAGATGCCGATGTGCTCTAAGCGAGATAGAAGGACTGCATGGTGGACTGTATCAAAGGCTGCTGAGAGGTCCAGCAGTACCAGCACAGCAGGATTCCCAGCCTCCACAGACAGGGCAATATCACTGTGCATCTTTAACAGTGCTGACTCGGTGCTATGTCGGGGTCTAAAACCAGACTGAAATTTCTCAAAAACAGAATTGATCTCCAGAAATGTCTGTAATTGAATAAAAACAACTTTTTCTAAAACCTTAGAAAGAAAAGGCAACTGGGAGACAGGTCTAAAATTGGAGAGTACAGAGGGGTCAAGATGCATATTTTTTTTTTATGAAGGGTCTAACCATAGCAGGTGTGAAGGCAGCTGGAACAGACCCTGAGCTAAGACAAGTGTTTATAAAAACAAGCAGACTTGGCCCAACGGAGCTCAGAACCTCCTTCAAAAACTTGGCTGCAATTATATCTAAGGGACAGTTTGTGGGTTTCATGCCACTAACCACCTTAGTAAAAGAAAGCAAAGAAATGCTCTCAAACTGCTCGAATGCAGCAGTCTGTGCAGGAGGAGCACAGACATCATCAGAAGGCATATTACTGTTACAGATATTCTGCCTGACAGATTCCACTTTATCAGTGAAAAAGGACACAAACTCCTCGCAGGTTGCAGTGGAGGCATCAGACAGGACAGTAGGGCATGGATTACGACAGAATCAATAGTATTAAATAGCAGTCTAGGATTATGAGAGCTATTATCTATTATGGAGGACAAATATTTGGACTTGGCGTCCTTTAGAGCTCTCTGGCAAGCAGCCAAGCTGTCCCTTAACCAGCCCAGGGATACATGCAGTTTATCCTTTTTCCACCGCCGTTCAGCCTGTCTGCATTGTTGTCTGAGCAGACGGGTATGGTCATTCAGCCAGGGACCAGACTTAGTTTGGGTAGTTTTTTGCCGAAATGGGGGAACAGAGTCAAGAATCGCAGAACATGTTGAATGGAACGTGGAGAGTAGGCTGTCTGGACAAAGTGGAGGAACCAGCCCACAGTCATCAGGCAGCTGAGAGTTTCTGAAGGCAGCAGCAAACTCAGCCGTTGATGGAGTAAAGATTCGGAGTCTGCAGGCTGGGGATACTGGCTTATTGGCAGGTGGGGGGGGGCAGCAAAGTCGAAAAAAACAGGGAGGGGATCTGAGATAGCAGTGTCTACTATTTCTCTGAGGCATACTGAAAGCCCATGAGAGATGACAAGGTCAAGTGTGTGCCCATACTCATGTTTTGGTGCATTAACAGATTGAGTGATTTCAAAGGAGACTATAGGGCCTTTGAATTCGTTGGCCAGTTGATTTGCTGCACAACAAACATGAATATTAAAGTCTCCACAAATCAGCAGCTAATCAAGTTTTGGGAGAAACTCAGACAAAAACTCTGAGAACTCTTGAAGAAAGTCCTTATTAGATCTGGGTCGGCGATAACCTGTGGCACACAGCACAGTGTCACGATTTGACTATGGTGAGTTGACCCAAACGCAGAGGCAGAGGGGCAGAGGTGAATCTGTTGTGGATTTAATAATGACTTGACAGAAATCAGAGGCTGGTTATCCAGAAATCCAAAAGGAAAACAAAGTCCAAACAAACATGAAACCAGAAGTCCAAAAATCCAAAACATGAAAACAAGTCTAACATACCAGAAACCATGGAGACATCAGGGGAATCACAAACATAACGAGGAAGGCACAGAGAGAAGAAGTTGGAGCATGTAGACGGTGTTTAACGAGGACCCAGCAAAGGGGAACTGAACAGAGAGGGCTTTTTAAAGGAGACTGAGACAAAGAGGGGGGTAATGAGGAAACTGGGAGCAGGTGTGCAAAGAACAAGAGGGAAAGAGCTAGGGAAGAAAGAGAACATAAGAGGGCAGCAGAGAGCAACAAATAGAAACCTGGAAGACTGGAAATAACGACAAAATGATAATCAAATAACTAGGACTATAAAACATGGTGAAAAGAAAACTAAACACTAGAAATCAAGGAGTAAAGTAAGACTCGTACTCGTCGTCTCCCGCTTTATCCGGAACCGGGTCGCGGGGGCAGCAGACTAAGCAGAGACTCCCAGACTTCCCTCTCTGCTGAAACCTCCTCCAGCTCTGTTGGGGGAAGCCCTAGGCGCTCCCAGGCCAGCCGAGAGACGTAGTCTCTCCAGCGTGTCCTGGGTCGTCCCCTGGGCCTCCTCCCGGTGGGACGTGTCTGGAACACCACCCGAGGGAGGCGTCCAGGGGGCATCCGAAGAAGAGGTCCGGGCCACCTCAACTGACTCCTCTCAATGTGGAGGAGAACCGCCTCTGCTCTGAGCCTCTCCCGAATGACCGAGCTCCTCACCCTATCTCTAAGGGAGAGCCCAGCCACCCTGCGGAGGAAGCTCATTTCAGCCGCTTGTATCCGGGATCTCGTTCTTTTGGCCATGATCCAAATTTCATGACCATACGTGAGGGTAGGAACGTAGACCGACCGGTAAATTGAGAGCTTTGCCTTTTCGCTCAGCTCTCTCTTCACCACGACAGACCGGTGCAGCGTCCGCATTATTGCAGCAGCCGCACCGATCCGTCTAGCGATCTCCCGCTCCATTCTTCCCTCACTCGTGAACAGGACCCCAAGATAGTTGAACTCCTCCACTTGAGGCAGGGACTCTCCTCCAACCTGAAGGGGACAAGCCACCTTTTTCCGGTCGAGAACCCTGGCCTCGGACTTGGAGGAGCTGATTCTCATCCCGGCCGCTTCACACTCTGCTGCGAACCGCCCCAGCGCACGCTGTAGGTCTTGGCAGGAGGGAGCCAGCAGAACTACGTCATCCGCAAAAAGCAAGGACGAGATCCGCTGTTCCCCAAACCAGACCCCCTCCGGTCCTTGGCTGCGCCTAGAAATCCTGTCCATAAAAGTTATGAACAGGACCGGTGACTGAGGGCAGCCCTGTCGGAGTCCAACATGCACTGGGAACAGGTCCGACTTAGTGCCGGCAATGCGAACCAGACTCCTGCTCCGCTTGTACAGAGAACGGATGGCCCCTAATAAAGGGCCCCCGACTCCATACTCCTGGAGCACCCCCCACAGGGCAGTACGAGGGACATGGTCGAATGCCTTCTCCAAGTCCACAAAACACATGTGGACTGGTTGGGCAAACTCCCATGAACCCTCAAGCACCCTGCAGAGGGTGTAGAGCTGGTCCACCGTTCCACGGCCAGGATGAAAACCACACTGCTCCTCCTGCAGCAACCCAGTCTCATGGGAAAATGTTCCTCCACTACGTTGGTCCACACGGCAAAACGTAGTGGAGGTACATTAATGGCCATTTTTTGTGGTACTGTTACATTTCTTCTGCCTATACGCTTTCTATTGTTTTACGTCCTAGTCACGTGACTTTCAAGATTCCAGCTGGGAGAAGAAAATATATATATATGGCCGACATTCGCTCATTTTTTTGTGGAAAGATTAATAACTTGAGTTTGTTTTTGCATTAAAATGAGTTTTGATTACATTTCTAGTGAGAAATGTATAGTTTGTTGTCAGAATATTTACTCAGGGAATGTACATATTCACTTGCTTGTTCGTTTCTTGCAAAGATTTTTCAAGATAATGTGAAACTGTAACGTTTTGGTATAAGCATGGCCGAGATTTCTCTAACTTTTAGTGGGAAAATCAATAATTTCAATCAGTTTCTGCATTTAAATGGGTTTTGATTACATTTATAGCGAGAAGTGTAGGGTTTATTTACATAATATTTACTTAGTGAACATACATAATCACCCGCTTGCTAGTTTTTGCTACGGTTTTTCGGATCTCGTCAGGATTATGTGAAATTGCAACGTTTTGGCTGCTACCCATCGCCTAGCATTTAGCTGCCGCCCCGATTCAACATTGAATTCTTTGTGATTTAACTCCATCTGACGGATCAAACCCTCGCCACTGCGTGCGTTGCGTCTGAGGTTGATTTTCAGATCAATATATTACGTCGTGGCATACGGGAGAAACTAATGTTGACAAAATGATCATGGGTTAAGATCGGACGTGTTTTATTTGGAAATCTACCGGATCCTTTGTGCATTTAACTTCCTGTTTGGTGCGATCTCATTGATGGGTTTTGACCAGATTTTGACCAAAGAGGAACTCAAAAAAACAAACAATTTAAATACACAACCAGCATATCTGGAATCAATGACAGAGAGCGACTGGGACCAGAAGTTTATTAATTTCTCCCCATTGATTTCCATTCAAAATGTTTTCGCTCCCACCGGGCTCTAGGGAAGGGGCGTGCATACCGCCACCTACTGTTCATGAGTGTGTAGCAACATTGTGTTACATTTATTAAATTCTATTTTTTTAAGGATAGTACAACAATGATAAATTGTAAGTTAATATAAAACACAAATATAGATTTAAGTACTAAATTTCAACCAGGAAAAAATACTTTTCCTTTTGCATATAGTCTTTAATGATTACACGTGCACTCCATTTTCTATTTCATTTTTATTACAAGTATATGGTTTACAACAGTTTTCAATGGGATGAGAACATTTGGACACTGTGAAACAATGAGAGATTTTTTTAATGAACGTATGGAAAAGAACAAGCATCTGTTTGCTTTCAGAGGGAGGAGTAGACACCGCTGTCAGCGACCAGCTTTCAAGCAAACGTTTGTGTTTTATTATTAGTTTTAGATCAATATCACTGGCGATATTCTGCTATAACATGTGAAGTAAAGAATAAAACAGTGAAGCTCAACTTTCAAACACGTAAAACCTTTCAAATTTCAAGTTCTGCACGTTGGAATTGAGGCGGAGTTAAGTCGGGTTGTTCGTCCTACTCCGTGCGCTCTCCCGACGAGGGGATACAAATTTTCGCAGGGATAACAACCTTAGCACGACACCTGTAGCTTCTAGCTTCGTCGCAGCATGTTGCTTTTGTAGGTGTTTCAACAGATTACAGTTGCTGTTCTCGGCTGTAGATAGAATCTTTGATCCAAGGCACAAATTGTAAATTAATGAGAATATCTCCAAGTGAAGAAACTCGACTTGGGCTCTGCAGCAGCTGCCATGACTAGTGCTGGTAAACACAAACACGCCCTCAGCATGTTTCCTTCCTGTCTCCCTCTCTAACACAGGAAGACAATACTTCACTGCAGCTTTTAAGTCTCTAGCTGATCCCGAGACTATAAAATAACGCAGTAATGCATCATGTAGTAATGTTAACGGAGTTACCGAATTTAAAAACTAACGCGTTAGCTTACTAGTTAGTGAAAAAAATACCGCCGTTACAGTAACGCGTTAGTCCCAACATTGGTTGCGATGCAACATGTCTAAAATAAAAATCTGTGATCAAAGCCTGACCACTGAATTACCGTCACACACAAACCCCCCAGTTGAGGCTGAGACAAAGGTTACAGAAATTTCCAGCTTCCCCCAGACATCACTTCACTGAAATACCAATCAACAGAAGAAGTTGTGATGCAGCAGGACCAACCCCCGACATCATTCATCCTTAAAGTCGTAGGGAAGCGGCCGTTCAAACCGTTGCATTTCCGAATTCTCCCTCCTGGTGCCCGACTTTACTCAAGTGAATAAAGTGAATGTGATTGGTCGATTATCAAGGAGCGGGATTGTTGTGGCGGAAGGTTCTGCAACCGACTACGTGTTGGACGGTCACAAACCCAAACAGTCCTCAAGTGTAAGTGTAAAGACAAAAAGCAGCTGTGATTGGTCCTTGGCTTGCCTTTCCGGCTGTTTGTGTGGTCGTCCTTCTCAATTCGATGCCGGGGCACGCCATTTTTAAAAACCGAGGAACAACTACAATGGACATCTACGACAAAACTTTAATCAGTCCTTCTGGCAACTCCATTGACAGAATCTGTTCCTCCGCAATGTCTAGCAACTCTAGATCCATCTCCGTGACATCTTGCAGATGCGCCATTATTGTTTTGGTAGATAAACACTCCCACCGGCCCTGAAGTTCAAGTGAGTTCGCGAATAGGCTCCCCCTTGCGCTTTGGCGGGAAACTGCTGTGCGTCCCTAGAAATTCCAGTCCGACTGACTGATTGCATCGACCAGCAGAACTACAGCTTATAGTTGTTAAATTTTGTGATGTTAGATTGCGCCTCAGAGCCACTGCAGCTTATCCGCTAGTAAATGTTAAGAATTATAACTTTTTAGCTAAATTGTGAGCTTTTAAAGGTTGACCATCATCATAGTTATGTCACTGTTGTACTGAACCATCTACTGGCTAAGGGATTTCTGAAGCTGTGGCCTTGGAGGCAGCATATCATAAGAGGAAGGAAGATGGTGCCCCTGTGTTTGGCTGGCGTTTCCCTCTGCTGAGAGTGTTAATATTTTTCCTCTATCTGTTGTACGTAGTGTGTCACCGCTGCTGGTGTATGATCGCCTGACAATTCTTAATATTTTTTAATCTTTGGAAAAACTTCCGCCTTACCTGGAGTCTATACCGACGCATCTGTGGCGTCCTTTCTGCTCGTTACCTCGCAACGGTCGCCGCAGAAAAATTCTTTGAAAGAAAATAATAATATTTTTTTAAAGCAGTTAATGATTCCAACAAGCAAACTCATATTATAATTACCTTAAAAATATATTCTGATGGTTCTAAGAATTTAAAAAGGTGTGTGGGAATAGGAATATATGTACCAGAGTTCAAAATACACATTTCTAAAAGAATTTCAGATCAACTATCTGTTTTCACAGCAGAGATGGTGGCAGTTATACTGAGTTTCCAATGGGGGGAGGAGGTCAGAGCAGACAGGGTGGTGGTCTGCACGGATTCCAAAGCAGCTTTAGAAAGTATTCAGGGAGAAGGAAATAATAGGAAAGATTTAGTATTAGAAATTCAGCACAGTTTATTTAGATTATACAGGAGTGGCATTGATATTTGGTTTTGTTGGGTTCCAGCTCATGAAGGGGTAAAAGGAAATGAAAAGGCAGACAAATTAGCAAAAAGGGCTTTAGAGGAGGCAATAACAATTACAATTCCTTTAGGGAAAGGAAAATCATTTATTAAGAGGAAAGAAATTGAAAAATGGCAAAAAAGGTGGAATGAAGATAAAAAAGGAAGAAGGTTATATAAAGTACAAAAGTCAGTATTAAATAGAAATATTAATGAGAGAAACCGAAGGGAAGAAATAATAATGATCAGATTAAGAGTAGGTCATACTTATTTAAATGACAATTTATACTTAATAGGGAGGAAAAATAATGATAAATGTGAAGGATGTGGAGAGATAGAAAATGTAGAACACGTATTGATCAACTGTAAAACATGTGAACCTGAAAGGGAGAAATTGAAAAGAGTTGAAAGGACAGGCCAAGAATGGAGTCTTAAAGGATTATTGGGAAATAAAGGAAATATGAAAGATATTTATAGATTAAGGAAAGCATTATTTATTTATCTTCAGAACACAAAATTAAAAAACAGTTTGTGTTCTAACATCAGTTGTTTTATTTCATCCCATATATGGAATGAAATAAATCTGTTCCCCCTGTCTAAATCAGACAAAAAAGGTCCCAGCTTTTTCATTTTTGGCTTATAAGCATCTTTTATGATGACAATTCATTCCTGAAACTTTGGAGTTGATTGACCTTTGTTTGTTAAAGTTACAAGGAGGGAACAGATTATAGCAGACCACCTGCTGTAAAGGGCAATTTTGCAGGCAACTACCTACTATGTAGCATTGTCAGTTTGATCTGCCCTGAAATAAATTGGCACTTTGAAACATATCTTTGTTGCTTGTATATAGAATTGCTTAGCAGAGGTTCATGATGCAAATGCATGTCAAGTTCTTCAACAGATGGTATTATTCTCCAGTGCAATAACATTTCTGAAATAAAGGCTATAAGGGCATAATGTGAACCTTTAAAAAAAAAAAAGTAAATAGTTACTTTTCACAGTAACGCATTACCTTATGGTGTAAGTAACTGAGTTAGTAACTACGTTTCTTTTGAAATGAAGTAACTGGTAACAGAAATTAGTTACTGCTTTTCAGTAACTAGCACAACACTGATCACAACTCATTCATACACCGATGGTGAGCAGCTCCATTGTAGCCACAGCTGCTGTGGTGCTCAGTGACAGAAGGGAGGCTGCCGTACACCGGCTTTTATTGTTGGGTCCAAAACAAACCCGTTCAGTGGTTTTAATGACCACAAATGCAATATGTGTTTGACTGTAAAATTTATCGTGGGAGACTTCAATATCTGCTAATGATCCTCAATATAGAATAATAAAAGAACAAGAAGCGATACAATCAGAAATATGTAGTTTTTTTATCAGTTTTTGCTCAAACTGGTATTTAATGTCAAATCTGTTCACATTAAATGAGGTCCATTAGATTCCGAGCTTAGCCAATAATTATTTTCAGAAATGAATATTGAATAACCTGCAGTGATAAATCTCTACTTTAGTATTAAAAGAATACAAAACATTTTTTTACTTTTAATCTTAAACTTAACTTCAAAAAATTACATGAGATCATGAAAAGGAAAAAATTCATAGCCTCACATTTAGTTTTAAATTAAAATAAGATATTTAAAAGCTACATAATAATGTTATTTAATAGACTATTAGTAGATGTGTGTATTATACAAAAACGATGGATAAAATAATTTGCTTAAATAGGATTTATTGTCAATAAATTCTAAAAAAAAAAACAGCAAACATGCTTGATTGTAATAAAATCTATAAAAATAAATGCAGTGTCTCCGTTTCAGCTGCTCTTCCAGGTGTAGGCGTGGTCCTCCATCGCTATGTGGGTCAGGGCGGTTTTTCCCAGAGTGGGAGGCCGCTGGAGGTGATCGATGGAAGCAGGAGGAAGACCGCAATGAGTCACGTTTCCTGTTGTGTTGCTACACTGTAGAAAATAACGGGGAAGCAAAACAGAAAATAAATAAATAAAATTCAATTCAGCCCAGAGAAAAACAGAGGAGACAATTTATAGCAGTGCTAGGCCTGGGCAAAAAAATACAAATTAAAAAAAAGATTTAATGAATGAATTCAAATTTTTTAAGCAAATTATTTATAACGGCCTATTTTTTGCTCTACGACGTTTCTGTAGCCGCAGTATTACTCTCAGGGATTTCGTTGCAACACATGAAACAGCAAACATCATCATAACTACAGGTGAGTGAGAAGTTTGTTCTTAAAAGGGACACAGTTACATGAACGAGTTGCAGCCAAGATGGCAGAGGCAGTGAATAGCGGCAGTGAACATTAGCAACAAGCAAAGTTCCTGGCAGGGAGGCAAGTTTGTTTAGCTGCGGTTCCATTAGAATAAATTAGTCCTCCAAAAACCTGAGCACCCAGGGTGCAGACCAGGAAGCAGAGTCGTAGTTTAACAGACCTCTCTGCAGCTTCTCTACTGTTAGAGTTATGATTATAAAATGATGCTACATTTCTGTGCTGTGATTCAATCAGGAGGGTCATAGACTTTTGTGACCTGCATCCTGCTATCCTGTGATTCAATCATTAGGTCATGAGGCAAAGTCACAAGGTTGCAACCTGCTGTGATTCAATCATTATGGGTTTTCTGTTTAAGACCTGCCCTATTATGTTGTAAACTGTTAATAAAAGGCTTTGCTGTGAAGGGATCTGTGAGAAAGTGTGCTGTTTGTGAGCCAGCAGGTTCTCTCCCCTACTGCAGAGGTTGATGTTTCAAAATCCCTGTCTGTGTTTGATCATTTCATCCTCTTTATCTTTTAAACTCACATTTCTCTGGATTAAAACCCAACATTTTTGGTGCCGAAATCTCGGGAGTCAAGATCCAATTTTCCAGGACCGTGCGGGACCAAGGCCAAGAAACTGTCGACAGCCGTCCACCCTTTGCCGGACGGGGCCAATAGGTTGGTCCAGCCCTGCCCTGGACATCCTGGTGACGACTCAAGCTGAGGACTGATCTACACGACAAAGGGTAGGCCTAAAGCTTTTGATCAAAAGTTGGTCTGGGACCATGTGAAAGCTGTAACTAGTTGTAGTCGCTAGAATATTTGACAAACAGGGTTTTGTTGTGAGAGATCTGGGATCGGTATTCTGTGCGTTTGGGTCTGGGACCCTCTGTGTTCTTTTAAGATAAGAACACAGCTAAGTAAGGTTTGCAGCTGCAGCAGGGATATTTGACGAAGCAAAGCTTTGTTGACAGATCTGGGATCTGGGTATCCGGTGCGTGCGAGGGCCTGGAGCTGGAGACTCCAAAGTGTACACGATAAATGTTTTTTGTCTATGTTTGTTAAAATAAAAAAAATATCTTAGGCCTTAGAATAGGTGTGTGTGACTGTGTGAGAGTGTGTGAGGAAACAATTGAACCTTTCAGGTTCTGTTGTTTCATATTAAAACAGCAGGGGTTAATACAGTACAACTCTTGTGGATGCAGAGGCAAGAATTTCTCACCTGAAAAGGTAGAAGCAGAAATTACCACAACAGTGTTTGGGTGCTGTCCTGCTGAATAAACATCCAGTGCGTAGAATACCCTAGGTGTTTGTACTGGACTAAATTCTTTCAAATGGGAACAGGTCAAAATAAATTAGAGATAATTTAGAATCTACGATTAGAAGTTGTAGAAGTGCAGGATCCAACAAAAAAAATAATCACTTGAATATATAGTTTGAGGGACGCCTCTATTCCAAGACCCACTCTTTACTCCATCCAGACAGTGTCTTGCCCACGACCAAAATCTAATAAATTAAACAAGATTCCCAAAGGAGTAAATCATGATAATCTAATTAAAATTAAAATAACTCCAATTGGGGAAAAAATTAAAGCGATTAAATGTGGTCTGTTTAACATAAGATCTCTTTCCTCTAAAAGTCTGCTAGTTAATGACTTGATTTGTGATAATCACATTGACTTGTGTTGCCTTACAGAAACCTGGCTGCAGCAAGAGGATTATTGTTCCCATCCATTCATCCTGTCAGCTGAACTGCTGCTAGTTTTCCTCACATGCCTGGAAGATGTCTAGAGCTGCTACCACAGATGATCTCGCTCTCCAGATGAACGATTCAGATGAGCTAGAATGAATAGAAGGGGTAGAGCGTAGCCGCCTGTGGCCCGGGCTGCCTGTCACAGCTACAGTCCAGATGACGTAATCCGTGCGCCGCTTTGTTTAAAAAAAAAATTATAAATATAAAAAAATCTAACGGCAGATGTCTGGGGGACAGTGATTGGCCTCCATGTTCTGAATGCTCGCATACCATAAAGAATAAATGATGAACAGTTTAGTTTGTGCCTTCAAGTCGTTGCCCATAGGAAGACGTTACTGGATATAACCTAACGGAATATCTTCAGAACGGCTCCAAATGACACTAAACTCATAAGGGTGAGTAGAACATGATGGAATAACGGAAAATCAAGGGACCAATGGAAAAAAACAGGGTTCCCCTTTAATACTCACAACTCTTTAAAACATTTAATCCTTAGTTTCCCTGATCCAAATTGCAAAGCAAGAAAACCTCTTCTTTTTGTAACTTTGTATGAATTGTCTGAATTTTTAGATGAGTTCCTTTCTGATTTGGTGTTAAATACTGACAGGGTCATCATAGTGGGAGATTTTAACATCTGTGGAATGGTATTTTTCTTCGGCCTGTTTGTCAGTGATATTAAAGTCTGTTTTTTCTCTTTTCCTCAATAAAAGTGATTACTTAGAAGCCTTGTTAAGATGAAAGGAAAGGAAGGACGTTTGAAAGGAAGTTTCCCCCTAGGTTAGATAAGGGGGAAACAAGTCAAGATTCTCACGTCCTGGTGTCAATAGAAAACAATTGTCATCTCTGTCCTTTCATGAACTAAAGTGTTTCTCTTGGGAAATGTGTGTGGAGTTCCCCTTTTTATGCAGGGGTTGGAATGCTGCAGCCTCAGATCAACTATGAGCTGTATTCAGCCGGTCGTGTTGTTCTCCTCTGCAGAGTAAAATAAAACCTTTTCTTCCTTGGATATCAACTCTCAGTGTTTATATTATTTTTTACTCCAAACATCCATGCTGACATTGAAGGCGATAGCTTAAGAGCAGCCTTTAATGCTATCTTTGACGCTATTGGCTTTGTTCAAAATGTGAATAGTCCCACACATTCTCATCTTCATATTTTGGATCTTGTGCTGACATACGGCATAGAATGTGAAGAAATAACAGTATTTCCTCACAACCCTGTCCTCTCTGACCACTTTCTAATAACCTTCAGGATTACTTTAACAGAGTTCTCCTCCCCCAAAAGAAGGTTTCACTCTAATTCAATTTCAATTTAATTCAGTTTATTTCTATAGCGCCAATTCACAACACAAGTCATCTCAAGGCACTTTACAGTTCAACTAGATTGGTGGTTTTCAGGCATAGTGCTCCCTGGAGGGGGGCTCACCCTTTCATACTTTGAAAACCCCTGAACTAGATCATACAGTCAAATTGATTCAAAGTTTTCTATCTAAGGAAAACCAGCTGATTGCATCGACTCATTGACTCTTCAGCAACCCCTCACACTAAGCATGCTTGTAGCGACAGTGGAGAGGAAAAACTCCCTTTGAACAGGAAGAAACCTCCAGCAGAACCAGGCTCAGTGTGAGCGGCCATCTGCTGAGGCCCACTGGGGTTCAAGGAGACAGAAGCAGACATAGAAAAAGAAGCATAGATACAAAAGGCGACTGTCAACCAGCTCCACAGGCGGCCCCGTCCAGGAAACACACAGCCAGGCAGACGAGCTCCGAGCCAGCTCCCATGTCAGAGGATGAAGAGAGCACATCCAGTTAGTCACAGTCAGAGAAACAGGACTACACTGAAAAACAGACTGAGCTCGGTTATCCTGCCTGAGCTCAGGATAACCTGAGCCACTCTAACTATAAGCTTTATCAAAAAGGAAAGTTTTAAGCCTAGCCTTAAAAGTAGACAGGGTGTCTGCCTCACGGACTAAAACTGGTAGTTGGTTCCACAGGAGAGGAGCCTGATAACTAAAAGATCTGCCTCCCATTCTACTTTTAGAAATTCTAGGAACCACTAGTGAACCTGCAGATTGAGAGCGAAGTGCTCTGTTAGGAACATAAGGAACAATCAGATCTCTGATATCAGATGGAGCTTGGCCATTTAAGGCTTTATATGTGAGAAGGAGGATTTTAAATTCTATTCTGGATTTAACAGGAAGCCAATGAAGAGAAGCCAGGATAGGAGAGATGTGATCTCTCTTTTTCATTTTCATCAGAACTCTGGCTGCAGCATTTTGGATCAGCTGAAGGCTTTTAACTACAGTTTGTGGACTTCCTGATAGTAAAGAATTACAATAGTCCAGCCTTGAAGTAACAAATGCATGGACTAGTTTCTCAGCATCACCCCTGGACAGGAGATTGCTCATTTCTGCAATATTCCTCAGATGAAAGAAGGAAATTCTAGAAACCTCTTTGATCTGGGATTTAAATGACAGGTCCTGATCAAAAATAACACCAAGTTTGTTTACTTTATTATCTGAAATCAGTTTAATCCCATCCAAATGAAGTGACTGGCTAATCAGCTTCTTTTTCAGAGACTCTGGTCCAAAGACTATACAGTGGGGCCAAAAAGTATTTAGTCAGCCACCAATAGTGCAAGTTTTCCCACTTAAAAAGATGAGCGAGGCCGGTAATTTCATCATAGATATACCTCAACTATGAGAGACAAAATGAGAAAAAAAATCCAGAAAATCACATTGTCTGATTTTTAAAGAATTTATTTGCAAAATATGGTGGAAAATAAGTATTTGGTCAATAACAAAAGTTCCTCTCAATACTTTGTTATATACCCTTTGTTGGCAATGACAGAGATCAAAGGTTTTCTGTAAGTCTTCACAAGGTTTTCACACACTGTTGCTGGTATTTTGGCCCATTCCTCCATGCAGATCTCCTCTAGAGCAGTGATGTTCTGGGGCTGTCGCTGGGCAACACGGACTTTCAACCTCCAAAGATTTTCTATGGGGTTGAGATCTGGAGACTGGCTAGGCCACTCCAGGACCTTGAAATGCTTCTTACGAAGCCACTCCTTCGTTACCCGGGCGGTGTGTTTGGGATCATTGTCATGCTGAAAGACCCAGCCACGTTTCATCTTCAATGCCCTTGCTGATGGAAGGAGGTTTTCACTCAAAATTTGACGATACATGGCCCCATTCATTCTTTCCTTCACACGGATCAGTCGTCCTGGTCCCTTAGCAGAAAAACAGCCCCAAAGCATGATGTTTCCACCCCCATGCTTCACTGTAGGTATGGTGTTCTTTGGATGCAACTCAGCATTCTCTCTCCTCCAAACACGACGAGTAGAGTTTTTACCAAAAAGTTCTATTTTGGTTTCATCTGACCATATGATATTCTCCCAGTCATCGTCTGGATCATCCAAATGCTCTCTAGCAAACTTGAGACGGGCCTTGACATGTACTGGCTTAAGCAGGGGGACACGTCTGGCACTGCAGGATTTGAGTCCCTGGCGGCGTAGTGTGTTACTGATGGTAGCCTTTGTTACTTTGGTCCCAGCTCTCTGCAGGTCATTCACTAGGTCCCCCCGTGTGGTTCTGGGATTTTTACTCACCGTTCTTGTGATCATTTTGACCCCACGGGGTGAGATCTTGTGTGGAGCCCCAGATCGAGGAAGATTATCAGTGGTCTTCCATTTTCTAATAATTGATCCCACAGTTGATTTCTTCACACCAAGCTGTTTACCTATTGCAGATTCAGACTTCCCAGCCTGGTGCAGGTCTATCATTTTGTTTCGGGTGTCCTTTGACAGCTCTCTAGTTTTGGCCATGGTGGAGTTTAGAGTGTGACTGTTTGAGGTTGTGGACAGGTGTCTTTTATACTGATAACGGGTTCAAACAGGTGCCATTAATGAAGGTAACGAGTGGAGGACAGAGGAGCCTCTTACAGAAGAAGTTACAGGTCTGTGAGAGCCAGAAATCTTGCTTGTTTGTAACTGACCAAATACTTATTTTCCACCATATTTTGCAAATAAATTCTTTAAAAATCAGACAATGTGATTTTCTGGATTTTTTTTCTCATTTTGTCTCTCATAGTTGAGGTATATCTATGATGAAAATATCCGGCCTCTCTCATCTTTTTGAGTGGCAGAACTTGCACTATTGGTGGCTGACTAAATACTTTTTTGCCCGACTGTAACTTCTGTTTTGTCTGCATTCAGAAGCAGAAAGTTAAGAGTCATCCAGGTTTTTATGTCTTCAAGACATGCCTGTAATCTATGTAATGGGTTAGCTTCATCTGGATTTATAGACAGATATAGCTGGGTATCATCAGCATAACAGTGGAAATTAATCCCATGCTGTCTAATAACTCTACCAATTGGGAGCATGTATAAAGTAAAGAGAATTGGTCCTAGCACTGATCCCTGTGGTACTCCACAGGTAACCTTTGAGCGTGTTGAAGATCTATCATTAACATAAACAAACTGAAATCGATCAGATAGATCAGATTTAAACCAGTCTAGAGCTGTTCCTTTAATTCCAACAAAATATTCAAGTCTTTCTAAAAGAATATTATGATCAACTGTATCAAATGCAGCACTAAGATCCAACAGGACGAGCACAGATACAAGTCCATTATCTGAGGCCATGAGAATATCATTAGTGACTTTCACCAGAGCTGTTTCAGTGCTATGATGAGCTCTAAAGCCAGACTGAAACTCTTCAAAAAGTTCATTATGGTGTAAGTGATCAAACTTGTTTGGCAACTACTTTCTCAAGAATTTTGGATAAGAAAGGAAGATTGGATATAGGTCTATAATTGACCAAGTCATCTTGGTCAAGAGACGGTTTCTTAAGCAGAGGTTTAATTACAGCAACCTTAAAAGCTTTAGGTACATATCCCTGTAACAGAGATAGATTAATCACATCTAAAATGGAGGAGGAGATCAAAGGGAATACCTCCTTAAATAACCTGGTTGGAACTGGATCTATATAAACTTATCTTTATGATGCAACAGCGGTTTACTTTCTCTTTTCTTACCAAACGTCATGTGAAGAACTTTGAAATGCTGTCTCTAAATCTGCTCCGCCCTGATTCAACATTTTTCTAATGAAGGTGTTCATTCATTTGAATCTATAAACATCTTACCTGCGCCTCACATGTCTTTATGTTCATGACAGCAGTCGGCGTGTGGGTGTAAAGAGTGGCAGAGAAGTTGCCTTTTTGTGCAGTTTGAAGAAGACTTGTGATGGCATGAAGAGAAGAAGGGAGGATGGGTCCTAAAGGGAGGAAAGACCTTTAGATCACTTGGTTTCTGCCAGTTATATCACAGCCAATGATGTCATGATCAGGGATACAACTCTTTTCATTTCCCATACGACACAGGTATCACAGCTTTGAGAATTGGCATATACCGATATTGACCCGAAACTATATCAGCTTATACAGTAGGAGCCATTCAAAATTTCTTGCTTCCTAGATGGGCCCTTGGTTGGTTCTTGGCTGGTCCCTGGCAGGCCACTGGCTGTCTCTTGGCTGGTCCCCTTCAATTCCTTTTTAAACAATCTTTGTACTAAAATATTCTTTCTGTTATGATTTGTTGACATTGAGATCTAAAGAGAAGCGCTATCTCCTGGTCAGACCCTGTAATTCAGTGAAAGGGTGGGTCACAGTAAAAAAAATATGTTTGGTTCATAGAGGTGATTTGGCTGGGAGTTGGCTGCCATTCGGGTGGCATTTCACTGGGAAGGGCCATTTTGAATGGCTGCTACTGTTGTAGCATTACTCAAACCAGTTAAACAAAAGGTATGAAAAAAATGACCCTGTAAAATTACCCAATGGGTTACAATAACTTAACAGAAGCAGAATGTTTCTATTTGCTTGACACTATCAGTTATTTCAGATGCTGGCCGATAAAATCCGATATTAGTTTTTATTCTAATATCGGACCAATAACTGATATCAATGTCGGATTGGGAAATCGCTAGTCATGATGTCCAATTTTTGGTCTTTTTCTTTTATCCCAGACCAAATCTTATGGAATTCCACATTTCATCTCCCCAAACTCTCCTCCAGCTACTCTGGGACTCCCAGGCCCTTCGACAGACTTCCGTCCCGGGTCTTTGTCTGGTAGGACTTGCCAGGAAAACCGGCCAAAGGTTTGAAGTCCGGTTGGACTTCAGCCCAACTCTGCGATGTAGAGGAGTGATTGCTTTAATGCATACTCCCTTATCAAGTTGTTGCCCTTTCGAGGCCGATTCTCTCGTTGTGCGAGAATATTTTGGATTGGGCCAAGTTTCAGCCTGATCGTGCATCCTGTAGTTGCCATGCAGCAGTTAACGAGGGGCAACTAGCCTCTCACCACCACTTCCCGATCAGGAATCGTAAGGTCAGGAGAGATTCAACCCATTGCAAATTCAGTCGGCCCTTGTGAAGTGTTCCTTTGCAAATCCTGCTGTAGAGGCAGAGATACAAGCGTCTACGAGCAAATTTACTACAACCCCCCGCACTCCGCATGTGCAAATAAGGAAGTTCTTCTCCTTGCAGACTGATGAGTACGATCAACATCATCTCTTGGCGCCGAGTAGCTGAGTTGTAGCTGAGTACAATGGTTGAAAATATTGTACAGGGTATGCCGGGCTTCGGATGACCCAAGAGGACCACTCCTCCAATCCGCCTTTGTCCCTCTGCCCGCCCCAGGAGCCCCTAGCACTTCGCCTACCAGCCTGGCACTGAGGAGGATGACACCATCATCTGTCTGCTGCAATGACTCCCTAACCAGCCAGAGTGCTAAAGGTAGTCTGAGGACTGGACCACCATTTTCCTCACTCACTACCCTCAGCATGTGAGCACAGCTCCTTTCTAACGCAGACTTTTGCATTCTCTCCCCATTTCGACATCAACAACTGACTCGACTGGCGAGGACGACCCAGTGGACCCTGAACTTTACGGTCTTTAGAACCATTGATTTATATCTGAACAACAAACTAGAGCAAATACGATGTTGCTCCTTAACAGCAGGGGGCACTCCTAAAGACCTGCCTTACTCTATAGTGGCATCTGGAACTAAAAGGCTAGCTACGCTGCTCAGGAAGGCCTATTCTGAACCAGAATGCCCCTGGACAGTCCAGATGGTGGAAGACAGGACTCAAGTAAAATTAAAGTCTCTAGGGACAAAGTCTCTGACATCCTTCAGTTAAATATTGATGCACCCTCGGTGCACAAAGAAGTGTTGTCACAGATCCTTACTGGCAGCTAATAGACTTTATAAGTCACTAAAAAAACGCTCAATAGCTACATCTCTCCCGATTTTGCTGTCTTTTCATTCTGCTCCTGTTTTGTTTGGTGCATAAATGTACATTTTGAACAGAGGTTGACCCCTCGCAGCCCTTTCAGCTCTGGTGGTTCTGTACCTGTGAGCTCCAGGCTGCTAATGTTGTGGTAGCTACAATCCACCAAATTCTTCACATTCACACTGCGGCCCTGGAAAACACACCATCAAACAAATGTTTATTTGGAGTTTAAAAATCTGCCTGTTTTATGGTTCATTTTTTTCTATAAAAGTGTTAAGTCCATCAAACAGACATTAACAAGGTACCAGAAAACATTTTTGGAAGCAAAATGTTTTAAAAACTCAATCAAGAGTCGGATCAGAAAAACTAGTGAGATCTTATTCCTGGACCTTCAGCACATTCATGGTAGCGCCTCTGAAGGCGGTGGGGGCCAGCAGGGTCGGTGGCAGACCAGTCTGAGATCCGGCCGCAGCCACAACACTCCGGCAGTTGATGAGGAAGTTGATGAGGTTGAAGGTGTGCGCCCCCTCCACACACACTGCAGACTCTGGTCTGTGGTCCAGGGTAAGACTCTGACCTTCTTTCTGCCTGTACAGTTGGTTAAGGAACCTTCAGAGTTTCTAGTTTTTCTACCAATAAGGAGCAAAGCTATGTATTGTTTCAGAGCTGGAGGAGGATACATCTGTATGCTGATGGACTCAGGCTTCCCTAGTTTGTCCTGGATTCCCATCTCCTTTAGCCAAGACAGGCTGTCATCTCTTTTATGACTGGATCCATCACCTTTCTGATCATCTTCATCAACCTGGAAGCTACAGCATTCTTTATCAATAGTTTTGTAGTCAAGACCATACCAACAGAGACCAAAGAGTACAGACATGACATTTGAAGGGCAAGACCAATACAAGACCAAGACCTTTAGAGGTCGAGACCAAAACAAGACCACGACCTTTAGAGGTCGAGACCAAAGCAAGACCAAGACCTTTAGAGGTCGAGACCCAAACAAGACCAAGACCTTTAGAGGTCAAGACCCAAACAAGACCAAGACCTTTAGAGGTCGAGACCCAAACAAGACCAAGACCTTTAGAGGTCGAGACCCAAACAAGACCAAGACCTTTAGAGGTCGAGACCCAAACAAGACCAAGACCTTTAGAGGTCGAGACCCAAACAAGACCAAGACCTTTAGAAGTCGAGACCCAAACAAGACCAAGACCTTTAGAGGTAGAGACCCAAACAATACCAAGACCTGCAGAGGTCGAGACCCAAACAAGATCTTCAGAGGTTGAGACCAAGGCAAGACCAAGACCTTTAGAGGTCGAGACCAAAACAAGACCAAGACCTTTAGAGGTCGAGACCCAAACAAGACCAAGACCTTTAGAGGTCGAGACCCAAACAAGACCAAGACCTTCAGAGGTCGAGACCCAAACAAGAACAAGATCTTCAGAGGTCAAGACCAAGGCAAGACCAAGACCTTTAGAGGTCGAGACCAAAACAAGACCAAGACCTTTAGAGGTCGAAACCAAGAAAAGTCTAACACCTTCAGAGAGAGACCATATAAGTTATTGGTTTTATCTTGGTCTCTGTACTCCTTTGTCTCTGTTAGTGTCGTCTTAACTACAACACTATTTTCAATGATCAATGCAGTCAAATCAGGAAATGAAACTAGTTTGGAGGAAGTTTAGCACTTCTTTAAGCAACAGGGAAAACTCACAGATCTTTTTCTTCCTCATCATCCTCCTCTCCTCTCTGTTGAACTTTGAGTTGCTCATTGACCCCGCTCCGTTCCTTCAGCAGAGGAAGGCTGAACTCCACACCTAAACAAAGAGATGGCAGGGCAAGCAAAGACTGTCAGATTCTCCAGAACCGTAGATACATAAAACAATCAAGCAGACTTTTAAGAAGCAAAGTTAAAAACAACTAAAGAAGGGAAATGTTTACTGCCACCATTACTGGGAGAAAATATGATAAACAAAATAATATTGGCTGGTGTAAAAATCAATCTTACCTTCAGTCTTCATCGCTTCCCTGAGACCGTGCGTTGTGGGAGAAATGATGGCGGTTATGCGGTCTGACCCAGCAAGACCTGCTGTCCTGAATAACGCTGTGAACTGAAGCAAGGCTGAGTCAATAAGTGACATAGCAACAGGAAGTAAGATACCAAGTAGCACGTAGATGTACCTGATAGGAGCAGACATAGAAGTACGGACACAGACCTGCCTTTAAAAGGCTGTAGAGAGACGACAAACTGATGGACCTAAGGAACAGAAGAGGGAATGACTTTTTTCTTTAATCGGTTGGCATGGCGACACACCTCCCTCCTTGAATGCGTGTACTTGTGTTCGTCCCACCATTCCTTCATGAGGCTCTCCTGCACCGCCGTATCATGACTCCAGGGGGCACTCCTTCCAGAGAAGTTCCTCTCTGCGTTGATCCTGGGGAACAGGGACAGCCAGGGCAGAGACGGGTGCTGCCAGTACACCAGACACCGCTGGAAGGCGGACCGGACCTCAGACCAGGACCGCGGATCCTGCAACGGACATGCAGCTCTACTAAGACCTGTGAGCACTTCAATTAAGGCCCTGAAAAGGTAGCAGAAGGTAACAAACTGAACTCGACTTGGTAAATTTCTCGTCACTTCTTCAGTATATTCTGTCTTTTCCATGTTTATCTAACCTGTAAATAAATGACTAGCATATACCCCAGAACCCGAGCGGACGTTGGACTTGATTCGTTCTTCTGGCTGATCTGCTGTGTGCAACGGGTGATATTGGAACCCTGCTTATATGTTGAAACTGTGTCATTTTGAGCCTCAACATTGGAAAATGCAAGTTTCTGAATCTTTGGCTCACTTTATACACTTGATAAGTAAACAATGAAATACATTTGCTATGGTAAATTGGTTCTAACACCTCTAAACTCCGACCTCAAAAAAATTAAAGGAGCAATTTGAAAACACATCAGATCTCAATGGAGAAATAAATCCTGCTGTTTATTTCTACGGATATGGACTGGGTGATGTGTTAGGAACAACAGGATGCCACATCATTTGATGGAAATGAAAATGATCAACCTACAGAGGGCTGATTTCAAAAACACCCCAAAAATTACAGTGAAAAAATGATGCAGCCCGCTAGTCCATTTTCCTGAAATTTCATTGCAGCAACTCAAAATGGTATTCAGTCATTTGTATGGCCCCCACGTGAGTGTATGCATGCCTGACAGCGTTGGGGTGTGCTCCTAATGAGACGACGGATGGCGTCCTGCGGTATCTCCTCCCAGATCTGGACCAGGGCATCAATGAGCTCCTGGACATTCTGAGGTGCAACCTCGGGGGGGGGGGGGGGGGGGGGGGGGGGGGGGGGGGGGGGGGGGGGGGGGACACGACTCAATGGTATCAATTCCTTCATCCTCCAGGAACTGCCTGCATACTCTCGCCGCATGAGGCCGGGCATTGTCGTGCACCAGGAGGAACCCAGGACACACTGCACCAGCATAGGGTCTGACAATGGGTGCAAGGATTTTATCCTGATCCCTAATGGCAGTCAGGGTGGTGTTGTCTAGCCTGTATAGGTCTGTGCGTCCCTCCATGGATAAGCCTCCCCAGACCATCACTGACCCACCACCAAACTTGTCATGCTGAACGATGTTACAGGCAGCAGAACGTTCTCCACGGCTTCTCCAGACCCTTTCACGTCTGTCACTTGCCAATTTCGGTGTTCTGTGGCAAATGCCAATGGAGCTCCACGTTGCCGGGCAGTGAGCACAGGGCCCACAAGAGGACGTGGGGCCCCCAGGCCACCCTCGTGAAGAGACATTCACACCAGTGGCCTGCTGGAGGTCATTTTGTAGGGCTCTGGCAGTGCTCCTCCTGCTCCTCCTTGCACAAAGGAGCAGATAGCGGTCCTGCTGATGGGTTGTAGACCTTCTACGGCCCTGTCCAGCTCTCCTGGAGTAACTGCCTGTCTCCTGGAATCTCCTCCATGCTCTTGAGATTGTGCTGGGAGACACAGCAAACCTTCTGGCAATGGCACGTATTGATGCGCCATCCTGCAGGAGTTGGACTGCCTGTGCAACCTCTGTAGGGTCCAGGTAGCGCCTCATGCTAACAGTAGTGACAGTGACCCTAGCCAAATACTAAACTGGTAAAAAAGAGTCAAAAAAGATGAGGAGGGGAAAAAATGTCAGTGGCATCCACCTGTAAAACCATTCCTGTTTGGATGGTCGTCTCGTTGTTGACCCTCTAGTTCACCTATTGTTAATTTAATTAACACCGAAGCAGCTGAAACTGATTAACACCCCCCTCTGCTACTTACCTGACCAAATCACTATCCCACAAGTTTAATTAACTTGATGCTATACTCTAAATGCAAAGTGTTCCTTTAATTTGTTTGAGTAGTGTATAAATGAAAATAGGGTGAGTAAAACACAGCCTCAGCTGCATCAGTTCAAACATGACTCAAAGTTGTTTTTTCATTCTTGAAAATAATAGGTCTTTTTTGAACAGCATTAATAAAGACGTTATTGAGAAAATGTCAACCACAAATGCAGAAAATGTCAGACCTCTAGCTCCAACAGTTCCAGAGCTGTTGAGCTTCGAACTTTTAGTGTCACCAGTGTCTCCAAATGTACCAAATGCTCTTACTCTATTTTACCCATAGAATAACACTGACTCTAGGAGGCGTAATATCGCGCTACTCTGTGCGTCATGGTCTGACGGGCGAGGAGTGCTGAGAGACTTCAGCGGCTGCCCTCGACTCTAATTGAGTCATACAAAGACACTTTTCTGTGGTAGGTAAAAAGACGATGTAAAGAACCACACCAAACATTGCAGGCTAATGTTTGAGGAAGTAAGTCTCATTAGCAAGCATTGCTATGAACAGCCAACTTTTTTGGCCTCAAAAAAACTGACGCAGGGATTAAAGCAAAAAAATCTAAATCCTGAGCCTGAACTCTTTCGACACAGGCAAGAAACTCACATATAATACAATAAAATATAATTTACTGTATATATATATATATATATATATATATATATATGCACGTGTGTACAGGTCCTTCTCAAAATATTAGCAACATTCATATATTTTAGATTCATTGCACACTAACTGAAATATTTCAGGTCTTTTATTGTCTTAATACAGATGATTCTGGCATACAGCTCATGAAAACCCCAAATTCCTATCTCACAAAATTATTTTTTTTTCTATTAAGAACACTTTTCTTTTACTGGTCGGATGAAATATGCTCAAACTTCAAATAATTCTGTACAGTTATGCACTCAATACTTGGAAAATGACTGCTTCAATGCAGCGTGGCATGGAGGCTATCAGCCTGTAGCACTGCTGAGGTGTTATGGAGGCCCAGGATGCTAGCCTCGTCAGACCATCCTGATCTCGCGAGCTTTCAAGGTTTCACTCGCAGATCAGTCTGGAGACTCTCCGTTAAAGAAAATTTGGAGCCGTTCACCAAACGAACGTCCAATCAGCGTTGGCTTTGAGGCGGGTTGAGGTGTGACGCAACGAGAAGCGCGACAGTTCAGTCTAAAGAACATGGCGGCTTCAGCCGATGAAACTAGCGTTAGCGTGGCTATTGAGCAAGTTTGATCGGAATTACAAAGTATTTCTTCACTGAAAGAAGAGCAAAACACTGCTCTGGAGGCTTTTCTCAGAGGAAAAGATGTTTTTGCTCTTCTCCCGACTGGTTTCGGCAAGAGTAGCCTGGCTGTTAGTACGTCATATGCTTCGTTGATCTGATTGGTTTATTTGGCCCGTCTATCACCAACATAGGCCAATCAGCTAACCAGTATTTTCGCCCCTTCCCAAAATTACTTCAACGGAAGGTTTACAGATGGATATGCGGAGCTAATCCATCTGGCGGAGTCAGGTTAGCAGGATTCTGCCATAGCGGCCTTTAGCTCATGCACAGTGTTGGGTCTTGTGTCTCTCAACTTTCTCTTCACAATATCCCACAGATTCTCTATGGGGTTCAGGTCAGGATAGTTGGCAGGCCAATTGAGCCCAGTGATACCATGGTCAGTGAACCATTAACCAGTGGTTTTGGTTCTGTGAGCAGCTGCCAGGTCATCTTCATCTCCATGAAGCTTTTCAGTAGATGGAAGCATGAAGTGCTCCAAATTCTCCTGATAGCTGCATTGACCCTGCCCTTGATAAAACCCAGTGGACCACAGTGTTTCCCCATCAATGAACGTTTTGGCCCGTCACAGTCTTCTATAGACACAGAGAGAGAGACAACAACAAAAGATCTGTCTGTTTATCAGACCATTTCACAGCTGTACTTTCATACCGCCCGTAACCCAGCGCCTAGAGAGACAAATTGTTTGTTATATTTTTTTCAAAGCGCGCGGCCCGCCCTCCTTTATAAAAATGCCACCGCAGCTGCCCGGTTCGCCCGAGCAGTGTTGCCAACTCAGTGACTTGGTCGCTATATTTAGCCACTTTTCAGACCCCTCCAGCGACTCTTTTTCAAAAAAGAAACTAGTGACAAATCTAGCGACTTTTCTGGTGTCACTTGCGGCTTTTGGAGACTCTTACGTGAAAACACGTATTGTTCATACTCTTGTCCTTCAGCGGCAGGTGCTGCCGTGGGGCGCCTCCCCCATCCCAACCCTGTTCTCCCCGCCTCTGCAGGAGTCCCTCTCAGCACTGCAGTCAGAGCCTAAAACTGAGTAACAGTCCAGAGCTGCTTCTCTGTAGCCCAGGTCAGGCGCCTCTGCCGCTGTTTCTGGTTCTAAAGTGGTTGACCTGGGGAATGCGGCACCTGTAGCCCATTTCCTGCACACGCCTGTGCACAGTGGCTCTGGATGTTTCTACTCCAGACTCAGTCCTCTGCTTCCTCAGGTCCCCCAAGGTCTGGAATCGAACCTTCTCCACAATCTTCCTCAGGGTCCGGTCACCTCTTCTGGCTGTGCAGCGTTTTCTGCCACTTTTTCCTTCCCACTGAGGCGCCTTGATGCAGCAGCACTCTGGGAACAGCCTATTGGTCTTGCTTGAGGGGGTCAATAATGGCCTTCTGGACAGCAGGCAGGTCCCAGTCTGACCCATGATTGGGGTTCTGAGTGATGAACCAGGCTGGGAGTTTTAAAGGCCTCAGGAATCTTTTTCAGGTGTTTAGAGTTAATTTGTTGATCCAGATGATTAGGTGCATAGCAGCTCGTTTAGAGACCTTTTTCATGATATGCTAATGTTGTGAGATAGGAATGTTGGGTTTTCATGAGCTGTATGCCAAAATCATCCGTATTAAGACAATAAAAGACCTGAAATATTGCAGTTAGCGTGCAATGAATCTAAAATATATGAATCTTAAACTTTTATCATTACATTATGGAAAACAATGAACTTTATCACAATATGCTAATATTTTGAGAAGGAGCTGTACCGACGTGCACACTACCCGTTTGCCGGGAGCTACGGCAACAGCTGATGTAGCAACAACTGACTGTGTGTGCGAGTTAAAAATAAGGGTTTGTGCTTTCCTCTCTGAACACAACCTTTCATTCACACTACATATAGATGCACTTCTGCCATCTTCTGGCCGTTTTTGGTATTGGATTTTTAAAAGTCAAATTTAGTCTTCAATCACTCATGCAATGCTTCCTGGAGCATAGCCTGAAGCAAGCGCCTGGTTGAGCTAACTTCCTGCTCCTCAGTGCCTTGAGATGACATGCGTTGTGAACTGGTGCTATATAAATAAACTGAAACCGCTCCAGCTGCTAACTGGCTCACCATCTCACCCAGTCTCCTCAGCCATACCCAGTACCATTTATTGTTCAGACCTTCATCTATGGTTGACATCTTCCCCGGAGTTCATGAACTGCATGGTTCCCACTCCACGCCATTCCGTTCTCTCTATCGTCCTTCTCTCCAAACACAGAGTTTCATTTATTCATTTTTTGTCTTTTAACTCGTCTCTCCGCTGAATGGAGCCCTAAATGGTGCAGGTGACTTTCCCTTCAGCACTGAACCACAATCCATCTGGAGCAAGAAACGACAGGAGGTGGTACACGCTTTCCTAAGACCCGCCCCCCCTTCTTCTGATTGGCTAATACTGTTAGATTCAGAGGGCTCCTTTGCTACCATTGGCTGACAAACGCAACAGGGATTTTAATTCTTTATATTTTTATTTATTTACCATCAATTTATTTCAAGGGATTTTTATTACCCACAGGCAATCGCTACGAGCAGGAAATCCAGCCTGGGGCCGGAATACTTTAATCCCTGCTGATGTTATAGGCGATTTTCTCATCATGGATTATTGTTATTACTAATATTCTGGATTACTTTTAATTCTGAGCTTTTAGTTGTAAAAGCTTTAAAACGGGTCGCCGGGTTTTTAATGTACCGTTTTATTCTGTGAAATCAGTCCTGCAACACTAAGCAGTTCTCTTTAATACAAGCCTTACTCATGGTGTTGCAACATTAGCCACACCAGGCTTTTAGCTAGCAATGCGTACGGGAGCATATTGTACGCCCTCTACTAAACCCGGAAACTTTGATCAAATGCTCAGAATTTCACAACTAGATGCTGGATTAAAAAGTTGAACTTTAGCTGCTGGACGCGCCGCATCAACCAATCAGAGAAGCTGATCTGGGAGCTGGCAGGGAGTCAGACACAGCACTGCTGATGCAGAGCGCTATGATCACTCCTCTGAAACAGTTTATTAACGCCTAAATTAACTTCAAATGTAGAAACCTGCCGGCAAAATATGTTGGCTTTTAGGAAAAATATTAACATCCAGTAAAGTGTGTCGAGATTCATCTGATGTTTCTGCAGCTCCTGTGTTCAATGCCAGAGAGCAGCTTTGCTATATTATGTTATTTTTATATTCCTAAAAATAACATGCTAAAGCTTGTACGGCTAGTGTTGCTAAAAATAACATGCTAAAGCTTGTACGGCTAGTGTTGCTAAAAATAACATGCTAAAGCTTGTACGGCTAGTGTTGCTAAAAATAACATGCTAAAGCTTGTACGGCTAGTGTTGCTAAAAATAACATGCTAAAGCTTGTACGGCTAGTGTTGCTAAAAATAACATGCTAAAGCTTGTATGGCTAGTGTTGCTAAAAATAACATGCTAAAGCTTGTACGGCATGTGTTGCTAAAAATAACATGCTAAGCTTGTACGGCATGTGTTGCTAAAAATAACATGCTAAAGCTTGTACGGCTAGTGTTGCTAAAAATAACATGCTAAAGCTTGTACGGCTAGTGTTGCTAAAAATAACAGGCTAAAGCTTGTATGGCTAGTATTTCTATAAATAACAAGCTAAAGCTTGTACGGCTAGTATTGCTAAAATAAACATGCTAAAGCTTTTACGGCTAGCATTCCTAAAAACAACATGCTAAAGCTTGTATGGCTAGTATTTCTTAAAAAATAACATGCTAAAGCTTGTACGGCTAGTATTGCTAAAATAAACAAGCTAAAGCTTGTAGGGCTAGTATTCCTAAAAACAACATGCTAAACCTTGTATGGCTAGTGTTGCTAAAAACAACATGCTAAAGCTTGTACGGCTAGTGTTGCTAAAAACAACATGCTAAAGCCATGTTGAATGCTATGCTCTGATAGCATAGCTCCGATAGCATAGCTTTTATACCATCGCTCTGAAAGCACAGCTCTGACACAACGTTGTGAGAGAAAAAAAAAGATGTTAAAATCCTGAAAAGGATCTGGAATTTACCGGGAGGCGTTAAATAGAGAAGCCACGGACCGGTATGTTGACAAATGAATGAATGGATGGGTTCAGGAGCTGCAGATCATAAAGCCAGCAAACAGTGGGAACACAGTGATCCATGAAAACACGGCTGAGAGGGAGTACAGTACACGGTAGTCATAGGCAGTAGTACGAGCAGCGGTAAAAAAAAGCATTCAAGATGGCGGCGACGCAAAGTGCTTACGTCATGACGACCAAGCCCTATTTCTTAAAATAACAAGCTAAAGGTTGTACCGGTAGCATTCCTAAAAATAACATGCTAAAGCTTGTATGGCTAGTGTTGCTAAAAACAACATGCTAAAGCTTGTATGGCTAGTGTTGCTAAAAACAACATGCTAAAGCTTGTACAGCTAGTGTTGCTAAAAACAACATGCTAAAGCTTGTACGGGTAGCATTCCTAAAAATAACATGCTAAAGCTTGTATGGCTAGTGTTGCTAAAAACAACATGCTAAAGCTTGTATGGCTAGTATTTCCAGAAATAACAAGCTAAAGCTTGTACGGCTAGCGTTGCTAAAAACAACATGCTAAAGATTGTATGCTAGCATTCCTAAAAATAACATGTTAAAGCTTGTACGGCTAGCATTCCTAAAAACAACATGCTAAAGCTTGTATGGCTAGTATAGGGCTCGGGATCCGCGTTGCATTGTGGGACGTGGCGGCCATGTTGAATGCTATGCTCGGTAGCGGTAAGGGTAGCATTCCTAAAAATAACATGCTAAAGCTTGTATGGATAGTGTTGCTAAAAACAACATGCTAAAGCTTATATGGCTAGTGTTGCTAAAACCAACTAGAGATGGGATTTTGGCCGATATCCAATATGCAGATATTTTAAAACTCATGTAGCCGATAACCGATATCGATACCGATGTTAAAGCTGGACAAAAATAAGTAGTCTTAGAAAATAGCAGTTTTGTTATCCATTTCTGACACTTTGAAAAATAATATACTCAAATATATTTTCATATGCTGATATCAAATTGATTTTTAAAAACGCGGTATCGATCTATTTTACTTACAAACTCTCATGATATTTTGCAAATTCTTGTGAGATTTTGTTAGTAAAATAGATCGATACCACGTCAATATATCAACGTATAAAAATATGGCAAAATTTCGTGAATTTTCGTAGCATAACGATGACATATAGCAATATTTCATTAGTAAAAGAGATTGATATGGTGTTTTTAAATGGCAATATATCAGCATATGAAGATATTGTGATATTTTAATGTATCAATATTTTTTCCCTCGTCTTTAGAAGTTTTTAAGTCTGTAAAAAAGAAGTTTTTGAGGAAGAAGAAGTAGTAGTATTTTTTTTTTTATTTTTTTTTTTAGACTTTAGAAACTCAGAAGCTGATCAAATATCGGGTTAAATATCGGTGGGGTGGCTGATGTCCGATATTCAGTTTTAAGGCCGATACAGGCCGATACCGATAGGGGGCCGATTATATCGTGCATCCCTAAAAACAACATGCTAAAGCTTGTGCGGGTAGCATTCCTAAAAATAACATGCTAAAGCTTGTACAGCTATTGTTGCTAAAAATAACATGCTAAAGCTTGTACGGGTAGCAATCCTAAAAATAACATGCTAAAGCTTGTACGGCTAGTGTTGCTAAAAACAACATGCTAAAGCTTGTACGGCTAGCGTTGCTAAAAACAACATGCTAAAGCTTGTACGGCTAGCGTTCCTAAAAATAACATGCTAAAGCTTCTACAGCTAGCATTCCTAAAAATAACATGCTAAAGCTTGTACGGCTAGCATTCCTAAAAACAACATGCTAAAGCTTGTATGGCTAGTATTTCTAAAAATAACAAGCTAAAGCTTGTTCGGCTAGCATTCCTAAAAATAACAAGCTAAAGCTTGTTCGGCTAGCATTCCTAAAAATAACAAGCTAAAGCTTGTTCGGCTAGCATTCCTAAAAACAACATGCTAAAGCTTGTATGGCTAGTATTTCTAAAAAATAACAAGCTAAAGCTTGTACGGCTAATGTTGCTAAGAATAACTCGCTAAAACTTGTACGGCTAGTATTGCTAAAATTAACATGCTAAAGCTTATACGGCTAGTATTCCTAAAAAAATAAAATGCTAAAGCCACCCATTGGTGGCGCCACTGCTAATCATGCACACATACTTCCCATAAATAGGGCTGAACAATTTTTGCCCTAAATTTTTTTCCAACCAATATTGCGATTTTATTTTGATTTTCCTTTGCACTCATCTCGAGCATGATGTTTCCCTTCAGTGCTTCAGTTTTTTATTAACTTGAAAGCTTGCTCGTCCAAAGACTGTTTTTGCGCAATTCAATTTTAACCGTTGTTTGAAAAAAGAGCCAACGTCTACTTGCTAGCGTAGATCGGAGTGCGAGCCAGAAGCTTCTCTTTCCTCTGTTGTGGCAGCAAATCCAATTTAAACGTGTGACAGTCACATAAAGAGTTGGAGCGAGAAAAAAAAAATTTTATTCTTGTTAAATTAACCAAAAATTTAGTGCCTCTGCGACTTCTAAATGGCAATTTCTTGAATTGGGATTACAGGTGCTGGTCATAAAATTAGAATATCATGAAAAAGTAGATTGATTTCAGTAATTCCATTTAAAAAGTGAAACTTGTATATTATATTCATACATTACATACAAACTCATATATTTCAGATGTTTATTTTGTTTAATTTTGATGATTACAAATGACAACAAATGAAAATCTCAAATTCATCATATCAGAAAATTAGAATATTACTGAAGACCAATAAAAACAAAGGATTTATAGAAATGTTGGCCAACTGAAAAGTATGAACATGAAAAGTATGAGCATGTACAGCACTCAGTATTTAGTTGGGCCTCCTTTGGCCTGTATTACTGCAGCAATGCGGCGTGGCATGGAGTCGATCAGTCTGTGGCACTGCTCAGGTGTTATGATAGCCCAGGTTGCTCTAATAGTGGCTTTTAGCTCTTCTGAATTGTTGGGTCTGGTGTATTGCATCTTCTTCTTCACAATACCCCATAGATTTTCTATGGGGTTAAGGTCAGGAGAGTTTGCTGGCCAATTAAGAACAGGGATACCATGGTCCTTCAACCAGGTACTGGTAGCTTTGGCACTGTGTGCAGGTGCCAAGTCCTGTTGGAAAATGAAATCTGCATCTCCAAAAAGTTGGTCAGCTGCAGGAAGCATGAAGTGCTCTAAAACTTCCTGGTATGTGGCTGCGTTGACCCTGGACCTCAGAAAACACAATGGACCAACACCAGCAGATGACATGGCACCCCAAACCATCACTGACTGTGGAAACTTTACACTGGACTTCAAGCAACGTGGATGAAGTGCCTCTCTTCTTTTCCTCCAGACTCTGGGACCTTGATTTCCAAAGGAAATGCAAAATTTACTTTCATCAGAGAACATGACTTTGGACCACTCACCAGCAGTCCAGTCCTGTTTCTCTTTAGCCCAGGCAAGACGCTTCTGACGCTGTCTGTGGTTCAAGAGTGGCTTGACACAAGGAATGCGACAGCAGAAACCCATGTCTTTCATACGTCTGTGTGTGGTGGTTCTTGAAGCACTCACTCCAGCTGCAGTCCACTCTTTGTGAATCTCCCCCACATTTTTGAATGGGTTTTGTTTCACAATCCTCTCCAGGGTGCGGTTATCTCTCTTGCTTGTACACTTTTTTCGACCACATCTTTTCCTTCCCTTCGCCTCTCTATTAATGTGCTTGGACACTGAGCTCTGTGAACAGCCAGCCTCTTTAGCGATGACCTTTTGTGTCTTGCCCTCCTTGTGCAAGGTGTCGATGGTCGTCTTTTGGACAACTGTCAAGTCAGCAGTCTTCCCCATGATTGTGTAGCCTATAGAACTAGACTGAAAGACCATTTAAAGGCTTTTGCAGGTGGTTTGAGTTAATTAGCTGATTAGAGTGTGGCACCAGGGGCCATCAATTTTGAACCTTTTCACAATATTCTAATTTTCTGATATGATGAATTTGAGATTTTCATTTGTTGTCATTTGTAATCATCAAAATTAAACAAAATAAACATCTGAAATATATGAGTTTGTATGTAATGTATGAATATAATATACAAGTTTCACTTTTTAAATGGAATTACTGAAATCAATCTACTTTTTCATGATATTCTAATTTTATGACCAGCACCTGTATATTGGTAAAGCAATTAAATTCCCAGCCCTAGTTTACGTGTTCCTTTAAGTTTGTTTTAGCAGTGTACTTATATTTAAGTTCATTTCACATTTAATTATTTGATTCTGCATTTGTTAAATAGTTTATATAATTATTTAATGGGACATTAATGGTAGCTACTTTTGTCCCCTTTAAGCCTCTGTAGCCAGAAGCTGCAAAGATCCATAATAATTGAATTTTGATTATCATTATGGGTTTAGGTTGATCAAATTTACAACACTTTTACAACAGGTTTTCTAATGGTAACCACGGGAAGTTTGGATACATTTTCACTCCATATCCAATGTCAGAGAGCGCCTCCTGATGGTAGATGACGGAGTATTTCTGCGTTTAGCTCTGAGCTCGCCTCTAAGGAGAACCTGAATCCTTTCTGAGCTAACCACCCTTTCAATCAGCGATCCGTGTTTTTAATTCAGCCATCTTGGAGTCTAGCTACCTCCAGATCATCCGGCAGAGCGTCAAACCGAGCTCTGCAGCTGTTGCTGAGGCCCGCCGCCTCCTCCTGGGCCTTCGGCTGCTCCGTCCACGACAACGACAGCGGGGAGATGAAGAGCGCCCGGGTTTTCAGGCTCCAGTCGGTCGGACACTCCGCACAGCTGCTGGGAGGACTGGCCGGCAGCTTCTGAAACACAAATGGCGACATATGAGCTTGGTTCAGCCATGATTCTGGCAGGGAACTCGGAAGAAAAGTTCACCTCCGGCAGCAGAACATCTGGCTCCTCGGTTTCCAGCAGAGACACGTCTTCAGGGAGGCTTTTCTACGACAGAACAAGCAGGGATTTAATGCACAGCTGGAAGAGAACAGAAATACCTTCACTGTCCAGCAGGGGGAGCTCTGATGCACTAGTTAAGATTCGCTAGTCTTGGTTGCTAGAAGGTTTCGTTTCGTTGAAGCGTTTCCACTGAACGCCCAGGGGTGCGCATTACCCAGCCAACAGGAATCCTGAGTAGCAGACGGAGAGTAATGGCAGTAATTATTATACGGGAGGTATGTTTCTCGTTTCGCCACCAGATGGAGCTGTGGGGCTGTTAATGAGGAGACATTCATAAAATAATATTTTTTTTTACTTATTTCAAAACATTTTTATGGCATTTAAAAAAGCAGAGAATCAATAATATTTTATCTAAAGTGAATAAAATAAAGCTCCTATGGCTTCCTAAAAATATTGTTGGTAGTGTTGAAGGGCTAGCAAGATTTTAAAGTGGCCATCGAATTCACCTGCAAATAAACTACATCACTAGTGTGGCTTTCAAGGTGGCATGCTAGGTTAGCAATACTAGCTGTACAATAATACAGTCGTACAAGTTTTAGACTTTAGACAGATTTTATTTGTCATTTTGTTTACACAAGTTGAATATATATATATGTGTTTAAGCTGAAAGAAGTAAAGAGCTAAGTTAAACCTGCAGCATAACTTATTGTTAATATTGAAGAAGTATACGCCATGTATAATCTACAGCTGCTTTTTCTATGTCTGCTTCTGTCTCCTTGAACCCCAGTGGGCCTCAGCAGATGGCCGCTCACACTGAGCCTGGTTCTGCTGGAGGTTTCTTCCTGTTCAAAGGGAGTTTTTCCTCTCCACTGTCGCTACAAGCATGCTTAGTGTGAGGGATTGCTGAAGAGTCAATGAGTCGATGCAATCAGCTGGTTTTCCTTAGATAGAAAACTTTGAATCAATCTGACTGGATGATCTGGTGAACTGGAAAGTGACCTGAGATGACATGATGTGAATTGGAGCTATAGAAATACACTGAATAGAATTGAATAATCTAAGGATGGGCAGCAAATGTACTATTCCTCGGTGTTCAGCCAAAGCTCGCAGATTGGAAGTCGGAGAATGACCTCGCTCCGACACACACACAGAAAACGCTGATTAAAGTGGAGCAGAAAAGCAGGAAGCAACATCATGCATGGAGATAAGAATGTAGGGAGTATGTCTGTGTGAAACTGCAAGATATTCCCCTATGAAGATAATAAAAAGAGCTGGTGTTGCAGGGGGGTCTCTCCCTTTTGCAAAAGGTGAATAGAAGCTTCGTTGTCCACCATTTTTGTAACACTCCATCTAATAGACCTGCGCTCCAATCAACGGACCCGGGGAAGCCATGACTGTTTTCAAAAAAGCGTAAAACAGAAAGAGAATTCGTTTAGAAACACCTCACTGGGCGATTTCATCTTTTAAAAGTGCAGCCTTAAAAAATAGTAAAAAAATACTGTAGATTTACACTTCCAACATTTTTTGTTTGTTTTTTAAATATATATCTAAATAATTATAAAAAATAATAAAATACAATACAGTAACCCATTTTACAAACATTCATGAGTCTGATGGCGGTGGGGAAGAAGCTGCTGCAGAACCTGCTGGTCCTGCATTGAATGCTGTGAAGCCTCTTCCCAGAGGGCAGCAGGGAGAACAGTCCATGGTGGGGGGGTGAGGGGTCATTGATGATGGTGTTGAAAGCTGAACTGAAGTCCAGGAACAGCATCTGCACTTGTGTTCTACTGGACTGAGAAATGCCCATTATATACGATTATATGCTTATTATCTAGACGCCTGATTGCACGCTATCGGCAGGGTAAATCAGTAAAATCAGATCTGTCGCCTCCTGTTCATTCTGACAGATGTGTCTGACTGTGGTCTGACCCAAGATGGCCGCCCTCTAGGCACGACAGTCAGCGTCCAATGAGGCGTCTACGCAAGGCATGAGTGAAATAAGCGGCCGCTTAGGGCCCCCTGGTGACAAGCAGGGGGGCCCCAAAAATGATTGACCAGGCCCTGGTCGATTTTTTTTTTTTTTTACAAATAACTAACAAGTGATATAAATGAATAAATGAAAGAATACGAATTAATCAATGAAATATTGCAGAAAATTAAAAAAAATTCTTATGTCCAGAACTGCTCATGTCCATACACTTAGTGACGGCGGTCGCGGCTCGCGCGCATGCTTTAACAATTCACGCAGGTGCGCACGTCACCTTAATAAAAAGGCCTAAGCCATGTCCCGAAAAAGGATGCATCCCTCTGGTGGCGAAAAAGAGAGGGGAGGAGAAAAGGAGCAAGATAAAGGTCTGTTTGCATGATTATTCACTAGGGGTGTAAATGATAATCGTTTTTTTAATCGATCCAACAGCCGACGATCCGATGCATCGATACGTCCACAAGAGAATCCATTCATGTTTTTTCCCCTCTGGTCTATTTTTATCCATTTGTTCCTGGGCGTAATTCTCCCTCCCGTGCTGCGGTGGCGCTAAACCCTCCTGTGTGATTTACAGCCCTATTATTCAGGGTGTGTTTGCTGCAGCAGACACATTGCTGCAATGTGGCAGCAACCAGTGGCTGAGCTTTAAATCACCGTCATTTGTAAAGTAAAGACGCTGCAGTCAAATTTGCCTTTTACAGTTTAGCTTTCTTTTAAAGGTTGTTTTTGTTAAGTTCAGTGGCAGAAATGAGGCATATCTGTGCTATCACTGCCCTCTGATCTGCATTCATTAAAGTGTCTTTTTTTATAACCTTTTTTAATGTTTAAGCGCCATATTTCAAAGGAAATGTTTCCACATAGTTGGTAATTTAACTATATACAAACACATCTGAGAAATCAATACATTAGAATAAAGAAAAACAGATGGTGCAATAATATCGCAATATTTAGCCTCCGTGAATAATTCCTTAAACGCGACAAGTTGGAAGAACTCTGCTTTAATGAAAGTGTGAAAAGCTGACAGTGAGATTCCTTTCCTTCCTTTCCTGCTTTCCTTCCTTTCCTTCTTTCCTTCCTTTCCTGCTTTCCTTCCTTTCCTTTCCTGCTTTCCTTCCTTTCCTTCTTTCCTTCCTTTCCCGCTTTCTTTCCTTTCCTGCTTTCCTTCCTTTTCTGCTTTCCTTCCTTTCTTTCCTTTCCTGCTTTCCTTCCTTTCCTTCTTTCCTTCCTTTCCCGCTTTCTTTCCTTTCCTGCTTTCCTTCCTTTCTTTCCTTTCCTGCTTTCCTTCCTTTTCTGCTTTCCTTCCTTTCTTTCCTTTCCTGCTTTCCTTCCTTTCCTGCTTTCCTTCCTTTCCTTCTTTCCTTCCTTTCCTGCTTTCCTTCCTTTCCTTTCCTGCTTTCCTTCCTTTCCTTCTTTCCTTCCTTTCCCGCTTTCTTTCCTTTCCTGCTTTCCTTCCTTTTCTGCTTTCCTTCCTTTCTTTCCTTTCCTGCTTTCCTTCCTTTCCTTCTTTCCTTCCTTTCCCGCTTTCTTTCCTTTCCTGCTTTCCTTCCTTTCTTTCCTTTCCTGCTTTCCTTCCTTTCCTTCTTTCCTTCCTTTCCCGCTTTCTTTCCCGCTTTCCTTCCTTTTCTGCTTTCCTTCCTTTCCTGCTTTCCTTCCTTTCCTGCTTTCCTTCCTTTCCCGCTTTCCTTCCTTTCCTGCTTTCCTTCCTATCCCGCTTTCCTTACTTTCCTTCCTTTCCTGCTTTCCTTCCTATCCCGCTTTCCTTACTTTCCTTCCTTTCCTGCTTTCCTTCCTTTTCTGCTTTCCTTCCTTTCCTTCTTTCCTTCCTTTTCTGCTTTCCTTCCTTTCCTTCCTTTTCTGCTTTCCTTCCTTTCCTGCTTTCCTTCCTTTCCTGCTTTCCTTCCATGCTTTCCTTCCTTTCCTGCTTTCCTTCCTTTCCTCCTTTCCTTCTTTCCTTCCTTTCCTTCTTTCCTTCCTTTCCTGCTTTCCTTCCTTTCCTGCTTTCCTTCCTTTCCTTCTTTCCTGCTTTCCTTCCTTTCCTGCTTTCCTTCCTTTCCTGCTTTCCTTCCTTTCCTGCTTTCCTTCCTTTCTTTCCTTTCCTGCTTTCCTTCCTTTCCTTCTTTCCTTCCTTTCCCGCTTTCCTTCCTTTTCTTTCCTGCTTTCCTTCCTTTCCCGCTTTCTTTCCTTTCTTTCCTTTCCTGCTTTCCTTCCTTTCCTTCTTTCCTTCCTTTCCCGCTTTCCTTCCTTTCTTTCCTTTCCTGCTTTCCTTCCTTTCCTTCTTTCCTTCCTTTCCCGCTTTCTTTCCTTTCCTGCTTTCCTTCCTTTCCTTCTTTCCTTCCTTTCCTTCTTTCCTTCCTTTCCTGCTTTCCTTCCTTTCTTTCCTTTCCTGCTTTCCTTCCTTTCCTTCTTTCCTTCCTTTCCCGCTTTCTTTCCTTTCCCGCTTTCCTTCCTTTTCTGCTTTCCTTCCTTTCCTGCTTTCCTTCCTTTCCTGCTTTCCTTCCTTTCCCGCTTTCCTTCCTTTCCCGCTTTCCTTCCTTTTCTGCTTTCCTTCCTTTCCTGCTTTCCTTCCTATCCCGCTTTCCTTACTTTCCTTCCTTTCCTGCTTTCCTTCCTTTCCTTCCTTTTCTGCTTTCCTTCCTTTCCTTTTTCTTGTTTCCTTCCTTTTCTGCTTTCCTTCCTTTCCTTCCTTTCCTTCTTTTTCTTCTTTCCTTCCTTTCCTTACTTTCCTTCCTTTCCTGCTTTCCTTACTTTCCTTACTTTCCTGCTTTCCTTACTTTCCTTCCTTTCCTGCTTTCCTTCCTTTTCTGCTTTCCTTCCTTTTCTGCTTTCCTTCCTTTCCTTCTTTCCTTCCTTCCTTTCCTGCTTTCCTTCCTTTCCTGCTTTCCTTCCTTTCCTTCTTTCCTTCCTTTCCTGCTTTCCTTCCTTTCCTTTTTCCTTCCTTTCCTTCTTTCCTGCTTTCCTTCCTTTCCTTCTTTCCTTCCTTCCTGCTTTCCTTCCTTTCCTGCTTTCCTTCCTTCCTGCTTTCCTTCCTTTCCTGCTTTCCTTCCTTTCCTGCTTTCCTTCCTTTCCTTTTTCCTGCTTTCCTTCCTTTCCTTCTTTCCTTCCTTCCTGCTTTCCTTCCTTTCCTGCTTTCCTTCCTTTCCTGCTTTCCTTCCTTTTCTGCTTTCCTTCCTTTCCTGCTTTCCTTCCTTTCCTGCTTTCCTTCCTTTCCTGCTTTCCTTCCTTTCCTGCTTTCCTTCCTTTCCTGCTTTCCTTCCTTTCCCGCTTTCTTTCCTTTCCTGCTTTCCTTCCTTTTCTGCTTTCCTTCCTTTCCTTCTTTCCTTCCTTTCCCGCTTTCTTTCCTTTTCTGCTTTCCTTCCTTTCCTGCTTTCCTTCCTTTCCTTCTTTCCCGCTTTCTTTCCTTTCCTGCTTTCCTTCCTTTTCTGCTTTCCTTCCTTTCCTTCTTTCCTTCCTTTCCCGCTTTCTTTCCTTTCCTGCTTTCCTTCCTTTCTTTCATTTCCTGCTTTCCTTCCTTTCCTGCTTTCCTTCCTATCCCGCTTTCCTTACTTTCCTTCCTTTTCTGCTTTCCTTCCTTTCCTTCTTTTTCTGCTTTCCTTCCTTTCCTTCCTTTCCTTTTTCCTTCCTTTCCTTTTTCCTTCCTTTCCTTCTTTCCTGCTTTCCTTCCTTTCCTTCTTTCCTTCCTTTCCTGCTTTCCTTCCTTTCCTTCTTTCCTTCCTTTCTTTCCTTTCCTGCTTTCCTTCCTTTCCTTCTTTCCTTCCTTTCCTTCTTTCCTTCCTTTCCCGCTTTCTTTCCTTTCCTGCTTTCCTTCCTTTTCTGCTTTCCTTCCTTTTCTGCTTTCCTTCCTTTCCTGCTTTCCTTCCTTTCCTGCTTTCCTTCCTTTCCCGCTTTCCTTCCTTTCCTGCTTTCCTTCCTTTCCTGCTTTCCTTCCTTTCCTTCCTTTCCTGCTTTCCTTCCTATCCCGCTTTCCTTACTTTCCTTCCTTTCCTGCTTTCCTTACTTTCCTTCCTTTCCTGCTTTCCTTCCTATCCCGCTTTCCTTACTTTCCTTCCTATCCCGCTTTCCTTCCTTTCCTTCCTTTTCTGCTTTCCTTCCTTTCCCGCTTTCCTTCCTTTCCTTCCTTTTCTGCTTTCCTTCCTTTCCTGCTTTCCTTACTTTCCTTCCTTTCCTGCTTTCCTTCCTATCCCGCTTTCCTTACTTTCCTTCCTTTCCTGCTTTCCTTACTTTCCTTCCTTTCCTGCTTTCCTTCCTATCCCGCTTTCCTTACTTTCCTTCCTTTTCTGCTTTCCTTCCTTTCCTTCTTTTTCTGCTTTCCTTCCTTTCCTTCTTTTTCTGCTTTCCTTCCTTTCCTGCTTTCCTTCCTGTCCTGCTTTCCTTCCTTTCCTTCTTTCCTTCCTTTCCTCCTTTCCTTCTTTCCTTCCTTTCCTGCTTTCCTTCCTTTCCTCCTTTCCTTCCTTTCCTCCTTTCCTTATTTCCTTCCTTTCCTGCTTTCCTTTCTTTCCTTTTTCCTTCCTTTCCTTCTTTCCTTCCTTTCCTGCTTTCCTTCCTTTCCTGCTTTCCTTCTTTCCTTCCTTTCCTGCTTTCCTTCCTTTCCTGCTTTCCTTCCTTCCTGCTTTCCTTCCTTCCTGCTTTCCTTCCTTTCCTTCTTTCCTTCCTTTCCTTCTTTCCTTCCTTCCTGCTTTCCTTCCTTTCCTTCTTTCCTTCCTTCCTGCTTTCCTTCCTTTCCTTCTTTCCTTCCTTTCCTTCTTTCCTTCCTTTCCTTCTTTCCTTCCTTTCCTGCTTTCCTTCCTTTCCTTCTTTCCTTCCTTTCCTTCCTTCCTTCCTTTCCTTCTTTCCTTCCTTCCTGCTTTCCTTCCTTTCCTTCTTTCCTTCCTTTCCTTCTTTCCTTCCTTTCCTGCTTTCCTTCCTTTCCTGCTTTCCTTCCTTTCCTGCTTTCCTTCCTTTCCTTCTTTCCTTCCTTTCCTTCCTTCCTGCTTTCCTTCCTTTCCTTCTTTCCTTCCTTTCCTTCCTTCCTGCTTTCCTTCCTTTCCTTCTTTCCTTCTTTCCTTCCTTTCCTGCTTTCCTTCCTTTCCTTCTTTCCTGCTTTCCTTCCTTTCCTTCTTTCCTGCTTTCCTTCCTTTCCTTCTTTCCTTCCTTTCCTGCTTTCCTTCCTTTCCTTCTTTCCTTCCTTTCCTTCCTTCCTGCTTTCCTTCCTTTCCTTCTTTCCTTCTTTCCTTCCTTTCCTTCTTTCCTTCCTTCCTGCTTTCCTTCCTTTCCTTCTTTCCTTCCTTTCCTTCCTTCCTGCTTTCCTTCCTTTCCTTCTTTCCTTCCTTTCCTTCCTTTCCTTCTTTCCTTCCTTTCCTGCTTTCCTTCCTTTCCTGCTTTCCTTCCTTTCCTGCTTTCCTTCCTTTCCTGCTTTCCTTCCTTTCCTGCTTTCCTTCCTTTCCTCCTTTCCTTCTTTCCTTCCTTTCCTTCTTTCCTTCCTTTCCTGCTTTCCTTCCTTTCCTGCTTTCCTTCCTTTCCTTCTTTCCTGCTTTCCTTCCTTTCCTGCTTTCCTTCCTTTCCTGCTTTCCTTCCTTTCCTGCTTTCCTTCCTTTCCTTCTTTCCTTCCTTTCTTTCCTTTCCTGCTTTCCTTCCTTTCCTTCTTTCCTTCCTTTCCCGCTTTCCTTCCTTTTCTTTCCTGCTTTCCTTCCTTTCCCGCTTTCTTTCCTTTCTTTCCTTTCCTGCTTTCCTTCCTTTCCTTCTTTCCTTCCTTTCCCGCTTTCCTTCCTTTCTTTCCTTTCCTGCTTTCCTTCCTTTCCTTCTTTCCTTCCTTTCCCGCTTTCTTTCCTTTCCTGCTTTCCTTCCTTTCCTTCTTTCCTTCCTTTCCTTCTTTCCTTCCTTTCCTGCTTTCCTTCCTTTCTTTCCTTTCCTGCTTTCCTTCCTTTCCTTCTTTCCTTCCTTTCCCGCTTTCTTTCCTTTCCCGCTTTCCTTCCTTTTCTGCTTTCCTTCCTTTCCTGCTTTCCTTCCTTTCCTGCTTTCCTTCCTTTCCCGCTTTCCTTCCTTTCCCGCTTTCCTTCCTTTCCCGCTTTCCTTCCTTTTCTGCTTTCCTTCCTTTCCTGCTTTCCTTCCTATCCCGCTTTCCTTACTTTCCTTCCTTTCCTGCTTTCCTTCCTTTCCTTCCTTTTCTGCTTTCCTTCCTTTCCTTTTTCTTGTTTCCTTCCTTTTCTGCTTTCCTTCCTTTCCTTCCTTTCCTTCTTTTTCTTCTTTCCTTCCTTTCCTTACTTTCCTTCCTTTCCTGCTTTCCTTACTTTCCTTACTTTCCTGCTTTCCTTACTTTCCTTCCTTTCCTGCTTTCCTTCCTTTTCTGCTTTCCTTCCTTTCCTTCTTTCCTTCCTTTCCTTCTTTTTCTTCTTTCCTTCCTTTTCTGCTTTCCTTCCTTTCCTTCTTTCCTTCCTTCCTTTCCTGCTTTCCTTCCTTTCCTGCTTTCCTTCCTTTCCTTCTTTCCTTCCTTTCCTGCTTTCCTTCCTTTCCTTTTTCCTTCCTTTCCTTCTTTCCTGCTTTCCTTCCTTTCCTTCTTTCCTTCCTTCCTGCTTTCCTTCCTTTCCTGCTTTCCTTCCTTCCTGCTTTCCTTCCTTTCCTGCTTTCCTTCCTTTCCTGCTTTCCTTCCTTTCCTTTTTCCTGCTTTCCTTCCTTTCCTTCTTTCCTTCCTTCCTGCTTTCCTTCCTTTCCTGCTTTCCTTCCTTTCCTGCTTTCCTTCCTTTTCTGCTTTCCTTCCTTTCCTGCTTTCCTTCCTTTCCTGCTTTCCTTCCTCTCCTGCTTTCCTTCCTTTCCCGCTTTCTTTCCTTTCCTGCTTTCCTTCCTTTTCTGCTTTCCTTCCTTTCCTTCTTTCCTTCCTTTCCCGCTTTCTTTCCTTTTCTGCTTTCCTTCCTTTCCTGCTTTCCTTCCTTTCCTTCTTTCCCGCTTTCTTTCCTTTCCTGCTTTCCTTCCTTTTCTGCTTTCCTTCCTTTCCTTCTTTCCTTCCTTTCCCGCTTTCTTTCCTTTCCTGCTTTCCTTCCTTTCTTTCATTTCCTGCTTTCCTTCCTTTCCTGCTTTCCTTCCTATCCCGCTTTCCTTACTTTCCTTCCTTTTCTGCTTTCCTTCCTTTCCTTCTTTTTCTGCTTTCCTTCCTTTCCTTCCTTTCCTTTTTCCTTCCTTTCCTTTTTCCTTCCTTTCCTTCTTTCCTGCTTTCCTTCCTTTCCTTCTTTCCTTCCTTTCCTGCTTTCCTTCCTTTCCTTCTTTCCTTCCTTTCTTTCCTTTCCTGCTTTCCTTCCTTTCCTTCTTTCCTTCCTTTCCTTCTTTCCTTCCTTTCCCGCTTTCTTTCCTTTCCTGCTTTCCTTCCTTTTCTGCTTTCCTTCCTTTTCTGCTTTCCTTCCTTTCCTGCTTTCCTTCCTTTCCTGCTTTCCTTCCTTTCCCGCTTTCCTTCCTTTCCTGCTTTCCTTCCTTTCCTGCTTTCCTTCCTTTCCTTCCTTTCCTGCTTTCCTTCCTATCCCGCTTTCCTTACTTTCCTTCCTTTCCTGCTTTCCTTACTTTCCTTCCTTTCCTGCTTTCCTTCCTATCCCGCTTTCCTTACTTTCCTTCCTATCCCGCTTTCCTTCCTTTCCTTCCTTTTCTGCTTTCCTTCCTTTCCCGCTTTCCTTCCTTTCCTTCCTTTTCTGCTTTCCTTCCTTTCCTGCTTTCCTTACTTTCCTTCCTTTCCTGCTTTCCTTCCTATCCCGCTTTCCTTACTTTCCTTCCTTTCCTGCTTTCCTTACTTTCCTTCCTTTCCTGCTTTCCTTCCTATCCCGCTTTCCTTACTTTCCTTCCTTTTCTGCTTTCCTTCCTTTCCTTCTTTTTCTGCTTTCCTTCCTTTCCTTCTTTTTCTGCTTTCCTTCCTTTCCTGCTTTCCTTCCTGTCCTGCTTTCCTTCCTTTCCTTCTTTCCTTCCTTTCCTCCTTTCCTTCTTTCCTTCCTTTCCTGCTTTCCTTCCTTTCCTCCTTTCCTTCCTTTCCTCCTTTCCTTATTTCCTTCCTTTCCTGCTTTCCTTTCTTTCCTTTTTCCTTCCTTTCCTTCTTTCCTTCCTTTCCTGCTTTCCTTCCTTTCCTGCTTTCCTTCTTTCCTTCCTTTCCTGCTTTCCTTCCTTTCCTGCTTTCCTTCCTTCCTGCTTTCCTTCCTTCCTGCTTTCCTTCCTTTCCTTCTTTCCTTCCTTTCCTTCTTTCCTTCCTTCCTGCTTTCCTTCCTTTCCTTCTTTCCTTCCTTCCTGCTTTCCTTCCTTTCCTTCTTTCCTTCCTTTCCTTCTTTCCTTCCTTTCCTTCTTTCCTTCCTTTCCTGCTTTCCTTCCTTTCCTTCTTTCCTTCCTTTCCTTCCTTCCTTCCTTTCCTTCTTTCCTTCCTTCCTGCTTTCCTTCCTTTCCTTCTTTCCTTCCTTTCCTTCTTTCCTTCCTTTCCTGCTTTCCTTCCTTTCCTGCTTTCCTTCCTTTCCTGCTTTCCTTCCTTTCCTTCCTTCCTGCTTTCCTTCCTTTCCTTCTTTCCTTCCTTTCCTTCCTTCCTGCTTTCCTTCCTTTCCTTCTTTCCTTCTTTCCTTCCTTTCCTGCTTTCCTTCCTTTCCTTCTTTCCTGCTTTCCTTCCTTTCCTTCTTTCCTGCTTTCCTTCCTTTCCTTCTTTCCTTCCTTTCCTGCTTTCCTTCCTTTCCTTCTTTCCTTCCTTTCCTTCCTTCCTGCTTTCCTTCCTTTCCTTCTTTCCTTCCTTTCCTTCCTTCCTGCTTTCCTTCCTTTCCTTCTTTCCTTCTTTCCTTCCTTTCCTGCTTTCCTTCCTTTCCTTCTTTCCTGCTTTCCTTCCTTTCCTTCCTTTCCTGCTTTCCTTCCTTTCCTCCTTTCCTTCCTTTCCTCCTTTCCTTCCTTTCCTCCTTTCCTTATTTCCTTCCTTTCCTGCTTTCCTTTCTTTCCTTTTTCCTTCCTTTCCTTCTTTCCTTCCTTTCCTGCTTTCCTTCCTTTCCTGCTTTCCTTCTTTCCTTCCTTTCCTGCTTTCCTTCCTTTCCTGCTTTCCTTCCTTCCTGCTTTCCTTCCTTCCTGCTTTCCTTCCTTTCCTTCTTTCCTTCCTTTCCTTCTTTCCTTCCTTCCTGCTTTCCTTCCTTTCCTTCTTTCCTTCCTTCCTGCTTTCCTTCCTTTCCTTCTTTCCTTCCTTTCCTTCTTTCCTTCCTTTCCTTCTTTCCTTCCTTTCCTGCTTTCCTTCCTTTCCTTCTTTCCTTCCTTTCCTTCCTTCCTTCCTTTCCTTCTTTCCTTCCTTCCTGCTTTCCTTCCTTTCCTTCTTTCCTTCCTTTCCTTCTTTCCTTCCTTTCCTGCTTTCCTTCCTTTCCTGCTTTCCTTCCTTTCCTGCTTTCCTTCCTTTCCTTCTTTCCTTCCTTTCCTTCCTTCCTGCTTTCCTTCCTTTCCTTCTTTCCTTCCTTTCCTTCCTTCCTGCTTTCCTTCCTTTCCTTCTTTCCTTCTTTCCTTCCTTTCCTGCTTTCCTTCCTTTCCTTCTTTCCTGCTTTCCTTCCTTTCCTTCTTTCCTGCTTTCCTTCCTTTCCTTCTTTCCTGCTTTCCTTCCTTTCCTTCTTTCCTTCCTTTCCTGCTTTCCTTCCTTTCCTTCTTTCCTTCCTTTCCTTCCTTCCTGCTTTCCTTCCTTTCCTTCTTTCCTTCTTTCCTTCCTTTCCTTCTTTCCTTCCTTCCTGCTTTCCTTCCTTTCCTTCTTTCCTTCCTTTCCTTCCTTCCTGCTTTCCTTCCTTTCCTTCTTTCCTTCCTTTCCTTCCTTTCCTTCTTTCCTTCCTTTCCTGCTTTCCTTCCTTTCCTGCTTTCCTTCCTTTCCTGCTTTCCTTCCTTTCCTTCTTTCCTTACTTTCCTTCTTTCCTTCTCTTTCTGCTTCAAGGTAGTTTCACTCTCATTTAACCGCTGTGGTCACGAGGTAGAGAACCATCTAGTGTCACACGCTGCCCCCCCCCCCCCCCCCCCCCCTTTCATCGTATGAAAAGAGAGGTCTCTCACACACACACACACCGCCCTGCCCCTCCTGGTTACGGACCATTTTCAGCTGTTAATGCATTTTAACCGTTTATCATTTAAGCTGAATGTATTTATGTTGTTTTAATGTTATTGTTGTTCTCATCACACCTGCTGCTATTCTAACCGACATTAGTGAAAGTATTAACATCTGGCCGATCCTGGACAAGCTCATTCAACTAAGAACACTAGATTTATTTCACCTCTGATTGTGAATAAGTTAAATAATTAACTATAATTCCAGTTCTAGTTCATCATTTATTCACTATCTGCAGGACATTATTTTACATAACACAGCTCTGTTAATCTAAGGATTTCCCATCCACTGTCCCTCATCCGGCTCCAGCTATCAAGATGGATCAACAGCGCCTCCAACTGACCCAGCTGAATGGTCTGAGTTCCTCTGAGACTCAGAAAGGACTGATCTGGTAAGAACAGGGCCAGCGGCGATAGGAGACACCTTAACATTGCCCAAGACATCACATGGACGAAGCTTTCACTACCACTACAGATAAAGACAATTAGTTAATTAGATGATGCGGTTTACTGCTTCTATCCACCAAACTGTCAACAGAGGGGCTGCATGATTGGATTCATGTAGGTGCTTTGCTGAAACAGCATGAGAATAGGCAAGATCATTGCAATAATATGGAGAAGTGGAAAGACTTTCTAAGCAGACTATTGATGGAACAGAAATGGCCCTTTGGATGCAGAAAGAAATGGTTGGAGATGTTCTTATCCTTTTGATTAAGTTCATTCAGTCTTTGGCAGAGAGAAGTCTGCCACTCAGGCGGTCTGTCGATACTTCAGGCCAACAATGGGAACGTCCTTAAAGAGGTGGAACTGATGGCAAAGTGTGACCCACATCAGATGAATTGATAGTTGAATGCAGCACAACATTTTAGACTGTCCACCTGATGTTAGTCACCATCAACAAATGTCTGTAGTGGTGCGTCACTCTGAGCACAACGCCAGAAATAATAGAGCACGTTTTAGGATAGCTCCAGAATCCTCTGGCCTGGGTTTCCTTTTCAGGATTGTCGGGGGCAATGATGACAACGGGAATAATATGAAGGGAAACAACAGGCTAGGCTATTGGTTAAGAACCCAAGAGATTTTAATGTGCCTTGCAGATGCACTAAATCCAAGAGAGTCAGGTGCAGCTAAAGCATCAACGGATGCTTCTTGTTTTTTTGGTAATATGGAGAAGGTGGACGTCTTACGGAAGTTTGTTGTCCTGGAATGAGACACGCTGGGATAAAAAGTATTGAAGCTTTGCAGCCAGAGAAGGTGATTGATCCCTGCAAGAAGTCAGACCCTGTAGGGGTTGTTGTGTTGTCTGGAATGACGGTTTTTCTAAAATCAACATCAGTGACTGAAAAACAGGCGTCTGTGAGGCCCAGACATCTGCTAAAGAGTGGATGAAGACAGAAGCAGTGCTGAAACAGGAGAGTGTTCTTTCACTTTAAGAAGGGAAAATATTATATGGTTTTTATGCAAAGTACAGTTCAACACGAGGTGCGAAAGACTAGATTGCTGTGTATAAGTGTTTTTTTGGTTCTGCCTAAGGTCAGTTGCTATTGGGTGATTACACGTTTCCTGGATCTGATTGACTGGGGGGCGGGAGGAAGAGGAGAACGGAGGGAGAAGAGAGGAGACTCGGTAAAGTTGTGCTGGAACTTTTATGAGCCGTTTTTGTTGGAAAATGGGTTAAAACTGTGCAAACACTGAGCTGTCATTTATTTTTTATTGAATGAAGTTGGTAGTTGGTACTCAAGGACTCATCGGTGGTCTGGACGGTTAAGAATTATTTTATTTAGAACTCCTAAAGCATTGAACAGAAGGGAACGTCCCCGTCTATAAACCAGGTGGTTGACAAAGCCTGTGGTATTTTATTTGTATTTTGTTTTATTTTTCTAGTTTGCTGAAGAAACAAAAAAAGCAAGCAGACAATACCTGTTTTCATTTATAATTATTCAGTTCGACAAATTCTAAAAGTTCACATGAGGTCTGCTGTAATTTGCATTCTGAAGTTTACTTTTACAAAGTCTCATTGTTTGTGGGTCAGACGTAGGCATTTCGTTACAGTTTAATTCTTTATGACAAATCATCACCTGGGGGTTCACTGGGAACGTTTGTGAAACCTATTTCTTTGTGGGTAACATTAATAAATAGAACCCAGAGCGCTAGAGCTATCCGTAGATATAAGAAAGCGCCACACTACAAAAAGGCCCTTTGCCCATGAGCTGCAGATCAGCCTATAGCGGATGCTAGGGGTGGAGCGGGTCACGGTTTCCGGTTCGGTTCAGTATATGTTCATTGTTACACCGAAAAATAAAAAAATTAATAAAATGATAATTATTGAAAACAAATAATGAAATTAATGAAAAAAATCCAAACAAATTAATGAATTGTAATTATTTTTAATGATTCGCGGAAACCCTGGATCATTCCCGCATGTTTTGCTGCTTTGAATTTAATCATCTGGCGCTGCCCTCTACCATCTCCAAGGAACTCAGAGCGGAGCGGCAGCCACAGCGGAGGCTGCAGGCTGTGCTTTGAGCAGGCGGTCTGGAGCGCAGCGGGGCGGAGCGCTGATGGAGTATGTGGGATTTCGGGGTTAGCATGACATGTTGGTCGTGTTGCTGTTAGCATAAACAAAACGTGTTGCACAATGCTTGCACACTGTTGCACTTTTATCCACAACTTTCTTTCCGCCGTCATCGTAGGTCACTCTAAATGCAAAGTGGTCCCATACAGCAGACCTATAAAGTGCTGCTGGCGCGTCTTCCAGCTCCTGTTCTTTCCCACTCGCCATACCCACACAATTCTCCACAACAACTGATTTTTTTCTGCTACACCCGGCTACGCTGCTTCGCTTCTTCTTCTTCTTGTTTACTACTGGTGGTTGGCTTTGGTCGCAGTACCGCCACCTTCTGCTCTGGAGTGTAAACGCTTCGCCTATGAGAAAAAGGAGCAGCGCATGAACCGAACGCAACACACGCGAACCGAACCGAGACAGTCGAACCGAACGGTTCGGACGGTTTTCATAAACCGTTCCATCCCTAATGGAAGCGATCTGGCATTAGAGTCTTCCTGACAGGACAGGTGCCTCAGCAGAGAGCAGCTTTTTCAGCTCAGATTAATAAAATCATACTGGAGATCAGCAACGGCCCAGGAAAGACTAAGTGGACTCGCAGTCATTGGTATTAATAACAATGATGTCATCAGTGGCTTTGCATCCAGAAAAGCCAGGAAGGATTTTGAGGTCATTGTTGAACTTGCTGTTCTTATGTTTGCTTTCATTATTTAAGTGTTTTAACATTCTATTTTTGATTATATTAATGTTTTTCTATTTTGTTTTTATTTTAAATATTGAACATTTAACATTTGTTTGTATTCAAAAGTTTTAATAAAACAAAGTATTGTGTTTATCTATTTGGTGTATTATTGCCTCTGACATCATAGTGTGATAGCTGTCAGTAATATTCTAGTGGGGGGGGGGCTGCTTAGGGCCCCCAAGAGGCCGGGCCAGGCGCTAATGGTTCTACTTGCATACAGGGCGGCCATCTTGGATCAGACCACCGTTCAGACAGGCGTTGTCAGAACGGTTGTCTGACCCAAGATGGCCGCCCTCTAGGTCCGTCAGCCAGCGTCCAATGCGGCTTCTGTGACCCGCAGACGGTCGGTACCTGAGCGCCGCGGGCTCCGGGTGGCCGGTCCCCCGGTGTCCTCTCCGCGGCCATCAGCCTCAGCAGAGCGGACCTTTCCTCCCGGTCCCCCCGGTCCTCCTCCACCACTAAGACCTTCGTGGGGCGGCTGAGCGCGGTCTCCCACGTCACGAAGGGGTTCCTGCGGCTGCCTCTGCTCCTGGAGCCGCCGTGGGGACCGGGGGCAGAGGCCGGAGAGGAGCCGCTCTCCGCGGGACTCTCCGCTGCATTTCGGGCTCTTTTCCTCTTCAGCCGGACGGTGTCGGAGGGCCGCTTGCAGCCGGAGTAGGAGTCGCTCTGCTGGGCCATGTCTGTTTGGTTCTGCCGCCTTCTTCTTCTTCTTCTTCTTCTTCTTCTTCTTGTCAAGTTTTATGGCGGTTGGCAACAAACTGTTAGTAGCATTACCGCCACTTACTGGTATGGAGTGTGGTTCGTGATGGTTTAAATATTTATCCTGATACATTCTACCCTAACTTCTTCTAAACATACATTCACACATTCACACTTAAAAATATATACATATTTGTGCACAGCTTTGTATATCATTCCTTCACTCACAAAAACACTTACTATAATTAAATTCTATGAAATAATTTCGTTTTCTTTAGAAATCGAATAATTATTTGTATGTGTTTACTCCTTAGATTTTTCCTCAGTATATCTAATAAATTAACCTTCTCCTTAATGTTTTCAAACTCTCTCCTCATATATCTTCTCTTTATCATATTTATGACATTCTAATATAACATGTTCTATAGTTTCATATTTATCACAGAAATCACATTTGCCTGTTTTATGTTTTTGTATTTTAAAAAGTGTATAATTAAGATCTGTATGACCAAATCTTAACCTTGTTATCACTCTTTCCTCCTTTCTATTTCTTCTTTCTCCTACCATCTTCTGAATTTTATAAAACCATCTTCCTGTTTTATCTTCATCCCACCTTTTTTGCCAAACTTCCATAAGTTTCTCTTTAATAATACTCTTTCCTTCTGATTTACTTATTTTAACTATAAAACTAATAGAATGTTTAATTGCCCTTTTTGCCATTTTATCTGCCCTCTCGTTTCCTTCTACCCCAATATGTGCTGGAACCCACACAAATGTAACTATCAGCCCCATGTTTCGTATTCTGAACAGTGTATGATTTATTTCTAATAAAATGTCCATCCTACTATCTGTTTGGTTATTTTTTAAACTTAATAATGCAGAGCTTGAATCTGAACATATTATTGTTTTTAATGGTTTTATGCCTTCGGCCTCTTCTTCTCCTGCTCCTCATTTGGTTGCCAGGGAAACGGCGCCCTGCCACCCCCTGCTGGACGGGGGCGTAAAACACTGAAACTTTTAATATTCTCCATAGATCTGCGATTAAAATGATTGGTTTTATATTTTTACATTCAGTTAATTCTGTTTTTTTAAAATATACATATATTAAACATAAATATTACATGTTTTTTGATAGAACTTAAAATTTTCTAATTTATTTTAGTTAACCATCTGAATCCTCTTAAAATGATTCTTCCCTAATTCTAACCCGCTTTAAGATTTTACCAACATACCTTCAGTTTTTATTTATATGTAACTTTTTCAGGACACCCTTTGAACCTGTATCCAATGAATATATATATATATATATATATATATATATATATATATATATATATATATATATATATATATATATATATATATATATATATATATTATTATTATTATTACTTTTCTTGTTTTCCATAAAATGTTGGGTATGCTTAACGAGTTTCCTGTTCCTGGAATAATCAGCTGATAGTCATACAGAACCCATTATATTTGTATTTTTCTGTCTCTAAATTAGAAAAAAGAAAATTCAATAAATCTGGGATAAATGAAATTTCAAATAAATAATTCATAAATTAAAGTAATACATTTTAAATAAAATAAGTACCTTCAATCACAAAACGACCACCTTTAAAGTTTAATTATTTTAATTAACAGAGTTTTTTAAAACACGGTTGATTTAGTGAATTTATCTTTCGCAGGTCACAGGCGCAGATGACCTGTTTATCATTCTGAATCATGAAAGCTGAACACAGCAGGTGGTCCAATCCTCAGGTGATGTTCTTCCTTTTGCAGAGGTTGGTACGCATGGGTGGAATAAAATGCACCTGCTCTACGGAGTTAACTTTGCTCCATTATTGTTGCAAACAGAGAACTCATGTTTTAAATGGAAACAAAGGGAAAAAAAGCAATCCTGAAATGAAACACTGAAAAACTCCTCAACCAGAAATAACTGATGTTTTCTTACATTTTCTTTTATTGTTCCATTTTTCCCATTATTTTCGTCCCACTTTTAATTTTTCAAAATATTTTCCCTTTTTTTTTAAATTCTTTTATTTTGTGAAATCTTTGAAAGTTTATGCGATCAAAAAGTGCGCCTTTTCTCTGAGCTGATGACGATCCTACATCCAAAACAACTTTTTCTATTATGCCATTTGCTTTAAAATATATGTATGGAGTTTTGTTCCAGTATTTTTGCAAAACAAAGAAACATTTTGTGACCGAAAAATAAAAATAAAAAATTCAGAAAATAACCTTTCCTGTGCCGCGAGGAGCAAAGAGGCATTTCTATTGGTCTGCTGGGCGTTAGCAAACACTATTGGCTGCACAATTTAAAAAAAAGAATGCACTTTTTATATCTCAATCTGTAGAGAAGGTTTAAAAATGAAAATGTGAATGAAATAAGATTATTTAAAAGTGTAACGTTATGAAGAATTTTTTTGAAGAAGTTTTTTTCAGAATAATTTTATTTATAAAATGTGCTTTGTGCAACAATACTGGAACAAACTTCACTCCATATTCCTCCACACACACATCATACAAATTCCTTTTAGGCCAGACTCGTGGAGAGGAAGATAATTTATTGTCCAGTCAACCTGAGCTATGGATTTCTGCATCTCCTCCAGAGTCACCGCACACCTCTTAGCTGCTTCTCTGAGTTCTCTTCTTTCCTCAGATCCTAAAGTGTTCAGATGGTCTGTAAAAACATCATAGTGTGAAAGAAACACCACTTTGTGTCCCGACCATCTTCTAATGACATTCCAATAAAGGGGTCTGGTTACCACCGCTGCAGAGCTTGTTCGCCGATTGCAGCAGGGGGCTGTGAGACTAGATTTTTCATTTATGCTAATTTCTGTGTGCCGGCCTTGTTTCCAGGAGAGCAATCTCTTTTATAAAGAGAAAAATAGCTTTTAGCAGCAGAAAAGGGAAATTACCCCTTAAGCAACTATCAAACATCATAACTCTGATCCAGGAGCCATATGCTAAGTCGATTCTATTCAGTTTATTTCTATAGCTCCATTTCACATCATGTCATCTCAGGTCACTTTCCAGTTCAGCAGATCATCCAGTCAGATTGATTCAAAGTTTTCTATCTAAGGAAAACCAGCTGATTGCATCGACTCATTGACTCTTCAGCAATCCCTCACACTAAGCATGCTTGTAGCGACAGTGGAGAGGAAAAACTCCCTTTGAACAGGAAGAAACCTCCAGCAGAACCAGGCTCAGTGTGAGCGGCCATCTGCTGAGGCCCACTGGGGTTCAAGGAGACAGAAGCAGACATAGAAAAAAAAGCATAGATACAAAAGGCAACTGTCAACCAGCTCCACAGGCGGCCCCGTCCAGGAAACACACAGCCAGGCAGACGAGCTCCGAGCCAGCTCCCATGTCAGAGGATGAAGAGAGCACATCCAGTTAGTCACAGTCAGTGTTGGGCATGTTACTTTGAAAAAGTAATTAGTTATAGTTACTAGTTACTTCTCCCAAAAAGTACTAGAGTTACTAACTGAGTTACTCCACAATAAAAGTAACTAGTTACTAGTAATAGTAACTATTGCGTTACTTTTGCGTTTCTCGCCCCGTAACCCTCACCACCCAGCCCCCACCTTCTCGCCGTGTGTTTCCAAAGCCAGCTGAATAGTGCGGATGACAAAGACAAGAACCTGCAGAGAGTTTAGCATTTAGTGCAACTAAATGTAAATGACATCTGGTGAAATTAATAACTGGGGATGTCTAATTCTGAAATCCTGTGTGTTTGGGTTGTTATAGATACTGCAACATCTATCTATCCATCTATCTATCTAGATCTATACTCTGTGTGTGACATAAAATATGGATCTCCATCCCTGCCACAAAGGCCATCAAATAATGTTTAAAATAAAAAATACAGTAGGTTGAAAAGTCAGAGTATCCATCCATCCATCCATCCATCCATCCATCCATCCATCCATCCATCCATCCAGATTTCTCCCTTTCATTTGATCGTTCACGCTCTCCATAGTTCTCCTGTGGTGCGAGCACAGGGCGGCTGTTGCGCGCCTTTAGCAAGCATGCGCGTTTCCTGTCGCTTGCGCTGTGCGGAGATGTAGAGGAAACCGTTATGTGATGGGGAAACGCAGCTCGATGTAACACCGGTATTTCCATGTGGAAAACGCTGTTTTGCTGCTGGATCCTCCTCACTCTCCATCTCTCTGTGTGTGCTGTACGTTAACACCCGCCAGCAGAAACACCCACCTACCCAACTGACAGACGGAATCTCACTATACATCAGCCATTCTCATCCTCCCCTCTCTCATGACAAGGCGCGCACCTCTGGATGACCTAAAAAATAATCTTTAATATCTCTTAAACAAAAGTAGCACAAACAATATTTTTTTTCTGCACAAATCTGCACTAACCATTCAGTCTATTTGCAGAGTTTTTTGACGTGGGTGGGGTGTCAGCTTCACGCAGCTGCGCATGTTGTGTATTAATCTGCACTAATCATAAGAATAAAATAAAGCTAATGTTTTATAAGTTTAAAGTTGTTTTCACAAATACTGTTATAAGAGCCATTCAAGGCCAAGAGGAGAAAAACAGAGCAATGAGTGTGTGTAACAGTTGCACCTGGCTCTAGAGGAGTGGAATCTGCAGGAAAACGCAGGGTTGAGGCCCTTAGTGATAGGAAAGCACCCTCATAAAAAATGAAATATTTGACATGTCAAGGTTGCCCAGCTCAGCAAAATTTGGCCATACAACTTGTGATAAATAGAGTTGTTATTTTCAAGGCACACTGTGCAGTACTGGTCCCAGAAAGGGTGATGCTTTGACTGGGACACAAGGGGGAACACTAGGCCAGACTGACATGGCTTGAAGTAGGGAAAGGATTAGTTTCAACATGTTTGTGATTGAACTGTCATAAGTTTCTGATTTAAGTGCACCAGATGTCCTCATGGCCTGAGAGACTGCTCTCACAAGAATGTGATGTGGCTACGAATGTCATCGTGATTTGAAGATAAATGATGTGACCTTTACCAAAGACTGTCGTTTAAATATATAAAAATATGTTCTGAAGGGGGTTTTCCATTGATAAGAAATGTATAAAAGGGAGCTGTTTTCACCAGTTGTTAGCTGATGCTCACCGGTGACCAGCTCAGTGTGAATGTGCTGTTTTTGGCAATAAAGACCCTGGACCTGGACTCAGCTGCCTCTGCCTGAATTTTTGGATCTTTGTTTGAGACTTTTTCTGCTTTTTAAGAACTTTGAATTTTACAAAACTTAGCTTCAATTTTAAGTCGTCAAGAAGACAATAATAGACGACAAATTGGCGAGCCAGCCAGGAGAAAAGCAAAAAGGGGACGTCGGACGATCTGCAGGCACCAGCTGGAAGGCGTGGAACCCCAAGGGCCCATAATTCACCATTGAAGGTGAGTCAATTCGTTATAATTTTCTAAATTAGTGGGGAACCAGCCTCCGGCGACTGCTTGTGGGTGTCAGGCGTCACAAAGCTCTTCTAAAAGAACCTAGTTTTCCAAATTTAATAAAGTGATTTCCAAATTTGATAAGAATTTATATAAGAATATGCCAAAGGCAGACTAAGCTGAGGAAGGGTCCAGGTACGTATGAATGTATGTTTTAGGTGTTATTAATGTTTGTGTTAAACTGTTCTGTGTTTGAATTATCTTGTAAATAAGTTAAGCTTAACTCGTGTTGTTCTGAGCAGATGATTGGTAAAGGGACAGATTGGTCAAAGCATTTTGACATAGTCTGTGGAAGCCATAAATCCGGAACCAATAGTGTGCGCGTGTTACGTGAGGGTATCAGTGACTAAGGTAGTCAGGGTGCTCCACGAGACGGCTTAAGTAGTATTAAGGTATTGGAATAAAGGTATTGAGAGGCTACGCGATAGCCAGGCTAAAGGATAGCCAGAATATTACCGATTAAGCGATAATCGGAGAATAGTACCGCTCAACCATCCGGAGGACGTCTATGCATTTCCAGTTATCTGGGTGCAGCCGGGGCAGCAGGGAAAAACGTATATGCCACTGTAGGAAACAGTGAGGAAAAGGAAGAAGTGCACTGTAAATATATATAATCATTTGTCTTGTGTGTCTTTGTTAGTGTGTCGAGTGAAAGAGTTGAGTAACTGAGGGGAAGTAAGGGGTGGGTGATATTAATAAATAAAGATTATAATATTGATAAAGCTTAAAGATATAATAATAAATCAATAGAAGTAATTAGTACAGAATATAGTTAAAAAGAATAACCTGAAAATTAATAAGGATTGGAAAACAAAATTGATAACTGAAGGAAAAAAACACAAAAAAAAAACACAAGAGTTATGAGAATGAAATAAATTAACAAAATTCCTAAATAAGATTGGAAAAAATTGTAAGCTTTATAAGATAAAGATATTATAAGTATATATTATTACAAACTATAGTCTACATAAAGTAAAATATATAAGGTATAAAATTAGTGAAAGTGCAAAATAAAATTACAAATTTGTTTTATTAAAGATTTTATCTCAAAATTGAAGAGATCTAAATTTAGGAAGTAAATTAACTAGAAAGAAACTAAAAGACAAATAAACACGATCTGTATTGAAGAGAGCAGAACCAGTTAAGATAAAAATTAACTGAGGATTACAAAGACTGGTGAATAAGCACGGACCTGACGGTTGAGTGACTGCTAGTAGCCATGGGAACCAATATGAGCAAACAACAGTCTGACGGGCTGACGCCAGCCAAATTGGTAATAATGACACACCCATCCAATAAACGCAAAATTCAAAAATGCATGACCAAATGGCATAAGATGACATCTGGAAAAAATCGTTGGCCTAAAGAAGGCAGCTTTGATCCTTCATGCTGTGAGGAAGTTGAAGAAAGATTGAGAAATAAAGATAAAAACGGGACCGAATGCTTTTGCATAAAAAACAGAGGCATGCTGAACAGAGAGACATCCTGCAATATTTTAAAGTAGAACACCAAAAGAGCCCAACAGCCCCTGAGTACATTGATCATAAGCCACCACCTTATCACCCTAGCGCAGCAGGTCAGTACCCAGTTGTGATAAAGTCAGGTAGCAAGGGAAAGATTACAGGACAACTTAAATTAGTTTTAGAAGAAGAAGAGGAAGAAACAGAAAAAGAAATGAGTAGCACACGGCAGGGAGAGTATGATTACAGTGGTGACTATGACGGATGGGATAAAACCCCAGAAGTAAGGAGGAAATCTACCCTTAGCCGTTCCCTACCCCCAGTACGTCGCAGACATTTACCATACCCAAGAGGCCCCACCTGCCGCTCAGAGCCAAGGACCAAGTCAACACACAAAGGCCACACAGATCCCAAGATAGAGTTATTTTTGGAAGAAACTGAATCACTGGCAAAAGAGATAAACCAGGACTTGGTGCAACTAACGGAAACATTTGTACGACTCAAGGAGCAAGAGTTGGAAGAGAAAGCACAAAATAGACGATTAAAAAATTTAAAAGAGACAATAGAAAAACAAAAAGAGAAGAAAAGACGAGATGAAGAATTAGAAAAATTGAAGAGAATGTAAGAGGAGCAGCTTATAATAGAGGCCAAAACTGATTACCCAGACCTGCCAAGCCCACGGACTTTGTCTCTGATCGAAGAGGCAGGAAGGAGAGGGGGAAAAGACATGGAATATGAGGAAGAGGGAGGTGATGTGTCCGAATGGGAGGACATTGAAGGCTCAGACATACTGCCAACTACAAACCCATTCCATGAGGGGTTCAAGGAGGAAAGCAGGCCAGCAGCAAAAGAAAGGAAGCCACTCACAGCTGAGTGTGACGTGGGGCTACAAATAGTAAAAAGCGGCCCTAGCCCAATGGTGACCAGGTCCAAAACGCGACAGCAGAAGACAGGACAAGATCAAGGAGGGACCTATATGGCTCCCTTGCTGTCTAAAGGACCTCATGAAGACAGATACGTGCCATGGTCATTTATGGACATGATAACACTGGCTGGAAGGCTGACCCCATTGGCAGATGGTGCTGACAGATGGATAGAAAAGCTGGAAGAAATCACTGGAGGCATCAATCTGGCAGCTGGAGACATCAAGGCGCTGCTAATTAAAACAGCAGGACACTCAGCAGCCAGAGAAGTGTTTGACGAAGCCCAGCTTCCAAGGGTCATGACCTCACACCAGTATGACAAGATACCATTCAACCAAATAAGACCCAAGGTGTGGGCAGCCTTAAGGAACAAATACCCCACCTGCAGTGATCCAACTAAGCTGAGACAAGAATGCCTAAAGGATGATGAAAGCCCCGCCCAGTTTCTGCACAGGTTCCAACAGAAATGGAAAACAGAGGCTGGAAGTGATGGGAATGAACTGAAAACATCTGGCCCCCTGTTCAGAACCTACATCAGGGAGGCCATGCCCAAAGAAGTGCAAGCCAAACTGGACGGAGTTGTGGGGCTCATGAAGATGGACTGGCCTCTGTTCTCTGAACATGTTATTCACTATGTAAACATGCATCGGGCCGAGAAACGGGCCTTTGAGGACCAAAGCAAGATGCTGGCCACCAAGTTAACCCAACTGCAGATTGGGGAATTGTCCAAAGCAAAGAAAGAGAAAGAGAAGCCCAAGCATCAAGCTGCACTGACTGTGGTGGCCACACCCCCAACCGAGGGAGCACCAACAGGGGAGGCAGTGGTACAAGCACCAGTAGTGTCTCCTGTTATTCCTCCACCCACACAGCAGATGCAGTATCCAGCAGCGCCACTCGTGGGAGGAGCCCTGCCACAGCAGACCCAACCCCAACCAGTCCCTCCTATTCATGTGCATCTAAACCAAGGAGGAGGTCCCCAACAAGCAATGTTCGGAAGGGGACGAGGGGGGCCACCCATGCGGGGAAGATGGAGGGGCCCACAAGGAGCCCCAAGAAGGCCCCCTCAAGGCCAATACCAGCAGATGCCACAAGCAGGTCCAGACATGGAACAACAGCGAGTGAGAATGCAATGCTGGGGATGTGGACAAATTGGACACATGCAAAGAGACTGCCCCACTAACCCATGGATGGGACCCCAGCCCCCTACTGCTGGACCAGCCACCTATGGAACGGGCCAAGACACGTACTGGCTATAGGGGTGCCCAGAGAAACCTGATGGAGAGGCCATTCTACCTGTATTAACCCAACGTCCACAAACAGAACCCACCATTGATGTCACAATATATGACAGCCATCATCGCTTCATGATTGATACAGGAGCGGCCTACTCCTGTATAGGGAAAAGTGGAATTGGCCTGCCTCTCTCAGCATCAAAGATTCGAACAGTAGGTTTCTCTGGGAAGACCCAAATAATACCCATGACTGAGCCAGTTCCCATGATCATAGGTGAAAAGACTGTGTATGCACCACTACTTTACTCAGAAGATACGCCCATAAATCTACTGGGTAGAGATGTGCTGTGCCAGCTCAATGCAAAAATTAAATGTACCCCTAATGGAATTTCTTTTGAAGCAACAGACAAGAATGAAGCCTACATGATGCCACTGGGCCTGCAAACAACCCCCCAGATAACAAGTCATGAGCCAGAAGACCAAGTATTTTGGCTGAAACTCACATCCCCAACCTCTTTCCTCCAACTGGAGTGGGAAACATGGAGACCCCTGATAATGAATCACTACGAGAAACCTAAAGAACCTTTTCTTCCTCTCCATTGTACCATGTTTTATGACAAAGGCAAAACACATGAAGACTACGAGAAAAGCTGGGATGAAGACATAAACAACAAAACAACTGTCATCCTGTAAGGAGAACTGAAAGTTGGACCCAATATTCAGCAGACAACAGAAAGTTTCAAAACAGGTTTATTTCAAAAATAACTGAAAGAGGACGATGGAAACTCCTCAGAGCGGGTTCTCTGATTCTCTGCTGAGATAGGAAACTCAGGTCAGTGACAAGAATGAAGAGTGGAGAAGACAACAAAAAGTCACTGACCTGGTTGAGAGTTCAGTCCGAAGCTCAGAGAGAAAAAACCCGGGGGGAGACAGTCCACCGCTTACGGTCGTTACCGCTCCAGAGAACAGAGCATGGGGGAGCCAGCGCCAGCCAACGGCGAGCGAGCTGAAGTGTCCGTGAGGGATTATGCGAAGCCAAAATCCAGTCCAGTGCAGTGTCAGAAACCAGGAGATCCGAGAGCCGGAGAGATATCCAGGGAAAATCCAAGCCGAGGTCAGAAAAACAGTCCAAGTACGAGTAACAGGCTAAATCCAGGCAGTCAGGCCAAAAACCAAACTAAGCAGGGCAGACAGGGAGAAAGGCAAAAACCAAAAACATATGGGCAAAAAACCACTGAACAAAACATTTACTTGATAGCTGAGTAACTCACACAGAGACAAGTTGAATAATCTGACGCTGATGGCAGGAAAGCAAACAGCCTAAGTAGCTGCAGGGACCAGGTGAATCAGATTGGCAGTAATCAGCCACAGGGCCAATTAGGCAGGTGAGCAGGAGCAGAGGAAAAAAAAAACAACCATCAGCGCCAGGATTATGACAGAACCCCCCCCTCAAGGGCGGATTCCAGACGCCCCAACGGGCTGGTCTGGGTGATCTCTGTGGAAGGCCCTGACCAGATCCCTGTCCAAGATAAAACGGGCTGGGACCCAGGACCTTTCCTCAGGCCCGTAACCCTCCCAATCGACCAAATACTGGAGGCCTCTGCCTCTTCGCCTAGACCTAAGAAGCCGATAGACTGTGTAAACCGGGTCACCATCAATGAATCGAGCTGGAGGTGGTGACCTGGAGGTGGGAAAAAACCTGGAGGTCTTTACGGGTTTAACCCTTGACACATGAAAAGTGGGATGGATTCTCAAAGATCTAGGGAGGTTGAGGCGGACTGCCACCGGGTTCACGACTTTGGTAATTGGGAAAGGCCCAATAAAGCGGGGAGCCAGCTTCTTACAATCTACCTTGAGGGGCAGATCCTTAGTGGATAGCCAAACCCTCTGCACCACCTGGTAAGTGGGCGCCGGAACCCTCCGGCGGTTGGCAGCCCTAGCTTGTCCAACCAGCGCCTTAGTGATGGCCCTCCGGGCCCTACACCAAGCCCGCTGACACCTAAGTGCAGAAAGGTGGGCGGAGGGAACCCTGGACTCCCTCTCCTGTATGGTGAACACCGGTGGCTGAAAACCAAACACTACATAGAATGGGGAGAGTCCAGTGGTGCTAGAGGGAGTAGAGTTGATGGCATGTTCAATCCAGGGAAGTTGGCTAGCCCACTTGGAGGGATCTGATTCACAGAGGATGCGGATCTTAGTTTCAATTTCCTGGTTGGCCCTCTCTGTCTGACCATCTGTTTGGGGGTGAAAACCAGATGAGAGACTGACAGAGACCCCTAACAATGAGCAGAACTCCCTCCAGAACCGGGAGACAAACTGGGGGCCCCTGTCAGAGACAATGTCAGTGGGGAGACCGTGGAGCCGAAAAACCTCACGAATGAGGACCTCGCCCATTTGCTTGGCTGAGGGCAGTTTTTGTAAGGGGACCAAGTGGACCATCTTGGAGAACCTCTCTATAACAGTGAGAATGACACTGAAACCGTCAGAGCAGGGCAACCCGGTGACAAAGTCCATAGCAATGTGGGACCAAGGCCGGGACGGGATAGGCAAAGGCCGGAGATAACCTGAGGGGGGTCTTTTAGAGGCCTTGGATTTGTTGCAAAGACCACAGGCTGCCACGAACTCCCGCACATCTGCAGACAGAGAAGGCCACCAAAACTGAGTCCGAACAATGTTAATGGTCTTGGAAATACCTGGGTGACAAAACAAGTGGGAACAATGACAGAACTCCAAGACCCTCCCTCTAAGAGCAGCAGGAACAAACAGTCTGTAGGGCAGTCACTGGGAGAAGGCTGGTTGAGGAGAGCCTGTTTGACCTACTTCTCAATGCTGACCCTCGTAACTGCAAACCTCACCGAATCCGGTAGAACAAATTCCTCAGTACCACCGGAACCATCCCCTTCCACCTCAAACACCCTAGACAGAGCATCGGGCTTAACATTCTTGGATCCGGGTCGGTAAGAAAGGGAGAAATTGAACCGACCAAAAAACAGTGCCCATCTTGCCTGCCTGGGATTAAGTCTTTTGGCAGAGTTCAGATACTCCAGGTTCTTATGATCGGTCCAAACCAGAAATGGAGTACTGGAACCCTCTAGCCAGTGTCTCCACTCCTCCAAAGCCAACTTTACTGCTAATAACTCCCTGTCCCCAACATCATAGTTTTTTTTCAGCAGGTGATAGCTTCTTGGAGAAAAAAGCACAGGGGTGAATCCTCCCATCCCTGGCTACCTGACTAAGAACCGCCCCAACCCCAGAACTAGAGGCATCCACCTCAACAATAAATTGCCTCGCAGGATCGGGGGAAACCAGAACGGGTGCAGAGGTGAAAGCGGCCTTGAGCTTCTGAAAAGCTCGATCTGCCTGATCTGACCAACAAAAACTGACCTTGGCAGACGTTAGTGTATGGAGGGGTGCTGCAACCTGACTAAAATTCCAGATGAACCGGCGGTAGAAGTTGGCAAACCCCAAAAACCTCTGGAGTTGCTTCCTGTCTCTAGGAACCGGCCAGTCGGTGACTGCACGAACCTTCAAGGGGTCCATGGAAATCTGGTCAGGGGAGACGATAAAACCCAGAAAAGAAATGGAGTTCACATGGAACTCACACTTCTCAGCCTTAACAAACAACTGGTTTTGTAAGAGGCGAAGAAGAACCGCTCTAACATGTTGCTTGTGGGACTCCAAATCCCGGGAATAAATGAAGATATCGTCTATGTAAACAAAGACGAAGTGTCCCACCATGTCCCTGAGTATGTCGTTTACAAGGTTTTGAAAAACCGCTGGTGCATTGGTGAGCCCAAAAGGCATCACCAGATACTCATAGTGACCGGTGGGAGTGTTGAATGCGGTCTTCCATTCATCCCCCTCCCGGATACGAACCAAGTGGTAAGCATTACGGAGATCTAGCTTGGTGAAAACCCTGGCCCCCTGGATCTGATCAAAAGCTGTGTTAAGGAGGGGAATGGGGTACCGATTCTTAATCGTGATGTCATTAAGCCCCCTGTAATCAATGCAGGGCCTGAGGGATCCATCCTTCTTCCCGACAAAAAAGAAACCCGCCCCAGCTGGTGAGGAGGAAGGACGGATGATACCAGCCCTGAGGGACTCTGAGATGTACCTCTCCATGGCCTGGGATTCAGGGGCTGACAAAGAGTATAGCCTGCCCCTAGGGGGTGTGGAACCGGACAGTAAATCAATCCCACAATCAAAGGGTCTGTGGGGAGGTAGGGCTGTGGCCTTACCCTTATTAAATACCTCTCTGAGATCATGATACTCCACTGGGACTCTAGACAGATCCGGGTAACACTCAGAGTCCTCGCTGTGTACAGGTGTCTCAGACCTAGCCGAGCGTAAGCAAGATACAGAACAGGAAGTTGACCAACCCAACACTTCCACCCTACGCCAATCAATGTGTGGGTTGTGCCTAGATAACCAGGTAGAACCTAAAATAACAGGAACCTGAGGAGAGTCTATAATGAGAAAAGTTAGTAGCTCTACATGGTTACCACCCACCACCAGCTCTAAAGGTTCAGTCATGAGGGATGAATTATTAAGCTGGTGCCCATCAAGAGCAACTACCTTATGAGAGTCTGGTGTGGGGAGCAGCTTGATGTCGAGTCTCCTGGCCAGGTCCCCGTCCATGAATTCAGTATCTGCTCCAGAGTCCAGGAAGGCTGACAGACTGTGGGTGAGTGCACCAACAGACAGGGTAACAGGTAGCAAAAACACTGGGGAGGCAGATAGTCTGGCTCGGCTCAGCAGGATCCTCCCCTCCCCTACTGAGCCTGACCTTTTACCGGGCAGCGATCTGACCAATGTCCTTCTCCTCCGCAGTAGAGACAGAGCCGGAACCTGTAGCGGCGCTCCCTCTCCTCCTGGGAGAGGCGTGAACGACCCAACTGCATGGGCTCCGGACCAGAGGAGCGAGGGGGTTCCGAAGTTCCTCCACGATCCTCTGCTGTAGAAGGGAAGCGGCGGGCATGAGGGGCCCGCTCCCTGCGTCGATCCTGAAGGCGAAGGTCAATCCTGGACGCTAACTCCTCGAGCTCCTTAAGAGAGTAAGGATAGTCCCGGGTGGAGAGCTTGTCCTTGATCCGATCTCCAAGACCCGAGATGAAGATGTCCATCAGAGCAGCCTCATTCCATGGACTCTCTGCAGCTAACAGGTGGAAGTCAATTATGTACTCAGACACAGAACGGTTACCCTGCTTCAGGATCATTAGTCCTCTAGAGGCCTCTCTGCTGGGCAGGATTGGGCTGAAAACACGGACTAGCTCCTCAGAGAACCCCTCATAAGATTCACAGTGGAATGAGTTGTTTTGCCACTCCGACGTCCCCCATAACTTGGCTTTACCAGCCAGAAGCGAAATTACATATGCCACCTTGGCTCGTTCTGAAGGGAAAGCTGAGGGCTGCAGCTCGAACTGAATTTCACACTGGGTGAGAAAGGCTCTACACTGTTCTGGATCGCCCCTGTAAAGCTCTGGGGTGGATAGACGCGGTTCCCGATAGGGCAAGGCCGCAGGTGGGGGCGTAGACTGAGGCGTGACTGAAGGGGATGCAGCTGCAGGAGCTGAAGCCTGGCTGCGAAGGTGAGCGAGGATCTCAGTGACCCCTGCCTCAAGCTGAGACACCTTCTGGTCTATTACCTCGCGCCAGGAGTTGTCTGCTGATGGGTCCATTATTTGGTCAGATTATTCTGTAAGGAGAACTGAAAGTTGGACCCAATATTCAGCAGACAACAGAAAGTTTCAAAACAGGTTTATTTCAAAAATAACTGAAAGAGGACGATGGAAACTCCTCAGAGCGGGTTCTCTGATTCTCTGCTGAGACAGGAAACTCAGGTCAGTGACAAGAATGAAGAGTGGAGAAGACAACAAAAAGTCACTGACCTGGTTGAGAGTTCAGTCCGAAGCTCAGAGAGAAAAAACCCGGGGGGAGACAGTCCACCGCTTGCGGTCGTTACCGCTCCAGAGAACAGAGCATGGGGGAGCCGGCGCCAGCCAACGGCGAGCGAGCTGAAGTGTCCGTGAGGGATTATGCGAAGCCAAAATCCAGTCCAGTGCAGTGTCAGAAACCAGGAGATCCGAGAGCCGAAGAGGTATCCAGGGAAAATCCAAGCCAAGGTCAGAAAAACAGTCCAAGTACGAGTAACAGGCTAAATCCAGGCAGTCAGGCCAAAAACCAAACTAAGCAGGGCAGACAGGGAGAAAGGCAAAAACCAAAAACATATGGGCAAAAAACCACTGAACAAAACACTTACTTGATAGCTGAGTAACTCACACAGAGACAAGTTGAATAATCTGACGCTGATGGCAGGAAAGCAAACAGCCTAAATAGCTGCAGGGACCAGGTGAATCAGATTGGCAGTAATCAGCCACAGGGCCAATTAGGCAGGTGAGCAGCAGCAGAGGAAAAAAAAAACAACCATCAGCGCCAGGATTATGACACATCCAATATGCTGACATATTGGTTGGACCACAAGGAGCTGCAGCTGTTGTCATATTTCCTGATAAAGATGTAGCAGAATGGTTCCAGGTAACCAACTCAGCACCACATGTCACATTACTGATTGCAGACGAGTATGAGTCACATGATCTAGGACCCATGGTTCAAGAAGCCAAGCAAGTCAACGAATGGATTGCTACAGCATGGGACTGCATTAGCATGTCAAAAGATGGACTGTTTTTCAAGATCTCATATTCACAAGCTGATGAAGTAATTGCAGAACACATTAAAGTTCCTGGGAAAAGACAAATGGCAGTGGCGGCAGAACATGAATCCCTATTAGAACAAGTCCCAGAGCAGGTATGGTCTAAAAGTAAAACAGATGTAGGATTAGTGAAATCAGCAGACCCTATCAAATTCACCATTAAACCAAATGCTAAATTGCCCTTCCAAAGACAGTACCCACTTAAACGAGAGGCAGTAGAAGGAATACAGCCTATCATTACAGGATTAGAAACAGCAGGAGTTCTTAAACCAACAATAAGCCCCTGTAACACCCCAATTTTTCCCATTAGAAAGCCCAACAGTAATGACTATAGATTAGTCCATGATCTAAGATTGATTAATGCTATTGTAGCAGAAGAGATACCAGTAGTGCCCGACCCACACACACTGCTGAGTAATATACCCCCAGGTACCAAATGGTTTACTGTGATTGATCTGTGTTCAGCATTTTTAAGTGTACCGGTCCATCCAGATTCCCAGTATTTGTTTGCATTTACGTACAAAGGCCAACAATATACATATTCGCGATTACCACAGGGTTTCGTACACTCACCATCAATTTTCAATCGTGTACTGGCAAATGACTTAAATCACCTTGACATACCATCTACAATGTTGATGTATGTTGATGATATTCTGATTTGTTCTGTTTCTAAAGAGCAGTGTGAGAGTGACTCCATTACAGTGTTGACTGCTTTGGCAGAAGGAGGACACAAAGTAAGTAAACAAAAATTGCAATTCTGCCAGCAAACAGTGGAGTATCTCGGCAGGCAACTTAGTGGGGACAAGAAGTGTATTGCACCGTCCCAACTGGAAGCCATAACCCAAATGCCCAAACCTCAGACTGTTGGTCACATGTTGTCTTTCCTTGGCATGGCAGGTTACAGCAGACCGTGGGTGTGTGATTATGCCATCAAAACGGCTCCACTGAGAGCAATGATTAAAGCCGCAGGTCAAGGACACCAGTCGGCTCAATTACAATGGACAGATGAGGCAGAGGGTGCGTTCCAGCTGCTGAAACAAGATCTCCAAACTGCTACTGCTCTGGCCAATCCAGATTATGGCAAACCATTCCATCTCTATGTGGCTGAGCGACAAGGGTATGCATGTGCAGTATTGATGCAAGACACCCCAACAGGTAAACAGCCAATTTCTTATTACAGCACAAAATTAGATGGTGTCGAAGAAGGTCTGCCTCCCTGCTACCAGGGTTTGGCAGCAGCAGCCTTCGCCTACAAAAAGGCCTCAGTTATTACTATGGGCCACTCTGTTATTCTGTACACATCACATCAATTACATGCACTGCTCACCAGTCCACGCTTTGTAATAACCCAAGCTCGTCGAACAGGTTATGAAGTTCTGCTTTCAGGACCTGATTTAACAATACAACGTTGTACCACCATTAACCCAGCCACAAGAATGGTATTGCCCACTGAAGGTGAGCCCCATGATTGTCTCCAGGAGACGGACACCTTCATGAAGGTAAGGGAGGACTTATACAATCATCCAATCCCATCTGATCTGACTCTGTTCGTAGACGGATCATGCGTCAGAGGTGAAACAGGGAATAGAGCTGGATATGGAATAGTCCAACTTAACCCCGATGGGACCTTTACCAAGGTACAATCAATGAGCCTAGATCAACCTTGCTCTGCCCAATTGGCAGAGATAAAAGCATTAACAGCTGCATGTAAATTGGCTACTGGTAAAAGAGTGACAATCTATACTGACAGTGCTTATGGGTACGGGGTATGCCATATAAACGCTAGCATCTGGAAACAACGAGGGTTTGTTAGAACAGATGGCACCCCAGTGACACATGGGCAAGCAGTAGTAGAGTTAATAAAAGCTATGCAACTTCCATCTGCGTTAGCTATTGTAAAATGTGCAGCTCATCAGACAGCAAAAACACCTATTGCCATGGGAAATAACTTAGCAGATGAGGCAGCTAAAGAAGCCACAGGTTCAGCAGTGCAGGGACCAATGGTCCACGTAGCTGAGTGCGAACCCATTACTAATTTGGCCTCCTTAATAGAAGCCCAAAATAACGTATCTGAAGCAGAGAAACGACTATGGGTACAAAGGGGGGCGGCTCGGTTAACACACCCCCACGTTGGATTGTGGCGTAGTTCTCGAGGACATTTTGTACTACCTTTGTCCTTATTACCGACAGCCATTAAAATAATGCATGGACCTGATCATTGTTCACGAGCCCAAGTTGTTCAAAAGTTACAGGCAGTTTGGTGGTCACCTTATATGACACCTATGGTAGACAGAGAACTGGTCTTATGTCCACATTGCCCTAAGTACAATGTGCGTAAAATGTTTACTCAACCCTTAGCACATATCCCTATGCCAGACGGTCCGTTCCGCCATCTGATGATGGATTACGTAGACATGATAACTCGGGTTCAGGGAAAGAGGTACATGTTGGTGGTTGTTTGTAGGTTTAGCAGATGGGTAGAAGCATGTCCCACTGCTCATAATGACCACAAAGCAGCAGCACGGTTTTTGTGTAAAGAAGTTTTTCCCAGATTTGGCATGCCTGACACAATATCATCTGATAACGGACCACATTTTGTTTCACAGGTGATCCAGCAAATGTTTAAACTGTTGTGCATAAAACAAAAGTTTGGTTGTGTGTATCATCCCCAGTCACAGGGATCCGTGGAACGAGCTAACGGGATCCTGAAATCGAAGATTGCTAAGATAATAGCTGACAGCAACAACTGTTTGACTTGGGTGGACGCCTTGCCTGTTGCATTAATGGCAATGCGTTCTCAAACTAACCGCATAACCCATCTTACTCCTCATGAAATGCTTACAGGTCGACCAATGCCTCTCCCACAGGTTCGAGGACCCCAGCTGGCGGAGATTTCCCTAGCACAGCTTGAGCGTGAAATGGGGGACTACCTCAGGTCCTTAACCCGCATTCACAGGCTTATATTTCAACAGGTGACAGCAGCTCACAGCCGAGACGAGACACACATTCCAGTGGACGTCAGGGACGTTCAAGTTGGTGACAGTGTGTTCATACGAGTCTTTAGACGTCAGTGGAACGAGCCTCGTAGGGAAGGCCCTTTTAAAGTTGTGCTTACCACTCCCACTGGCCTGAAAGTCGAAGGTAAGCCCTTCTGGTTTCACAAAAACCACTGCACCAGGCATCGGCTTCAAGACCCACCTGGACTCGATCCAGGACCGACGGGCTCTGCGCATGCTGACAGGGCAGCAACAAGTCTCCCTCCGCAGCACCCCTCCACTAGCTCACATACTTTAGATGTTGCACCGGTGTCGGGCACTGATGCATCCCCACTCCCCTCAACGTCAGGCGTCCAAAGACGTTCGGCCCGCTTGGCAGCTCGCCAATCGCCAAGGTCAGGGGACTCTGAGAAAGACAGTGTTCTTTCTTATGCTTCCCATCCACCTTCTGATTCTGGTGGCAATGATAATGATCCTTCTGCCGCTGAGACTTCTTCTGGGTCTCACCCAGATCCATCCGTCGCTTAGGCACTGGACGAACTTCTTTCTTCTGACCTACCAGATGTTGGTGGAGTCCTGTCCCCTTCATATCCCTCACCTGCACCTTCCCCTTTCTTCCCCTCCCTTTCCCCTTCCTCCTCCGAAGCAAGTGGGCCGCCGATCCACTCGGTCCCGCCCACCCCATCGCCGTCTGGGCATCTCCCGCATGCGCCTTCTTCAGACTTTGATTAACTTTCTTGTTGTGTTAACCCTTTGTGGGCTAACAAGGGGGGATCTTATGAAAATTAATACTAACAGTTCACACACACAGTTAATGTGTCACACACAAACATGTGCACTAGCAATGGTAACACTAGCTACTAACCAAGGGGTAATCAATAATAATGATGGAGAAAATTTATCACTAATGCATGTGCAAATCAAAGGATATGATTATGTAATGTCTGAAGAAATTTTAGGTAACTCAATGGGGAAACATTGGCTTGGAGTTCCACAAAGCATGGACTGCCGTGAGGATGGGATGGTGATCATTGAGGTAAGATGCAAAATGAACATATGCCAAAACACATTAACAGAGCAGGTAATGACGGTAGGGAAAGCACATAGAATGGTAAAATTGGTAAACAAAAGGCAGAAAAGAGATCTAGACAAATTAAAGACTGCACACTGGGAAACCAATATGTTCCAACAATGGATTCAGTACTCTGTCCAGGCAATGTTCAAAGCCAAAAAGCGCCCTAAAGATGATTGTATAGCCTGCTATAATGCTAAAAAATTACGAGCCCTTCAGATTATTCCTGGAAGTAAAATAGGCGACTGCCCAGATGTAACGGAGTGCTTTGCTCATTGTGCCATGCAGATGGCCGGAGGTCTTGCACCATTATCAAAAGACCACAGAATATGCCCCAGAGCGCTGAACTCCTCAATAATTGATGTAATGAGCACTTTCTCCCTTCCACCAGTAGTACAAAAACCGGCTGAACTGATTTTTCCGTTTTGTATAGCCCGAGGGAAAGAACTGGAAACAGTGACTAATAGATCCTCTAGACAGATGTGGACAACGGATAGACTGGTTACATGTAGTAATAGGACATGGTACCCACCAACAGCAGAAGGGAACCTCACCTACCACATTAAGTTTTGTCAAACGAGTCCCAATGCCACCATACGCTGTGAACAAGTAATACCAGATGGGGGACATGTCATCTATGAGTTCCAACCTTCAAATGTATCTCAGTATCGAATACTGAGCCTGGCGAGGGGATCTGTCCCCTTAGGTGACATTTTTTGGATGTGCCATAATGAGACACAAATGTTGGCCACATTACCCCCACAGTGGGAAGGCATCTGTGCACCAGTAATGCTGACAGGACAACTAAAGTTAATATCAAATGACCCAATAGGTATCAATGTAACATCTAACGAAATAACCGATCGCGTTAAGAGAAGTACCCCCGCTAAACACGAGTGGAAAACATCAGATGAGGTATATATCACATGGGATCAGATCCCGTATGGAGTACCTGAAGAACAGGTTGCCATAGGGAGTGATTGGATAAAAAGCGGAAGAGGGGCTGGTTCAGTACCAATCTACGGATCAATTGTTAATGCACAGTATATAGCTCGCAATAGCAGGTGGGTAAATCTCTTATGGTATAATCAACAAAGATTTATAAACTTTACAATAAAGGGCCTGGATTTGGTAAAGGAACAATTGCATGCAACTTCACTAATGGTTCTACAACATAGGTTCGTGCTAGAATCCCGCATGGCTGGAGACCAAGGAATATGTGATTATATAGGGGAAGATTGTTGTACTTTAATCCCCATGCACACAGATGTAAATGGTAGCCTCACAGGAGTCCTACAGGAAATGAAACGAATGAGGGATGAACATGTGCTGCAGTCTAATTGGAACACTCAGCTGAAGGGATTCTGGGATTGGTTTCACAAGCTTGGAAGGGGAAAATATCTTGAGGCAGCAGGAATGATTCTAGGGGCAGTAATATTGATTATATTGATAGTTATGTGTTGCATCATACCCCTTGTTCGGGGACTGGTCTCAAGACTTGTTGTAAGTGTAACTGGTCAGTTCCCAGTTGTAGAGATACAATTGGACCAAGCGATATAAAACATAACCATGATCACCTTCCACCCTCACCAGGTACGTGCATTTCTTTAATAACAACAGTGTATATATGTAAATATTTTGTATTACAAGGACTTATATACTTACTCACGTAGACATAGCAACTTGCATGCTGGATAATCCATAGATATAAGAGATATTATGCCTTCAGATGATGCCTAAATTTGCCATACTATGTCCCCACAGGTAGATTATTGAACATGGCAGAGGCTAGTTATGATGAATATGAAGAAAACCAAATGAATTTACGAGCTGCACTGGCGTCGTTAGGCCCGTCACTAGGGGTAGGATGCCCATATCTTCCTCCCATGCACCTACTAGATCCTGCAGAGGGGCCAAGCAGTGCACCTTCGGTTTGGAGCAAACCTATGTTGACACCCAGCAGGCAGCCTGAGGATCAACCAATGATGACACCCAGAAGGCAGCCTGATGATCAACCACCATCACCTACTGGGAAGCCACTGTCCATCTCGTCATCACCGGGGAACCTCAGTATCGATTTCGGCCCAACCAGCACCCCTGCCAGTCCTGAGAATCCCAAGGATCGACGACCGCCGTCACCCCGCCAATGTAATTATCCGCCACCACCCCTTACAGGCGTACTGGCTATGTTCATGATCGTAGCAGATGACATAAAGCTTGATCTTGCCGAAGCTCATCATGTTGCAAAGTTCTTGGCTCATCCGCTGGAGTCGTACGACACCAACAATGACCTCAAGCCTGAAATCACCTCTATGACCACAGCAGTTTATGCCCAATTCATGAAGGGTCTGGTGCACCCCGAGCCACGTCGGTCCTTTAAACGGATGCGCCGCACCATGTACAAACGCAAAGTAAAGGCTGGGAATCGGCAGTTGACCCGAGACAATCTGGAACTGAGGCAGCAACTTCGGGATGCACAGCAGACCATTATCAACCTACAAGAGCAGGTGATGCAGCTGACCGCTGATCTGCAGCGTATGGCTCCGTATACCCAGGGGGGCCCGAACGGAGGGCAGAATTATGGACGGAATTATGGAGGCCATTATTATTATTATTAATATCAACTTCAACGCCATACTGGATATAAGGACAATGCTGATTATTGATGATTATGCATACCTATGTTAAAAATATTGGTAGAATTGTATACTTTATGTGACAGTACAAGTACTGTGCAGGAGAGTGCCACATGGTTACTCCTATGTTGGTTGTAATGACGGTCCTTTGACCACTAGAAGATGTGTTTGCCTGGCATAGTCCGGGCCTGATGAAGCTTTTTGTTTGTGTGTGTGTATTTATGGGTGTGAAAGACCACCTATGTAGGGGATAAATGCAGTGACCTCGTAACACAAGATGCTGCTTGGGCATTGGTATTTGCCTCTGCTGAGAAAACAGAATTAGAAAATCTTGCTAAATAAAAAAAGTAAGCAACGAGGACGGGTCCTCTTAAGGGAGCCAAGAGGGGGATCTCTCTTTGTTTTTGTATATTCCGTTTTCTGCATTCTATCAGTTTAACATTTACACATTCTCCACCATGTTTTATATTACTCACTTCAACTATATGGTGTGTGTTTAATCTCACGTTTGGTTTGGTGTGCACAATATATATATATATATATATATAAACTTTTGTCACTTGTGTGAGTTCACATTTAAGGTATTTTAGATTAGTCATCACCTGCACAATCACTTAGTTGATCCATTTAGGATCAAAGGGGGGAATGTTGTGTATTAATCTGCACTAATCATAAGAATAAAATAAAGTTAATGTTTTATAAGTTTAAAGTTGTTTTCACAAATACTGTTATAAGAGCCATTCAAGGCCAAGAGGAGAAAAACAGAGCAATGAGTGTGTGTAACTGTTGCACCTGGCTCTAGAGGAGTGGAATCTGCAGGAAAACGTAGGGTTGAGGCCCTTAGTGATAGGAAAGCACCCTCATAAAAAATGAAATATTTGACATGTCAAGGTTGCCCAGCTCAGCAAAATTTGGCCATACAACTTGTGATAAATAGAGTTGTTATTTTCAAGGCACACTCTGCAGTACTGGTCCCAGAAAGGGTGATGCTTTGACTGGGACACAAGGGGGAACACTAGGCCAGACTGACATGGCTTGAAGTAGGGAAAGGATTAGTTTCAACATGTTTGTGATTGAACTGTCATAAGTTTCTGATTTAAGTGCACCAGATGTCCTCATGGCCTGAGAGACTGCTCTCACAAGAATGTGATGTGGCTACGAATGTCATCGTGATTTGAAGATAAATCATGTGACCTTTACCAAAGACTGTTGTTTAAATATATAAAAATATGTTCTGAAGGGGGTTTTCCATTGATAAGAAATGTATAAAAGGGAGATGTTTTCACCAGTTGTTAGCTGATGCTCACCGGTGACCAGCTCAGTGTGAATGTGCTGTTTATGGCAATAAAGACCCTGGACCTGGACTCAGCTGCCTCTGCCTGAATTTTTGGATCTTTGTTTGAGACTTTTTCTGCTTTTTAAGAACTTTGAATTTTACAAAACTTAGCTTCAATTTTAAGTCGTCAAGAAGACAATAATAGACGACACGCACAAGTCCTATCATGAAAAAAGGTTCATTGTGCGACCTGAGTAACGCGCAGTAACGGGGTGTCTGCAATGGTAACTGCGTTATAGTTACAGTGAAAGTAATTAGTTAGATTACTCGTTACTAAAACAAGGTAACGGCGTTACTTTCAACGCCGTTAGTCCCATCACTGGTCACAGTCAGAGAAACAGGACTACACTGGAAAACAGGCCGAGCTCCAACATCTAGAAACAAAGGTGTTGATGGCAGCAGCACAGCTGATATTTCTCTCCAGGATGGAGTCACAGCCAAACAGGAACAGACCAGATGAAGCTACTATGAGAAAAAGCAGAGAGAGCAGAAATTTAGAGATTGAACTAACAGATTCTGCAGAGTGGGAGAATAGAGATAGAATGAAGCAGAACTATGAAAAAGGGGTCCCTATGTCCTCCAGCAGTCTAAGCCTATAGCAGCAGAACTATAGAGATAGCTCAGGATAACCTGATCATTTTGGTTGAGGTATTAGAAAGGTCGAGCCACAATGTGGCCAAGGAATGAACCGCCAATTAAAAATACAGATACTGTATGAAAATATATTCCTTTATTAATAAATGTGTTTTCCTTCCAAACCTATATCTAGTTTAACATTTCATAATTTAATTGTGTATAACAGAAATAAATGGCATTCATAGTCATTGAATAAAGTATTTTATGTTACAGTTATAGCCCTCCATAAACCTTAGCAATCCCCCATGTGGTGTCTCAAGACCCCCCAGGAGACCCTGAACCCCACTTTGAGAATCCCTGCAATAGTTTTACTTCATTACCAGAATACTAAACTTAAAGAAGAAATTGTGGAAAAGATTGAAAGGAAGGATGGGTTAATGTTGGTTAGGATTTATGCCTGAATTTAACATCTGGAATACTTTGACCATTATTTTAGAGATCTTTAGGCAAATTGCTTCAACAAACCACAAGTTTCATATTAAGAGATACGTCGCCACCTACTGGCGGAGAGCAGAATTGCAGTTAGTAATATCATCTGTTATTTTTTTGGTTTCTTTTCCACTTATGTTCCTTTGAAATTGTTCATGATTGGTGTGTAATAAAATCTTTTGTAAGTTGTTTTGTATGTAAAATTTCTTATATGAGAGCAATATTTTAAGGTACACTGTTTTTCTGAAATAAGCTCAAGCAGAAAGTGAAAGTTCTTGTGCAACTTGAACGATGATGAGAAAAATGAAAGGTGTTAGTCATTTTTATAAAAAAAAAGTTTTTCCACAGTTTTTGGTTTTAATCTGGTTGGAAGTTATCCCCCCCAAACAGCAGATGTAATTTAGGCGTTGCTTTTTAGTCTAAAACTGGTTGGTCCGACATGTTCTTGATTTAGTCCAGAAAAGAAACCCTTACCAGTCTTCAACTACTATTTCTTGACTAATTCAAGGACAGACTGACCAGATTTAGCCTAAAAACAAAATCTGAATGAAATCAGATTTTGAAATCTGGTGTTTTGGAGGGGGGACGGGGTGGAGGGGAGTGAAGAACATATTCACCCATAGAAGATGAAGATGGATTGGTCGCACTGTGAGAAGAGAGGCCAGTCCTTCAATGGACACCTGGAGGAAGTGCAAGGTGAGAAAAACCAAGTAACACCTGGTGCCAAACTGTGGAGGCGGAGCTTAAAACCATGCAACACACCTGGAGTACCATCCTGGACCTGAACCGACAGACGGGGCAATCGTTTGTCAATGACCTATGGTCGTTATGCTGAGTGGCAACTTACTTTCTGCATGGAGTTAGCATGTTCTCCCTGAGCATGCGTGGGTTCTCTCTGGGTACTCCGGCTTCCTCCCACAGTCCAAAAACATGACTGATACGTTAATTGGCTTCTCTAAATTCTCCTTAGGTGTTAAGGCTGATTTATGCTCAGAAACCAGGTTGTCTGCATGTGTCGCAGTTAATGCAGATATGCCCTGCCCCTTCTGCAGACAGACTGCTGCACCTCTCCGTACTTGTAGGAGACCACAGACAGGAGGCCTCTGATTGGTCAAATCTACATGCACTCTATGCGTATTTCCTGCCTGGTTCCTTACCCGCTTTTTGTTTGTCTGACAGCCATTGTGGAAAACGACTGGTAAAGATGGACCCTTTTTCCACCTGGATCCCCTTTTTGGCCCTCATGTCCCTCCGTTGTCGCACAAGCTTCCCCCACTTCCTCACCGCCTCGGCCGTATCTAGACCAACAGCTAGTTCCTGATTGGCCCTCTGGCGTTGTAGCGTGGAACAACATAGGGCAGACCATGCTTCAATACTGCAACACACTGCTGCGGGAGGATTACCAGCCCTTGAGTGGGTGCGTAAATGGATGTGTGTCTCTGTTTTTCCCTGCAACAGACTCGCTACCTGTCCAGGGTGTGTCCCACCTCTTGCCTATAGACAGCCAGAGATAAGCACTGCCCCACCGCGACCCTGACAAGGACTAAGTGGGAGAAGATGGCTGGATGTTTCATGGAATTCCAATGGCCACGGAGAAGACCCGCACCTTTCCAAAGCCGGGCATACACTGTACGATGTTTTGCCTTTTTCGAGTCGATTCTCTACTCCTGATCGTGCATCCTGCGTGGTGTAGTATACAGGGAGTAACAAGGGGCGATCAGCCTCTCACAACCAACTCCCTAAAACATGTTTGAATTTCAGTCGGCCGTCTTAAGGTGGTCGTGGGTAAATCCTGCAGTTGAAGCAGAGCTACGCGCTAATTTACCAGAACTTTGAGAACCGCGCTTGCACAAACAAGGGAGTTCTTCTTCTACTTCTTCCAGATTTACAAGTTCGACCAGCGCCATTTCTCGGCGCTGAGTCCGACGTGGTTTCTAGACGTACAGTGTCAGAACAAACATCGTAAGCTGAGAACTTTGTCGTACAGTTTGAGCTGTAGCTGCGTGCAACGATTAAAAATATCGTACAGTGTGTGCCCGGCTCAAGACTTTCTTTTCAATCGTAAGTTGATTGGAGTCATTTAGTTCATACTTTTTTCATTTCTCATGGTTTTACGCTGAAAGCTCCAGTGATTGTCTCCAAGTCCTACCCTCTTTGACTCACGGTTGACTCATCATTAATATAAATATTTGATTAAAATTAGACTGTTTATCAATTACCAGTACCAATAACTAAAATGATTAAATATCTGATTATTATGAATATAAGAAAATAAGAATCAGCTTTTATAAGGCAGTTATAAAATAACACAAATAATTAATTGAGAGTTGCAGCTTGATAAAATGATCCTTATCAGGACCGGGTCATGTAGGCAGCAGGCTGAGTAGAGACTTCCCTCTCCTACAGCTCCAACCCAGAGACGCTGGGCCGTTCTCTGGGCCTCCTCCTGGCGGGACTTACCTGGAACATTAGAGAAGCGTCCACAGATGTCTGGCCTCGGCTTTCCCAGTTCTAGACCCAAACAACGACTTACTCTTTTCACTCAGACACTGGATCTGGATGTGTGTGAAGTAAAACTCTTTTATTTTTTAAAGAAACTTCTAAAACACTTCATTTAGTGACTAGTTTGAACAAGCTGGTGTGTCGTTTCAATGGTAATAAAAACACACAGTGAACCGGAGGGTAGCTGCTTCCACCGTCCCACCGTTTCGTGTTTTTTTCGTCTTCGGAACCAAATGGAGAATCTCTCCATACTAATCATAGACACCAAAGTCCAGCTTTTTCTGAGTTCAGCAACACGTTTTGCTTCGATGAGCCTCTTCCTTAGCAGATCCAAACGTTTTAAGAAGTTTCAGCCATTCTGCGACGTTTTCAGAAGACGGATCAGAATAGTTGGTTCTAACAAGAGGAAGCCAGAAACATTAAAAGCCGGAGTGGACTCCATATCACAGAGTGAAAGACTTTGGTTTTGCTCCCTTGACTGAAAAACGTAAATGTTGTGAAGACTCGAAGCACTAATGTAGGTGAATCCGCTCTCGGCAGAGAGGTGAGTCAGTACGGTCTCCATACGGCTTCAGCCGCAGCCATGTTTGTTGGCGAGCTACTGTGGCTGGATTCCACCTCCACACCTACTCCTTCGTTCTGATTGGGCAAAGAAGGGTGTAGAAGAGAAGACCCCGTGGAGGCAGTGGTGCAAGGCGGGAAGATACGAGGCGGAGAGTGCGAGTCACTGTTGGCCCCTCCCCCGGCCATCATGGAGAACTGGTACGAGCCGGTGGTGGTGGAGTAGTACAGATGATAGGGGGACGAAGTGGACTGGAACGGCCCGTTCTGAGCTTGGTGAGGGGCGTTGGCAGGGTAAGGTGGAGGCAGGTAGGTGTGGTACCGTCCTGTTTGGGTGGACGCCATGGCGGTGGCCATGGTGATGCTGATAGCGCCGTTAGAGACCGGGTTGTGTGTTGGAGTGTAAGTGAATGCGGCTCCTGTAGGAGGGTAGTGCACCCGAGTGTTGGAGAAACGGGATTCAGGCAGGGAGGGGAGGGAACTGAACGGCCGTTCCAAAGCCATCCGCGGATCACCAAAGGCCGGGAGGTCTGAACCTACGTGCAAAAACAACAACAAAGGTCATTGATTGGTTTAAGCTCGTTTAAACTAAGACGGTTGGATGAGGCTTTACCTGAAAGCCTTGAGGAAAGCTCACCAAGAGAGGAGCGAGCAGGTGAAAGTGGACCAGCTGTGTGAACAGCTGGAGTAGTGATATGGCCGAGGTAAGGATACGACTGATCGTAGCTCCAAGATGGAGAAGACTGGATCTGTCTGGAATCTGAGAGGAACCAAGTTACACATGAAGGTGAAGACATTGAAGTAAAGTTAAAGCCATATCAGAAAAATAAATGATATAATTTACAATTTCTACTTTCTTTGCCTTCTCTACCATGAACATGAGGTCCCCACCACTCTGACTGACAATTAGCATCTAAGGCTACGTTTCACTGCAGGCCTTAATGCTCAATTCAGATTTATTTGTGAAATCAGATTTTTTTTTTGCGTTGCCGTTTGCATTTCCAAATATATGCGACTTGTATGTAATCTCCTGTGAGAACTGACCCTCATGTGCAGTAGAGGACGCCATGATGTCACAGGCCAGCGGCTCTGTGTTTACAGAAGTAAACGTGGATGGTAGCGCCAGAGCGCTTCTATCGATCTTTCCCAAGCTTAAAAACTTAATCTTTTCAAGATGGTTAAACACAGACACTGCTCTCCACATCATCGTCCGCTATGGTTGTTGTTTTTCTTGCCGCTTCTTCATAGCAAGACGCAGATTAGTGACCTTTTGTCGGGTATTAATGGCGTTGGTTGGATGAATCCGTCCTGGCCGTTCAGACGCAGGTCGCATTGGAAAAGATCAGCTTCATATCGGATTCAGGACCACATAGCGAAGTGGCCTGGGTCGCATTGGAAAAAATCGGATCCGTGTTGTTCAGACAGTTATGAAAGGATCAGATCCGGGTCTGATTTTGGTCACTGCAGGCTGCGGTGTGAACAGAGCCTTAGTCACTATGATCTACTCAAAGTTTAGTTCCAGAAATGAGTAAAAGGCAGACAAACCACCCAAGTCATTCAAGAGGAGGGTAATGCTCTAGCGCAGGGGTGGGCAATCCCAGTTCCTGAGTGTCGGTATCCTGCAACTTTTAGATGTGCCTTTGGTTCGACACACCTGAATCGAGTAGTTGGATGATTGAGAGGACTCTGGAGGAACTGACTGCATCCTGAGGAGGTCATTCAACCATTTCACTCAGGTGTGTTGGACCAAGGATGGATCTAAAAGTACAGAATGGATGCTTGATATTTCAGCCTATTTCTATCTCTTTCTGCTTATACTTTCAGAATCCAGGACTTCTGAAAGTGTTTATACGGCCGATAATGACGTCTCACATCATAAGCTTCATTGAAACACATAATACTGCTCAACTGATGGAAGTGATGGCTTGATTTTCTTCCTTCTCTCTCATCTCCTTGTTCCTGCTCTGCTTTCTATGCCTTTAAAAAAGAATAGGAACTAAAGCAAATACTTAAAATAATATTTTACTTTTGAGATGTATATCAGCTGTTTCTAATTATCAAAAAAACCTTTCTGTGGTTACAATGGTGAAGCATCATGACAACAAAACCTTATTCCACAAACATAGGAACTGAAGTTCATGATCAAACAAGCACAGCCTCCAGAAGCAGCTCAATTAGAGTTTTTCTTAGAGGACATTCATTCTTCTTGTCTCTTTTCTCCATTATGCTAAAAGCAAAGCAAGGCATCAATAAGTATGGGTGAAATGCTACAGTTCAATTAAAGAGGCTTTTAAACTGGGAAGCATCAAAATACTTGTGTAATGGTTTAAATTAACTAAGTCAAGCAAAATTGTTTTCTGTAGAAATAGCACATTTCCTGCTAAATGACTGCAATATATTCAAAAACAAGCGTTCATACAAAGACACTCTATAAAACTACCTTTGAAGAGAATAGGATGGCTTTCAAATAAGACTGAATCTGTATCTATGTATGATTGTATGAAAGTCAATGAGAAAGGAAATAAATTATTTGGATAAGGATGTTATGCTAGACTCTGGCTGCATTAGGAAGGCCCCCGGCATCAAACCTTGGCCAAATATGTGCAGATCCCTGCATATAGGATAATTTGGTAATGCTAAGGTATACACAACTTGATCAACTCCTTGATAAGACCTGAGGAACTAATAGGAAGTTAGCCAGTGCCTGCTGGGGAACACACAGCGCAGCCTTCTAATGGGACTATTGCTTAGTAACCTGACCTGCTGCTCTCCACCTGAGCCTGGCAATGATGAACTGTTGTGTAAAATGGGTTATTTTATTTAAAAAAATATATAGTGTTAGAACTGTAAATAAAGTCATATGTTTATATTACTATTTTTTTTATGTATTTATTACTGTTTTGCAAGGCTTCCTTTTAAAAAAATGAAATTGTCTAGAGCTGTTTTAAACAGAATTTAATTTTGTATACATTTGTGTATAAAAAATGGCAAAATAAATCTGTCTAAGTCTTGTTAGGGTTCCAGTTTGTGGGGGTTGTTTTTGTTCTTTTTCAGTGTCTCCATGCATCCACCAGATGGTGCCATTGTTCCTCTGTTGGCCGGTAGGGTCTCTTCCTGCTCTCTACAACTCACACCTGCAGCTCATTGGTCATCACCATCTGAGCAGTATATGAGCAGCAGACTGTCAGTTTGCTAGTATTGGTTACTCTAGCCTCTCTGAGATTAGCAGAGTCTAACCTTTTGAGTTTTTGACTCTCTGAGTCCAAGGTTCTAACCCTTTGTTCTCTTTTTGTGATCTCCAGCAGGATTATCACCTGATCCTCTGGAAAAGCCTCATCCTTCAAGCCTAGGAAGGAATCAATTTGTCTCCCTGAAAAAATGGAAAACATTCACCTGACCAGTTCACAGACCTCTTCATGTAAGCTTTTGACAGTCTGCTCCACTGCTCCTCTGGACCACAATAAGTCTGCTTGTCTGCCCTCCACTAACTTATATCCATATCAGAACAACCTCCCCCACAAACAGGAACCAAGGAGCTTCTACAAACTATTACTGTGAGTCCATTTCTGCTATTCATCTGCATTGGCTTATTTTCCCATGGACCCTGAACTCACCACTCTGACCTCCTTCTAGAGTTTCTGGTTCTGGTTCACCTGACCGCTGGATGTTCCCTATGCTGAACATCCCCTTTGTTTTGTCCCTCTAAGTTCCACAGTTTTTTGTCCCTCTGAGTTCCACAGTTTTTTGTCCCTCTGAGTTCCACACCATACAATAAACTGTTTAACCTTTACCCTGCCTCTGAGTTGTTTCTACATGTGGGCAAACTTTGAAACCTATCATGACAAGTCTAAGTCTAGGGGAAACACGGAGTATCTAAGCAGAATCTAATGGGTAGGTTCACTTTATTTTAGTGTAACCAAAAAAACATTAGCTGATGGCCAGGTGCTGATTGGGTATCAGTATTAGATGTTGTTTAATTCATGTAAAGCTCTTTGAATTGTGGATGTACTGATTTATGCTATACAAATAAACTTCCCTTGCCTTGCCTAAGGTAGGTATTATTGCTTAGTAACTTCTTTAGTTCCATTGCTATTAGTTCCTTATTATCAACTATTTGTTTCCTTACTAACTATTTGTATCCTTAGTTACTACTCATTAGTTCCTTATTAGTTATTCTTTGTTTTCTTAGTAACTAGTCATCAGTGCAGTAATCCCATATTAAGACTGGGTTGTGCCCTAGTAATTACCTGTTAACCAGCCATTAATTCTTGATAAGTTTCCTGGCCGTCCTGTAGAATGTTGTCAGTTGTTGTTTACCTTATTATAAAGTGTTACCGCTGTTTGTTTTGCTGCCTGATGTAACTCTGTTAATGTCTTAGTGTTTGTTTTTGTGATGAGTGGGGCTCATGCAAGTTTCTTTGCCCCTCGGGACAAAAAAGTAGTTTCGGTTCAATTAAATCTCAATCCAGTTCAGAGAGGTCAGCCTAATGGCTTTTCCAGGAAAACAGCTTCTGTTGTGTTGATAAAGAAGATGTTAAAGGATAGAAGTCATACTTTTGAATCTGAAAGAATATTAAAGGCCTGAAAGAGTCAACCAGAAGAGGGGAGTCTGGGAAGCCAAACCGAGGACCAACCGAGGGGAAACCAGACCAGGCAAGCAAAGAAAAGTCCAATAGATCCTCTTCACAGCAGGAGGCAACGCTTCACTGGCAAACTTAACCTGCTTTAATGCACCTGCTAAGACCAACCATTTACCTGCTGATTCTCATTGGTTGGGAGAATCTAAGGTCCTTAAATCAGATGGCCAATCTTTAAGACGATAAACTGGTCCTTATTCCTCTACCACCCTGTACCGAGTCCTCAACCACTTTTTTTTTTATGCACTCCTCCCTAGGAAATAGATAATCCTCAATGGTCTTCCATGCATCTTGATCCTAGGCCAGTCTTTCCTCCCCAAATAAGAGCTGGCCTCTTGGTGCTACACCTCTCGCTACCTGGTGTTTCTCGGTTGGTCTCTCTACCCCGTGGGTCATTGTATGCTGAATCGTTCTGGAAGAGTATGGCGCCTCCGTCGCGTCTGGAGGATTTCTTGCCCCATCAGCTGCTGCTTTGAGTTCCTGTCAGGCCTGCTAATACCCAAGAACACCCTTGATTGGAGGTGTCTGCCTCTGCCACAATGATGGTGCCTGAATAGCCACTGTCAAGTAGTTCTAACTAGTGTTGCACTGATACCAATACCAGTATGGTATAAGGTGGGGCCCCGATCCAGCACCAAAATGGTGGTATCGGTATTGGCGAGTACTACCAAATAGGGCACCGATACCATTTTGAGAGCCAAAAGTTTACTCAACTATTGTCATCAATTCCAGGTAGTCAATAAAAAGTTCTACTGGACTCTCTTTTCCTGCTTCATAAAGGTAGGCAGCACAGCCAGGTACCGGGGCCAATAAATGGCATCGGAGCAATGACACTAGTTTTGACACCGACTCTATGGAGGTAGCTAAGTAGGGATCATGTTTCAACAGCATTGGTGAAATAGCGTTAGTGCTGTCCCTTATCGTTCCTCTGGTGGCAAATATTGGTATGCCAGTGATGAGAAAACATAATCACCTGGTTTAACAGTCTGTGGATGGATTAGGCTTAAAGGTTAGGTTTAACAGTCAGAGGATGGGATAGGCTTAAAGGTTAGGTTTAACAGTCTGAGGATGGGTTCTGCTGTCTCACCAGCTGTCAGTCCGGAATGTGGGGGGCTGGAAAACGTTGCGGAAGTGAGAACGGCGGACTGGTGGCTGTTTGCAGACGGCTGATGATGATGGTTGTGAGGAGGCGTTACCCTGATGGAGCTCCTCCTCAGCTGTTCCAGCTCGGTGAGCCTCTCGGAGAAAGCCAACGAACCCGCTTTGACCTCGTCCAGCTTCTGACGGTGACCTGGAGGTCAAAGGTTAAAGCCGTCAGGTTTTATATGGATCTGTTGCATGTATGGCTAGATAAACACAAAGCTGAATGAGACATACGGCGTCAGCATTCTATCAAAAGTCCACACATGCAATAAATGCTCCTAGGAGGAGCTTTAAGTCATACAGATGCTCATAAACTATCATCACAAGCCTTTCTAACATGTCGCATGTGTAAATAGAGTCTCAGGTTGTCCGGTGACGCCATCACCCTGGATTAGCATTGATGACGTCTGTCCAAGTCCAAGGTGTGGTGTTTTAACGTCTGTATGTTGGACTCAATGGTGTCACATAAATTAGCGGGTCGACCCGGTTCTGGTGTTACGACAGCACAACGATCAGAGCTAACATTTGGCCAACATTTCCAAGCATTTGGCAAGAGATATCGAAGGACTTGAGCCAGTCGGGTATTACTGTTGAGTGACAGTCACAGCAGCCAATCACAGGCCAGGCTGTTTTAATGTAACGCTGAGATGTTGAGAGTTGGACGTTATGGATTTAATGAAGATGAGTCCACTTTGTCTTCCTATTATCCGTACTACTCCACCACCACTGGTGTAGGTACCAGATCTGCTTGGGGCCCCGCCCCTTCTTATGACATCTTTATATGGTACTCGAACAAACTGTATAGCACCCGTTTCTTAAGGATCGAATCTCTTCTGGAGTTTTAACATATTATTTTACATTTCATCGGCAATTTAAAGTAGCCGAAAATAGAAAACAATCATTGTCAGTCTGGAAGGAACTTACTGCCTTCTAAGATAGACTGAGCTCCACCATTTACCAAGGAGACACAAAAAGTCTCAGCTTATTTTTATTCTATTTATTAAGATCTGAGGGCAGAGGAGGACAAATGGAACATCTTAAAAAAGACTTTTGTAGAGACTTTAGACGAAGAAAACAGGTATTCTACTTGTAGAAAACGAGCGGTTGTTGTTGACACAAATTTAAAAGTAGCGTAGCTTAATATGGCTAACTGAGCGAGCTAAAAGAGGCTAAACTGTTAGCTACAGCTAGCCACAGCGCTACCCAGCTCTCCCCCTTTATATTATGGTCTAACAGTTACTTTGTTTACCAGAAACCGATTGTTTCAGTTTTGTTATCGATCAGGTAAAACTTCATCGGTCATTAGACACGCTAACACTACAGATGCTACCGGCTCGGCACACAGACGCTGCGTGACGTTATTATCGTTGTCTGGGCAACCATAATATTTACATCATGTGGCAATGTTCAGCCAATCATGCATTCGGAAATGATGTCCGCATGGAGTCCGTGCGGAGCGGTGTGGAAGTCAAAAATTACGTCATGTGGGTGTGAGGATGAGAAAATTTCGTATTCAAAACAGCGATAAGATTTTTTTAGGTGCATCAATTTGTTCCAACTGTTTGTGAAAAATTGGTTTAAATCTGATCTATCTGATCGATTTCAGTTTGTTCATGTTAATGACAGATCTTCCTCACGCTCAAAGGTTACCTGTGGAGTACCACAGTGGATCAGTGCTAGGACCAATTCTCTTTACTTTATACATGCTCCCAATCAGTAGAATTAATAGACTTGGCGCTATAGTCGCTATATTTAGCAACTTTTAAGACCCCCCCGAGTATGGTGGACCAATCTTGCCATAACTAAAAATACATACAGAAAGAAATGAAGGAATTAAAAATGCTTGAAAAAGAAGCGAATAATATGAAATTGTGTCATAAAATATGACAAAAAAAATTAAAAGTAACATATTTCTTCAACAATTGATCAATTATACATCTAAAAATGTATATTTTACATTGCACTTTCATTTTTCCTTTCCTTCTTGCATTTACGCTGACTTATTATTAACCCACTTATTTTCTATTACGCAGTTTCTTGAAGTCTTTCAATTTGTAAAACAGTGTAAATGCAAGAAGAAAAGTAAAAATAAAAGTGGCAGATAAATATATATTTTTAGATTAATTACTGATCAATTTTAGATGATTAATTATTAAGTCCTTAATTTACTTCTGTATATGTTTTTAATTATGGCAGGATTGGTCCTCCATACTCTAGAATTTTGATTTCTAAAAAGCTCCTAGCGCCAAATCTAGCGACTTTTTTCTGCTACTGGAGACTTTGGAGACAACATCTAAAAGCAGCGAACTCTGCTCTCCAGAGCAAGTAGATTGGTAACCCCGCCTCCTGCTCTCCTCTATCTTGTCTGCTGTCATGATTCATGCAGCTATTATTTCATCCAAATGAAAAATGGAGAACAGATAAGCAGATCATGGCTTGTCTACAGTGAAAAGAAGGACTGGGTTATTTACTTTGGCCTTTTTGGAAACACAGGAAGGAGCAATCAGCTGGGGTCTGTTTTATGTCTTGTCTTCTCAATTCAGACGGCCCCCTGCCTGTCTTTGCCTAGGGCCCCAAATTTCCTAAATCCGCCCCTGCTTGGGTTACTTACGCCGTGGCTCTCTGGGACCGTCCACCGTTATCTTGATGGCCCGCTGGTAGGTGGCGACTTGGGGAGGGTTGGTGAACACCGTGATGGTCAAGGTGAAACTTTTTCCTACCAGAGGAGAAAAAGAGGAAAATGTGGGAGTCAGTCAAACGCAGGGACGCTCCCGAGGTCTCCCGGGTCTCTGTCAGTTCATCAGGAGGAAAAGCGACAGTTACAGAGATGATGCATGGATGCTGCCACTGCAGCCTGAAGAACAACCTCAGGGCAAAAAAGCACCAGGATGGTGAGGAAAAAAAAAAAAAAAAAAAAGTAATGATTTAAGGTGCAGTTCTCATGACGGCCACAAAGTGTCACCCTAAGCCTGTTTCTGTGCTGCAGATTAAACTGAACAGGAACATAAAAAAGAGCTTTGAATGCCCTCAGGGACATGAACTAAACATGCAAGAAATGTAAATCTAAATAAGTTATTTGTTCTTAAAATATTGTTAAATATGGAAGTTAGGTCGGTCTGAAGGCAGAAATTCCCTAAGTTATTTACTACTGTTAACTCAAACTGGGTTATATAAATTAAACTAAGTTATAATAAAACAGCGTTTTATTTAATTGAGGAGAAAATTTAGAAACTTTTCTAATGGAACAAAAAAATTTACATTTAATATAAGAAAAAAAGCCTGCATTGTCTTAGTTAAAGAGATTATTATCTAATTATCTTATTCTAAGGGTTAATCATTCCATTGGTTAATCATCTTATTTACCTGCTCATATAAAGGGAAAATACACTTAATTTAAGACATTTTGGCTTATTTGTAGGTTGTTTTTGCAGAGCAGATGTTGCAAAACACAGTAATGAGAGTTGTGTAGAAAAGAGGAAGTAAGAGCGAGACTAAAAACTCCCCCCCCCCCCCCCAAACACACAGTACAGGTTTTATTTTTAGGGGAACTCTGAGTGGATTCTTTTTTATTTGAAGGAAAAAACGTTTCTCCTGCAGAGATCAGACTGAGATCGGACTGCGGCTGCATGTGGAGTCAGAGCCTTTAAAAGTCTGGCTGGGTCAGGTTTAAAGGTTTTAAAAGACTGTTAAACCTAACCTTAAAGCCTAAACTATCCACAGAATGTTAAACCTAGCCTTTAAACCTGACCTATCCACAGACTGTTAAACCTAGCCTTTAAACCTGACCTATCCAAAGACTGTTAAACCTAGCCTTTAAACCTGACCTATCCACAAACTGTTAAACCTAGCCTTTAAGCCTAAACTATCCACAGAATGTTAAACCTAGCCTTTAAACCTGACCTATCCACAGACTGTTAAACCTAGCCTTTAAACCTGACCTATCCACAAACTGTTAAACCTAGCCTTTAAGCCTAAACTATCCACAGATTGTTAAACCTAGCCTTTAAACCTGACCTATCCACAGACTGTTAAACCTAGCCTTTAAACCTGACCTATCCAAAGACTGTTAAACCTAGCCTTTAAACCTGACCTATCCACAAACTGTTAAACCTAGCCTTTAAACCTGACCTATCCACAGACTGTTAAACCTAGCCTTTAAACCTGACTTATCCACAAACTGTTAAACCTAGCCTTTAAGCCTAAACTATCCACAGATTGTTAAACCTAGCCTTTAAACCTGACCCATCCACAGACTGTTAAACCTAGCCTTTAAACCTGACCTATCCAAAGACTGTTAAACCTAGCCTTTAAACCTGACCTATCCACAAACTGTTAAACCTAGCCTTTAAGCCTAAACTATCCACAGATTGTTAAACCTAGCCTTTAAACCTGACCTATCAACAGTCTGTACCAATATGGCAGCCAGTGGCTCCAATTAACCGCTGTTCTACCAACGGGCAATCAGCAATCCAGGGAATAAATAGAGATCAGTGGGAACCTGCAGGCTGATGTACGGCGGTTATGAAAGAGATTGTCTCCTCCGTGCATCAATGGCCCCATCTGACATCCTCTTATTCTATTTTATCATTTTTATACCTAATTTTGTCTAAATGTCTAAATTATTGATCTGCATCAGGATAAAATGAACCGTCTTTCAATGAATTGATGAAAGATGAAGTTGAATCCTTAAAAACATGAAATACTGTTGGGGTCCTCAGGCTTGCCCACCAGAGGGCGCAGAGGATCCTCTTCTGCTCTTTGTTGTTTTTTTCTGTTTAGGACTGGAGTTACTGTTGGGATCTGGAAATTACCATCTGTCTCCAGCAGAGTGCGCCGTGGGTCTCCTGGTGCTGGAGTCTTCCAGCAACCTGTGACGCATCTACTCATCAGGAGACCTTCCCTTTATAAACACCTGCCAGACCTTGCTTCTACGCCGCAGTGTTGATCTTAGTTTGGTTAGCAACCTGAGCCTCTATAACTGAAAGAATCTTAGTTGTCTCTAGTGAGAGATCAGATTCTAACTCTCCTTTGTTTGTGCCTCACAGGAAACCTGTCTCTGGCCTGCAGCTTTGGGTGAGATTAACCTGCCAATCAGCCCTGGTGAGCTAACCTGAAGATTCCTATGTGGAATTTACCTGAAGATTCCTATGTGGAGTTTACCTGAAGATTCCTATGTGGGATCAACCTGAAGAATCCTATGTGGATATCCCCTGCTGTTCTCTGTGAAGAGCTGGAGGCTCTGATCATGGTCTGCTATGCTAGGTCTGAAGCTAGATGCTTTAGATCCTCGTGAACTCAGCTAACCAACAGTCTCTGGTCCCAGTCAAGACTTCAGTTAACCAGCCCGAACCAGTTCCAGATCCAGTTTATGATCTTGTGTTTTGTGCCAACTCAATAAACTCTGTTAAATTTTTACCCTGCCTCCGTCGTGTTCTGCATATGGGCTTGCATCTTTGATCCATCATGACAAATACAAGGAAGCCAATTTTTATTCAAATCCGTGTAGTTTCCTTTAATCTGAGCAGGTAAGACAAATTTGAATTAATAATTTATATTATTTAGATAGGACTGGACTCATGGTCCAATAAATACATACATAAAATAAGATAAAAATAGTTAATGATAAAAGGCACAATAGAAGTACCATTATCGACTAAATAGGATCTTTAAGAAGACAGGAATACCAGTGTCTCCACAGCTTTGACTGATATCGGATCGCACTACGTGTGGTATCAGTAAGTGACAAGAAAATATCGTTTCCAGATGCATTTAACCTACAAATAAAATTATACATTAACTTTCGTAAAACAGCTTGTAGGGTATTGACTCTTGCTGTGACAAACATCTCACTGGCACTGGACCATCTTGGCCGTTTCAAAAGTACCTGCATAGCATCATTATAGGCCACCTTCATCCTTTGCAGGTTGAAGTATACAGAGAGGCACAATATACATTAAACAGTTCCACTTTGACTTTATCGGTACACCGAATTTAATTAATAGAAACAAAATAAAGCTCCATTATCTTATTTCTAGTGCATTACATCTAATGACCTTATTTTGAAGGCAAAAACACTAATTTTACCAACTAATAAGAGCAAATTAGAGGATTGAAGGAGCTGTTCACATATTTACTGTGGTGAATGTATGTCTGCAGCTTTCCAGGAGGATCCAGGAACCATTTCTGAACCTCAAACCCATCTAACAACCACAACCTTCGATTCATGTGCTCAGAACCCGGCAGAACACCAAAACGTTCGGCAGTGCGGATGGTGAAAAAAAGAGGAGCAAGACCGCAAACTCTGATGGTGGTTTTATTCTCCCCCACCAGGAACGATTAAAATAAAACCATTGAGAGACAAATCAGATTACAGCAAACGATTGTGTGTGTGTGTGTGTGTGGGGGGGGTTCACAATCAAAATACATTTTAATGTGTTTTGATTGTAACACAACCGTATGCAAAGTGGCAGAGAGCAGGAAAAACCTAAAAAAACAACAACCTGACCGAGTTCCACAAAATAAAAAAATCAACCAACCGAATGGATCAGGTGACCCAGAATGGTTCTACCCCCCCACCCACACACACACACACACACACACACACACTTATCAAGATGCCATCCTTCACACCTTTAGCTAGTGCTCCCAGTGAATCAAACTGGCTTTTAAAGGAGAACTTTTCCACAGCTGAGGACTGAATTTCTGCCCACAGTGGCAACGATCCACCCACTGAATGCATGGAAGCGCAGCAGGATCCTCCTGTTTTAAATAGATAGGCTGCCACATTTGCCTACGGCTGCCTTAGAGTAACTGTGGTCCACTGTCGGTTACAATGAACCATGGAGGGAGGTGGGGGGGAGGCAGGTTGATAGTAAATGAGCCTCTAAGAGGAAGTTGAATGAATGCTGTTATTATTGAGGCGTACTTCCCCTATTTCATCCATTCAGCCCTAAGTGCTTCTTCAAAACGCCGTTAAATTCCAGCCGCGCCTGGAAGCAGAAATTCCCATGTGCGGCGCAGCGATGGCGGCGGGGCGCAGCGCGGTGGGTGTCTCCTTTTTCTCTGTACCTCTCCCGCTGCGGCCGACGAAGCGCAGGTCGTTGAATCGAGCCACCTGGTTCTTGATGACAGCCGTGGCGTTACGAAGCTCGGCGGAGTAGTTCTCGTCGTTTCCCGCCATCACCGTCACCAGGGTCCCATCAGGGACGTCGCCCAGGGTCACAATCTGGAGGAAAGAGTCGTTGTCAGAGATGTATAGTGCTACTATTTGAATCAAACTTTGTTTTTTCTGCGATATCCTCACGTTTTCTGCCTAGATCTATTGTCCATTTAACTGAACAGAAACACTGATTTTGGTCTTTAAAGACCAACACAGTTCTAATCCATAAGAATTCAACAGTATTGAAAAGTTTTAACACCTCATGAAGTTGTCCTGCTTTGTCTTGATCTACCGCCAACTTTCAGTCTGAACCAAAGTAGTTAATGAAAGTGAAAATGAGGCAAAATCATCACCAATAACCATTATAGGATCAAGTTGGACAATTGTCTTAAGGCCCCTTTGTGTGACCAATGGTCCTACTATGTTTCTAACCGATTTAGAGGACAAGAAAACAATAATACATGAAGAAGTTCTCTGAAGGTCTCAGAAAACAAGAGAGACCAACCAGCACCATAGAGTAAGGAACGGGGGCAGACTTGCCAGGGAAAAGGCTCTGGGGTCTACAACAGAGGATGGATCACCTCCAGACCGACCGGGACTTGGAGATTCACCAAGATGAAGGTGAGCACTGATCAGAGAGGATGAGCATGGTGACTCATGGTTACCACGATCACACTTGGAAGAAGGTACTTTGCTCAGATGTGATCAAAACTGAATTTTTGGCTTTAAGTAAAGAAGAAGGTACGACACCAGCCTCAATATCTGGGAATCTGGTCACAGTAGATGTGAAGATGGGTGGAGCTAAATCCAGAAGAATTCAGAAAGGAAACCTGTTGGAGGTTAAAGAAGACTTGAGACCGTGGTGTAGTGTCACCTTGTAGAAGAAGAACCACCATGGAAATCCAAACCCAGAGAACTAAACAACCAACCCAAACACTAACCAACCAACCCAAACACTAACCAACCCAATAACCAAACAACCAACTGAAACACAACCAGCCAACACATCAACCAACTAACTAACCAACCAAAGAACTGACCAACCAACCAACCAACCAACCAACCCAATAACTAAACAAACGATCTACCAAATAACCAAACAACCTACTGAAACGCTAACCAACCAAACAACCAACCAACAAATCAACCTACTAACTAACCAACCAAAGAACTGACTAACAAAAACATCTGATAAAACCTTCAATAACTCCACTGAACTGGGATCCAGAACCATGTGATATTCTGGGAGATCTAACACTGAAAGTAAGCAGAGCTGCTAGTGGAACTCACCTCTTTTTAAAGGTTAGAATTGACTATAAATTTCCGGTTTTCCTCCTGGCTGTTGTTTCAAGTATGTAAAATAAATATTAATGAATAATAATTGATATTGACTGATAGGAAAGGTCTATATTTTAATACATTTGTCAGTCAGATCGACATAGCCCACATCTTTCCTACTAACCAACGAACTGATCAGTGGATTGATTGAACGTGCAACTGACCCAACAACTGAAGAATCAATTGATCAACCAAGCAACTAACCAACCCACCAACCTACAAAGGGATCATTTGATTGATTAAATTCTGACCAGTTTATTTCTATAGCTCCAATTCACATCATATCATCTCAGGTCACTTTCCAGTTCACCAGATCATCCAGTCAGATTGATTCAAAGTTTTCTATCTAAGGAAAACCAGCTGATTGCATCGACTCATTGACTCTTCAGCAATCCCTCATACTAAGCATGCTTGTATCGACAGTGGAGGGAAAACTCCAACCAACCAACCAACCAACCAACCCAATGACCAGGCAACCAACCATAACACTAACCAACCAATCTACCAAATAACCAAACAACAAACCAACACATCAACCAACTAAGCAACCAAAGAACTGACCAACAAAACAACCAACCAAAACACTAACCAACCAACCAACCAAATAACCAAACAACCAACTGAAACACCAACCAACAACCAACCAACACATCAACCAACTAACAACCAAAAATCTAACCAACCAACCTACCAAATAAACAAACAACCAACCAACCAACCAATCAAACCAATAACAAAACAACCAACAAAAACAATAACCAACCAACCAACCAACCAACCAACCAACACAATAACTAAACAACCAACCAAAACTCTAACCAACTAACCAACCTACCAAATAACCAAACAACCAACAAATCAACCACCCAAAACACCAACAAACCAACCAAAAAACCAACCCAATACCCAAACAACTAACCAAAACACTAACCAACTAACCAACCAACCAACAACACATTAACCAACTAACCAACTAAAGAATTGACCAACCAACCTACCAAATAACCAAACAACCAACCAATCAAACCATAACAAAACAACCAACGAAAACAATAACCAAGCAACCAACACAATAACTAAACAACGAACCAAAACTCCAATCAACCAACACACCTACCAAATAACCAACCAACCAACCAAAACACTAATCAACCAACCAACCAACCAACCAACCAACCAACCAACCAACCAACCAACCAACCAACATACCCAATAACTAACCAACCAACTACCACATCAACTAACTAACCAACCAAAGAACTTACCAACCAACCAACTGACCAACAGATTAACCAACCAAAACACTAACCAACCAACCAAAAATAATCAGCCAACTGACCAAATATGGATTGACAAGCTAATTCAAGTCTGTGTTTGGCAAAGAGCAAATCCTCAAAAGGTTCAGGGATGTGAATACTTTGACCAGTTTAGAGCTAAAGGTTGTCTCACCTGTTCACCACCTGCTCCTACGGAGCCTGATTTCCATATAATCTCTAATCTGGTCCGAGCATCACTTTGCAAATGTCCACTATCGTCACGCTGCTACGGAAGGCCTCTGTTCTTTCTAAACATCTGAGCTGGAGGACAGGCTGCCGGGTTAAATATTAGCACCGGCCAACGGCCCACATGTTGATGTTTGAGTGCAAACACATTTCTGTTGGAATAATGTATAAAAACCTGATCTGTCTGCAGAAAAAAGCGCATTTCTATAAGCGCTGCGTCCATTTTCAGTAAGAGGTCGTTATAGCCGCTCATTATCCTCCGTAATGAAGCATAATGCACCGAATTCACAAACAAGCCGAGAAAATTCATGTGGGAAGACTAATGCATAAAACTCAATAAAATCAATCTTCTGCAGCTTCCAGATGCTTTTCCATAAAAGCATGGAGCCTCAAAGGGGGAGAAAAGCGTTCCCCGCTCGTTCACATGTGAGTGAATCCACTGGAAACCAATTAAACGGCATTCCGGGAGCTCCCGGAATGCCCTCCACCACGAAAGGAGAAGAATTCAACCAGGAAAAGCTTCAGGAACGTGAGGCGGATCAGAAAAAATACAACAAAATCATCATGGAGCCACCTTGAAGGCAATGGGGAGGGTCTTGTTGCACCTCCAGTGAGTGGGCAGCACCGAGCAGAGGAAGTTGGGGCTGTCGGTCTTCACCAGCTCGCCCGGATGATCCGAAATCACCTAAAAAGGAGCAAAGGAAGAAGATGGGTCATCCAGATTTATTTCTAGATAATAAATCAAAAGCTGTGAATTATTAAAGAACTGCTTGCCGTACTTCAGCCATGCCGTGCTCCGCCAGACGGAATTTACCCATCGCAGCCGCCCCCCCGCCGGCCTCCTGGGCTCCTAGGGGCAAAGCCTCCGCCATTTTCCCCCCCGAGGCCAGCGAGGTGGAGGGAGGCGTGTATCGCCTGCCGGGGGCCGGATCTGAGGGAACAAACAAACAATCAGAAAGAAATAAAAGTCTAAAAAAATAAGGTCGATTTGGATCGTTAATAAACACCTGAAGGACGAGGAGCTTCATGGCGACATTTATAGCTTTAAAAACGTGCTAAATTCTGACAGATCTACGTTTATCTAACCTCAAAGTATGTATATCAAAATAAAAGAAAACCACCGTCAGAAATATTAGCACAACAAAATAAAAGTCCCAGCATGAATTCATTGATACTGTTAACTAAAAGCTAAAATTAAAATATTACAGGAAAAAATTTGATTTTAAAATAATTTATAGCAATATAAAGAATATAATATTAATTCATCTGTCGGCTATTTTTTCGATTAATAATCTGAAAGCCAAGAGGATTTTTTTGCAAAATGAAATCAGGGGAAAATATAAACTTTTCCACTTGAGAATATTGACAGATGGAAAAAGATTTTTTCTCTTAAATATTAAAGTTTTATTTATTTATTTATTTTTTTTACAATTTTGATATAATTCATGCTCTAAGTGGGTGGCTCTATACTGTAATATACGATTAAACGATTACTAAATTAGTTAACCATTATTTCAATAATTGATCAATCCGATTATGTTTAAGCCCTAAATATCAATCCTAAAGGGAAATTAAACAATAAAAAAAAAAACAAACTGGACTCTAATCACCTAAAAACCACTAAAAGCTAAAGAAACAGAAGTGATTTCTCCTCATTTTGAGCCGGATATTCAGATGATTGTCCGATAAAATAAGAATAAAAATATCTTATTTCTATTGCGTAATATATTTACATATATATATATATACACAGTTTATCGTCCATGCATACATGGAATAAATATCTATATCCTGTATAGAACTTGTGGATAGATACAGACTACATTTGTTGCTATGTCCTTGTGACAGTGTAATGACAATAAAGTTAAATTCTATTCTACTCTATTCTATACTATTCTACACTGAAAAAACAATGCAACCATTTTTGGCATTTACTTCATCATATTTAAGTCACTTTAACAGGATTGCTTGATGACAGCAGGGTGGGACATAAAGCAACTGTGATAACTAAATATGATTAAGTAAATGCCAAAGATCTGCTCCAGTTTTACTGATTTAGATCATTTTAGACCTGCGACACGCGGCAGCCGGATGACAAACTAAAGCCTAAAATGATTCACCCACTGAAAAGCAAACATGAAAAGCAAGTGAAGCCGTTTCTTAATGGATTTGAAGGTTTTTCTTTTCACCCCATGTCGTCGGAAGGCCTCATCACCATCACCCTCATTTATTTTAACTCATGCCTGCCCCCCTCATGTCCACATGTCCCAGTGCAGCAGAGAGACATGAAGACACTGTCCAACCTGATCCACCCGGCTGCAGGTAGCCTCATCAAACTGGATCCTTTCTTTCTATGCAGATCGGATCTATTCGCTTCACTTCTGGATCCAAATCAATGCAGCAATCAGAACGTTTTCTGATCTCTGAATTATTTCCCTTTTTTAAAAGTTGTTTGCAGGTTTAAAGACAAAACATAAACCTGTTTATAACATTAAAATGAATAAAAAACCCTAAAGGTTAAAAAGGTCAAACTGCGCATAGAAAAGGAAATTCTATTTGTTAATAGAAATTTCTTTTTTTTCTTCCTCAAAGCTGATCTTTAAATCTAACATTCAAATAAAAACACCAGAAAAACAAAAGAAGCATTATAGGAAATCCAGGTAGGATCATTTTATTCTGGAGTTTAATGAATTAATCAGAGGATTTTAAAGAGAAAAGTTTGTTTTGTTTTTTAACATTAAACAGATAAATTTCCTCTTTTTGTCTCGTTAGAATTTAACCCAAAAAGTCCAACATTTTCCTGTATTTATTTGTCCCGTGTTGGACAGATGGGGACATAAAGACATCCGCTGCACGCAGGGAGCCAGAACCCGGTCCGGTTCGGTTCGGGGGGGGGGGGGGCCTACCGTATTTCGCATCCCACAGAAACACCATCTGTGCGCCTCGGTGCCGCGGATCCACCTCCGCTCTGCTTCAGCTCTCCGCTCCTCGGCTGCAAAATCCTGCCGACCCAGAACCTCTGCTCTCCGAACAGAACCGAGCCGAACCGAACCGAACCGAACCCGGCTTGTTGTGAGGAAAGCGGAGCTTCCCACCAAGTAGGAAGCGAAAGCAGAAGTTGGAATGGCCATCCCGCTGCAGACTCTCCGCTTTTACAGACGCGCCGCTGGATTTACATGCAGACCGCCGTCAGCCAATCAGCGAGCTCCTGGCTTCACGCAGCGGACCAATCAGCGCTTCGTCCGTCCGCGGGGAGCCCCGCTGCTCACATCATCGCTGAAAGCCTTAAATTAGACAGTAAACCTTAGAAACGGGTCCGATCAGAACCGGAACCGGACCGGGAGGCGAACTGGGCTCCTTCCAGAACCACAGCCGGTGTTCTGCTGAGGAAGTACCGGGCGGCTCCAGCAGGGGGCGGTGGAAGATTTTAACTGTTCAAACTGTGATCCAACCGAACTGATTCTGGTTGGAAACGGATCTGATTAGCTTAGATCTATGCCACTTTCAGGTTTTAGAATAAACTACGGTAATAAAAACAGGTCAAATCATGTTAAACAATAATGTAAAGTCCTGGGAGGTTGGAGCAGCCGCAAGGGCTGCTGGGTAATCCCAACATTTGGGAAAATCTCACAATTGAATCCTAGTTTTGTGTTAAAATCGGTTGTTTATTTTTATAATCTGCTGTAGCTAAGCTATTGTTATCTTCTGGAGCTTTAAGTTGTAATTTTTTTAAATCTGCACCATGAGAGAAAATTTTAACCAGTATATAAAGGAAAAGCTTCACGTAATAGAGAAAATTTTAACCAGTATATAAAGGAAAAGCTTCACGTAATTCGACGTATTTACTTGCTGCTGATGCATTAGTCAATACATGACTACGTCGTCTTTATATACAATGAACTTCATAATCAATTGGCAGACTGTATTTTAAGCGTAAATGTATACCTTTACATGTCTGTATGGTTAATATATACATCTCTTTTTTCTGTGTTTTTTCCTCTTTTAGCTGAAATAAAAATAATATACAAAAAAATTAACGATTTTATTCCTTGATTGAGTTTTGGGGGCTGCAGTGGGTAGCACTGCTGCCTTGCGAGAGAAGAAGGTCGTGGGTTCGATTCTCTGCATGGAGTTTGCATGTTCTCCCTGAGCATGTGGCGGTTTTCCCCGGGTACTCCGGCTTCCTCCCACAGTCCCAGAACATGACTGTGTGTGTGAATTGTTGTTTGTCTCTGTGTTGCCCTGTGATGGACTGGAGACCTGTCCAGGGTGGACCCCGCCTCTCGCCAGCACCCCTCACATCCCCTCTTTGAATTAAGCGTGTCAGGAAACGGATGGATGGAGTTTTGGCGTAAATTCTCTGCTATAGAAACAATCGGCTGCTTTTCTCACCTCAAAACAACACAAGATATCACCTTGGAAGCAACGTTCCCAGATCCAGATGGAAGGATGAGTCAGTTAGAATATCTAGGAAATCAAACCAAAGGTGACTTCTGTAAATTCTACATCTATATTCTCTTTAATTAGAAAATGAACTTAAGCTTCCTTCTACTCAACTTCTATTTTCATCTTCTTCCGTCCTTCAAACCAATCTGAACCGCGCCCAGGTCACTGCTGTGAAGGAAGTATTCCCACAGCATGATGCTGCCTCCACTGTGGCAGGTAGAATAGTTTAGGTAGTGTGTCTGGTGACTCCTTCCTCTCTCCATGATGGACCGCTTAGAGCTCTAGGAGATGTTCCGGGTTAACGGAACCAGAACCTGCCGGCTGAGGATCCTTCTCAGACTCCCTGAATTAGTCCAGATGAAAATGAGACCCTGAGGGAAACAAACCCAGAGGAGGAAACTGATAACGGGACGGATGGAGCGGGTGTTGAGTTTCAGTCCTCCAGCAGCGTAACCCGACCGTCCCGCCGTCCTCTGACCTGAAAAATCACCTTTCAAAGATGAAAACAGCTGGCCGCTAAGCTAACGGTTTGTGAGCTAATCAGCTGAGTCATGGTCGCTATCAGCAGCATCATCGCCATCCTCATGGCGTCACCGTGTATCTAGGCAATTAAAAGTAAATGAGTTGTACTCCAGGGGAAAAAGATTTTACTCTAAAAATGAGGGAAAAAAAGGGCGATCGATGAAAAATGTACTTTTAAACATCTGTTTCCCACTAGAGTTCATTTGACTGATTTGTTTTTAACCTTTAGTCCTAATTTATCAACAGATTGGCATCATTAGATGCTTTTATCTGTTTCTAGACCAGGTCAAAGAGAACCAAACCTGCCTTTACTTAGTGCATATTATTGAACCTAAAATGTCGATAGAAAAAAAATGCTAATTTCCAACTCTCGTCCCATAAAACAAACATTTATACAGTTTCATACATAAACTACTGCAATAAAAGTAAAACATAAAATAAATTATTTAATAAGTCGAAAAACATAAAGATTGTAAAAAATGCTTTTTTTGTCAAATATTCAATATCTACCGAGGTCTAATGATCGAGCCCAGAACATGTTGTAAACATCTGTGTTTTCTTCTTCTTGCATGGTGTTATTAGTGCCCTACACCGCCCTCTAGTGTCAGCCAGCGGGAAAAAGCCACATAAAGATCGATTAAACAATCAACCACCCGGTCTCCCCTCGAGGTCGTAAAACTTTTAATAAGAGGATTAAACTGTTTGAAGTTTTGACACTTTAACTTGAGTCTAGACAGATTTAGGGAGCTTTGCCAGAACCAAAACGGAGTCAGCAAGTTTGGTCCTTAAACATGATATATATCTATATATAACAATATATAACTTCCATCCCTGAAAGCAGATAACAGACAGGAGATGCCTAAAAGTTCACCGGACTTTAAGCCGTTCAAGCTAAAATGTCAAACCTGTTTAGGCTAACGCACATTGTGCTGCTCAAGCTAACACATTGTCACTCTTCAAGCTAACACATTGGAACTCCTGTTGAAAATGCAAATGCCTTCCTGAGAATATGGCCAGCAAAAACAGCAATCCCCTGAACCTCGTACCTCTTTCTCACCTTTCCCTTTTCAGCTTAGCTACATCTGCTTTTTCTTAACCCCAAAAAATGTGTCCAAGAAGTTATTTTAGCAGAAAGATGGCCTCTTAGCTGAGATGGTCTGGCCTTTTTGAGGCTGTTTAGTTGAGCTCTAACACCTTCATCCACATTTAGACACCAGTAGAGGTGTAGAGCCGCTTCAACCAGGCTGAAGTCTGGGTAGATTGCTGAGCCAATCCTGATTATCGTCTGTTTCTGTGTGGTAGGACGCCGTCAGGCGTTGGAGCATCAGGTCTCTAGCATGACAGGCAGGAACGCCAACGACTCCCAGAAAATGCCTCTGAACGACATTGAAAACAGGACAGAATAGTGAAGAGAACCTTACCGAAGAGTCCGCCGCCAGCCTGGCCTTTCCTCATCAGGTACATGGCCCAGGACAGGGGGCCCGAGCTGCCCAAGGCCCCTGGATTCATGACTCAATCCTCAAAACAAAACGAGAGCCCCCCAAAAAAATTCCCCTTCTCCACTTTTCTTCACCTTCAACTCCTGCTTTTATATCTTTTGATTCCTCCCCTCACCCACTGTTTTCTACTCACCCTACATATCTGGAAGTGCAAAAGAGTGGGAGGGATTCGGAAGGAGGGCGAGAGGTGGGGGAGATATCCACTGAAGCTTGATTCATTCCTTCCTCCTGTAAAGTGTAGCCCCAGGGGACAGAACTTCACTTTGCCCTAAGGCTCTTTAAGGCTGCTAATTTCATTTAGCTTTTAAAATGATTTTCTCCCTCCTTTCTCCAACCCTCCTGTTTTTTTTTCTGTCCCCGTCTTCCTTTCACCATTTTTAAGGTCTGTTAAAAATTGAGGTCACCTCTTGAGTGAGACTGACGCGTCGCACCTTCATCAGCCTGAAGATGATGCTTTTCTCTCTAACAAGGCCTGTTGGTTTGATCGTTGGATTTAAATGTTTTTTACTGATTTTTTTTTAAAGAAAATTTGCTTAAAGACTTTGTTTTTTATGGATTTAGGGCTGTGACTTTATTCAGAGCCATAGAGGACAACAGTACTAGTATGTTAATAATGCGTCCACTCTGATATAATCAGTCTATAAACACAGAACTGTGATTGTAGAGGTAAAGATGTAAAGTTTTTACTCTATTTTACAGTTTTCATGTAGAGGTGATGTAACTTAGCTCTACCTTTCTTGGGTTATCCTGAGCTATTTTCTGTGCTGGTGTAGGCTCAATCTGCTGGAAGACATAGGTACCCCGTTTCACAATTCTGCTTTGTTCTATCTCTATAGTTCTGCTGCTATATGGAAGTTCAGAGCATTAATATATATGGTGCAAATATGCAGTGTTTTGGTTTAGTGTTATCAGTGTGATGCAGAGTCTGTGACATGATGGCGGTGGGGAAGAAGCTGCTGCAGAACCTGCTGGTCCTGCATTGAATGCTATGAAGCCTCTTCCCAGAGGGCAGCAGGGAGAACAGTCCATGGTGGGGGGGTCATTGATGATGTCACGTGCTCGGGACACGCAGCGCTGGGATGAAATGTGTTTAATGGAGGGAAGAGGAGCCCCCATGATCCTCTCTGCTGTTCTCACCTTCTTCCAGTCTGAGACGCTGCAGCCTCCACACCACACAGTGAGACAGCTGCTCAGAACGCTCTCTATGGTGCTTCTGGAGGATGGGGGGGGGGGGGTCCAAGCGCTTCTGGGCCCTTTGGACCAGTGAGGTGGTGTTTCCAGTCCAGGTGAGGGTGTCTGTGATGAATGTGGTGCTGCTGACCACCTCTACAGCTGAGCTGTTGATGAGCAG